>CM068838.1:93110973-93710973 GCA_028554795.2 Sinohyriopsis cumingii
GGTAAATAAAAGGGGGATATGATTAAACATTTTATTTTGAATAAATATATTCTTTTTATTAGTTACTTTGAAGATTTTGGAGTTATTTACTTGTCTCCAAGGGTATGGTAAGGTGATTAGAATGGACACTGATTTATTTTGATGCGAATTAAAATAAAAACTGATTGCGCTATACTTTAAAACGGTATCAGTCGTTTTCGCTGAAGTAATAACAACTCCCCTCTCCACTTTACCAAACACACAATATGCAAACAAACACACTCTATGTCTGTGGAACAATAACACACACACACACACACACACACACACACACACACACACACACAGAGCAATAGTTTCACCGTTGCTTTCTCCTTAAGATGATAAAAGAGCACTAAAATAATTTGGTTCCTTCTCACCTCCGCATCATTTCTTAAATCATGTCTGATTGTGTCTTAATTTTCCTGGGGTTAGACGGATACAAATGTGGACAAATTGACAGTAGGATTGAGATTGTAAACGGACTGAAGAACGCACAGACGAATGTATGGATTATTTGTACAAAATATAGATTGTTCAACGAATAACTGGACGGTACTTCCGCTAGTCTTTCCATTAATTTTATACTAATCATTTAAAAAAGTGAGAGGCAGATTAACATGTATATTATACAACACAAAGTTGAATGGATGAAAGAGGGTGAGACTAAATCAGAGCGAATATTTTCAATTCGGAATTGAAGAAACCTGATGATTCCAACAGATCAATATTTTGTGAAGTCGGTTTATGAACATATTGTATCAGAAACATAGTAACGCGGTTCAATTGATGTAACATTTCCACCTTTGCTACCTTTTAGTCGCCTATATCTGTTAAATGCCCATTCTCTCTCTTCCTCATCCCCCACAGTTTCATCATTAAATTAGAGATATTTTGAATAACCACGTAGAATACAATGTTGCCTTAAAAGCTATAAATACAAACATAAATTACTTAGTAGCGATCGCCAGCATTATTAATTACATTATCAATGTGTACGATACATATTACAGTTATATTTTGTATTAAATGTTTTGGATTTTGATTTCGTAAGTTAAGAATAGTTGCTTAGTTTATCTTTTTAAACTTATGTACTCAACCCGTGTATTAGTATGTACTATTTTAACCCATGTCTGCAACTGACTGCTGTAAAGGGGGAGGGGTTGGGTGGGTGAGGAATTAAATTTTATTATAATTGTTGCATTTTATAAATGTTACTTTCACCACAATATGTATGGCTATAGTTAGATATAGAATATCAAGCTGATCTACAAAGAACGGAATGACGTAGCCTACTAGGGTACACAAAACTAAAACACTGCTGCCATAAATGTCGGGGCTGACAATGCCGTAGTTGATACACAGACTGATGCGGCTGTCGCACTGGCGAGCCACCTCAACGTGCCACTTGACATCGACCTGCTTAACGATCCCGTTCCAAACATACAATCCAGCTGATCCGACCGCCTTTTTTGAGCTGACTTATAACGAATATGGCATGATAATAGAGAGCATGAGTAAGTGGGTGAGTTGCACCACCTTTGTCATTTCCGTGGAGTGATATATTGTGTCCAACTCGAGACTCAAAGACATCATTTTGTGGGAAATGGTTAACTTTTACCACTAAGTGGTGCCCCTCGTACAATGTTGCTGAATAAGAACGATTGCGAGGAACATGAATCTAAACACGCAGGCAAAATGCAAGAAGGTAAAAATGTATTCTTTGGGGACGCAACACAGAGAGTTGGCGTTTGTGCGTACTACGGTGAGTTTTCAAAATCCCATTATTAACAAGGCGTTGGTAGCGATCGATTCCGTTCCAACTCTGATCCATATCAAAAGACAGTTGAATTATCGGCAGCGGAATGATGATCAAAAAATAATGACTAGATAATCCCAAGGGACGCGGAAGTGTCGTTGATTGATGTTGGAACCTTTAACAAAAGCAGGTTTTCCTCTTGTCCTTGAGATGAGTATCATTCGCTCCACGGGACAAACAAAATCACAGATGACGCGAACAAGTGTTGGTGGCTCTCTACAGTTCCGTATTTTGCATAGGGAATTATAAAGAAAAAGAATTTCCCCGGCTTTCCTTACTGGTTATACTGGCTATTTAAAATAGGCCTTGGATATATTAAATATATTTCAAGGAACCATTAATTCCCTTTATTTTGGTATGTGATTGATGGGTGTAATATGGGTTATAGAGAATGCAGCTTGGTCTTACTCCAGATGTGCACCTTTCCAAAAAGTGCTAGCTCTATATGGTAATTTTCACTTCCTGAACTTCAGAGGTAAATTGCATAAAAAAGAGCCGATAACATTTTTTACATTTTATATATTTGGTAATTCATTCATTCATTGCACTTTCAGAAGCTGGTATTGTCTAGTCTGACACAATTCATTTTCCCTGTTTTAATCGCTGATACGGATAGTGTACTTTAGACTGATTCAGACTGATTTCTTAGCACAATGGAGCAGTCATTTTAGTTAGCAGTGTGCTTAAATCATGTACAATTTCCAAATGTACAATATCCAAAGAAATATCATCCACATTACATTAATATAGCATAGAGCTTTTCCGACAGTCTCTCCATTGTACATGTTTTAAATGCAAACAACTTCACCTTGCGTACGCCACTCTCTCAAAAGTACATAATAACTGGTGAGCGCCCCCGTTAAACGCTGAAGATATAAAATATTTTCCAAGCGAGAACCGCGTTACACAAGTGAATATGTGTCGTCATAGGCTCGCATTTCAACTTACAGAACCGCCAAATCATGGCATACATTTATTAGCCAGCACAAATGCAATGCATAAAGCGGATGTACGTTTTCCACGGCGATCTTTGATAATTCACTACCTCAATGTGCCATTGTCGTCACCCATCAGGACAGCAGCAATAACGTATTTGCCTGCGAACTGCTAGAATCGGCGATTACCTACGACTTTATGCTTAAATAAACAAAAACAGGCAGTGGACCTGTGGAAAAGATGACATGTATGAATTTCTGATCAACTTTGTATGACATGAATGATCTACTGTGTGCACTTGACAGAAAGTTAGAAGAAAACTATCAAACCTTTTCAGCTCGACGCCTGCACTTTTCGTGTTGGTGCCGACATTGGGAAACAATTCTCACTAAGCATTCATGCCGGCATTATCGCGTGGGGCATAATGCAAAAGTACGACGATGATGCTCGTCGCCGGATCGAGCCAACCAGTTATACCACCATCGGTTCCCCTTAGCTCTACTTGCACATGCAGTGGATGTCGCTCCTCATAGCATCCCAATGCTTTTGAAGTTTCTGCACGCAGAAGAGGGTGTCCTGGGTGAGGCGCGATATTTGATGCATCTTGTTCATGTGGTGGTTTCCAGAGTGTTCCTGTAGTAGACCGTACAGTGATCCTTCCATGCATCAGATCCACGCTTTTGGTCACTTGCAGAAGGGTGCGATGCTATTGCCAAAGTGTTCATGATCCTCGGCACATTCCATCTGGCATATAAACTTACTTTAAAAGTTGCAGTGGAAGAACAGTCCTTCGAGCCTGTCTCCGAGATGGAAGGATAGGCATTTGCATACCATACTACCTTCCTTCTCCAGGATCCGATTCCCGAAGTAGTCCCAGTTCGAATTAAATGTTTTTGCTATATGTGCTTGATCACGGTCTCGCCGTCGAGACAGCCAAACAGTCCCTTGTCGCGTTAGCAGCATAGAATACTATGTCATCGGCTCAAGTAAACCCCCAAAACCCTGGATGCTGCCTGTAGATCTCCTCGGTTGGTATATCGGCGGTGTCCACCTTGAAGACCACTAGCGTGGATTGTGTTGTGATGTCTCTGGCTTTCGGGAAATATTGGATAAGCGTTGCAATCATAGAGCGGTATATGAATGGTGCTGTTGGTGGTTGTTACAAGGATATGGACATCGAGGACACCGATAAACTCTGTGGTACTGGTGAGGACACGCATGTTGGACTAGATTGCTTTATTATACGGCTCCGATAGCGGACAGTTTGGTTTGGTACTCTTCGGAAAGGAGTCTACGTCTGCGATAGCCTACGCTGTTACTATGGTAGATATTACGTGCACGACGATGCACTCTTCCAAAGAGACGATAGCCATGGTGCAGGCGGCTCAGTATGTCTGGGCTTTCATTTGGCACCTGCGTTTTCATCATTATGCAGCATTGTGATTGTAAGATTAATTGTGAAAGCTTGTATATGTAAATGAAAGTTTGTTTTCTCGAATTGTTAGATTTCGACCACTTCAGCAAAAATGTCGTGTATATGGTTTCTCGTGTGGTCTGTATCTTGGTATTGTAAGTTTACGCCTTCTTGTTAGGTGGTATATGTGGGCTAGTGTAGGTCTGCATCCTTGTCCCTTCCTCTGCGTGTTTTGACGGTCTATGTGGGCTTTATGGGATCTCACTGCTTGTTCTTCATGTAAAAATGATACAAGCTACTGGTGGCTTGTGTGTTCGTGCGTATGCTAGTATCTGCCAACTTCTGACGGACGATAATAAAAGGAAAGAAGTTGATTCTCAACTTTTGCTAGTCTACGCGAGTTACACGTGACTGTTGAAACTGATATAATGCGTCCGGTAGGTGAAATATATTTTGATTTGGACGAAATTTATCCAATAAGTTTTAAATTAATTTCTTCGATGATCGAAAGCACGCAGAAGCTCTGATCTCTGGATTTAAACTGTCCTGAACAATAATATATCAGACTTGCTAGCCAGTACATAAACTTTGTCGAGAATTGCCAATGTGGAAAGCAGAGCACTGATTAAGATACCAGTGAGGCTATGTCACTCCAAAGGCGTACCCCGGAAGCGAGTTCGTCGCCCAGTGGAATTCAGGCTCATCGCATCAGCGTTTGCCGCGATGGCAAATTCATGATGTATTGAAGGGTTCAAACCTAATCAACAACAAATCACAAGCTCATGTAATGACACTGCTGCTTATTTTATAAAACTCGAACTGAATTTATTTTTACAAGAGAACAACAAAGCCATATTTGGATATTGTAAAAAGATCCACTACATCTATTTGATAATAGACGCTTTTTTAAAAAGATGCCGAATGGAATGAGAAACAGAATCCAGGGAATATGACAAATCATAAACTTTGTGCATATGACTCGATTATTTATGTTCACACTTAAACAATGTTTCAAATTTCATCTATTATTATTATTATTATTATTATTATTGCTATTATCGTTGATTTTTGAATTGTTAGACTTCTTATTGTTGTTATTGTACAAGTTTGCAGTTATTACAGTGTGTCCACGTTGTTAGTAATTTAACATGTACACTTGTAGATGGTTAGGTACAATGAAGATACGTAAATGATGAAATAGAAGCTTCCTCTTCAAATTTATAGACTGCAGTTGTATTTTGCTCCATCTGTTTAAATGTGTAACAACCATGTTTTCTTCGTACAACAATGAAGTTGCCAAAATAAAAAAAGCAAAACTGGATAGATCTTCTAATTGAACAAACATTTGAAGGTAACATAAATAGTCAACATTTTTGACGAGTCCAACTGACAGATGTTTAGTATGGTAGACAAACAAAACTACAAATCAAAACAAATACGACGAGCGGTCAGAAACACAGAGAAATAGACCGACAGAGAGGAGAATCTCGTTTTGATTAGGATTAATAGCTGTCATCACGAATGGAAGTCCAGACGAAGAGATGGATTGGCAGACTGACTAATCTGAAAAAAGCGAACGGATGGATGAACAATTGATGAACGGATGGCTGAAGGAACAAAGGGAGAGACCAACTAACAGACGAATACAAGGATGGAAACATGTACAGACTGATGGGTGAAAATATAAACGGACTAGCTCATATATTGCCAAATATACGGTCGGACCGAGAACATAAACGGACAGAACAACGTCCATGCCAATGTGTGGAGTTTTTGATAGAAATTTGAGTTCTCCAATGAATAAAGGTAGCTCAGTGAACTTTTGAATAATGATATTGTAATCGTTCAACAAGTGTTATACTGATACAGATGTGTTATAAGTGAATAAACACTTGAATGGATTGAAGAGGGTGAAATTAATTCAGAGCCCTTTCGGTCGTGTCGAATAGCGAAAACCTGATAATGCCAACAAATGTACTTATTGTAAAGTCTTTTTATGAATACATACATTGCGTCTGAAACACGGCACACCAATTCTGCTAATTTATTATTTCCACCTTTACAAAGTTTTACTCCCTTCTTTAATTTAAATGCTAATTCCACTTCCTTCTCGCTCTCCTCCACCCCTTTGAGACATATATCTTTCCTTGTAAGGGCATGTCATCCTAGTATAATGTTTGCAAATCATTTTATACCCAGATCAGTCATTTACTAAAACTTTACTCCACTCATCTCTCTAGATACGTTGCTCTCTATTATACTCAATACTGATACATAAACTCTATTTCACTGTATTTATATTCTCTTCGGGAATTGTACAATTTATTTAATGCAGTGTTACAACTGAAGAAATCAGCAAAGTCACGACATTTAAAAATAGTTTGCAATGTGTACCTACATGAATATCTAACATCCGCACACACACACACATCCATCCATCCATCCATCCATACATACGTATATAATATTCCACTAGCTGGAGAATGTAGTAAAGTGCATTCTGTCGATTTTCCTGGAAAATCCGCGTTTGTAGAAGAAAAAACAAGAAACAAAAAAAAAAAAAACAGAAATGTTTCAATCATAATATTTATTTATTGACTTATTATTTTGTTTAGTGGAATTCCGCCTATTAACATAAAGTCATTAAAATGACACTCCAAGGTATGAATTAACTTCGTGAAGTTCCGCTGACGTAGCGTATAGATACAGCAGGCCATGTATGAATTTTCTTTATACGTAAAAGAGAGAGAGAGAGAGGTGGAAGTGTATGTTGAACATTCATTTAGAAGCAATACATTTTATTTTCTGCAAGAGTGTGTTAAGTTCAGTCAGTAAATACATGGTTTGTGTACTAGAGCATGCAGTGAATGGAAAATTTGTAATTGTCCCAAACGATAACATTGATTTCTACGGAAATCAGTGGACAGAGTTATATAAGCTTTGTACTGTTATTCTCTCATATATAAATACTGTGTGAACTCTGTTTTTGTGTTTGTTTTTTGTGTCACTGTTTGAATGATTCTAGGTTACTACGGGTTCAATAATCATCTACTTGCTTTTCTATTTATCATTCGGATTTAAGATACTTAGGCCTTAAGTTTCGCAACGCTAACTTTTTACATATCGCAAAACTTTAATTCTTGTGTGTGCTAGTTTACATACAATCGTGTCAAGGATATAGGTTAGTACGTATGTATTCATAATGTATTGCTTATTATATTAATCACTTAGAGACGAGAACATATTTTCACAAATTAGTGAGGTGATGTGATGTGATATAGATTTTAACGTAGCTTTAAACGAAATTTTAGTCATATCACTACGATGTCTGCAATGTGGCAGTTTATAGTGATGTCTAGCACTGGGGCATCATCCCGCAGACATGTAGCATGATGTCCCACCCAGTCACATTATCATGACACCAGTCCGACCAGTCCTAACACTTACTTCTTAATGCTGAGCGCCAAGAGAGGCAGCTGTATGTACCATTTTTGTAAGTCTTTGGTATGACTCGGCCGGAGATCGAACCCACGTACTCCCGCATCCGAGGCGGACGCTCTATCCACTAGGCCACCGGAGCGGTCACAAATTAGTGTTTGTGTGCGTGCGTGTGTTAAACACCCAAGATTGTTAATTTGGTCAATGATATATAAATATAAAAAACATGATTCAGACTGTTAAGGATTCTGAATATAAACTTATTTCTTAAGGATACATTTTAAAATGAATTCAATGCTAATACACATGCATCGGGACAGTTGTTTTTTCAGTGACTACATTAACTGTTTTGATATTCAGAGCAAATAACTCTTTCTTGATAAACAACAATAATACTTAATTTCAAAACATCAAAATGCTTCTTCTAAATCCGTGAATAGATGGATTACCTTTCTACTTCTTTTCCACGTTTAACAGAATTGAATAAATTATATTTCCGATAGTCAGAACTCCTCTGGAGCCCCACATTAAAATTGTATCAATACTTCAATGTTCTAATCCTAATACTAATGTAAAAACTAATAAACTTTGAAATTTAACAGTGGCAATTTTCGTATTAGCATGATTGATAAATTAGTTGTTTTTTATGGAATAAGAGAGAAAGTTGATAAATCAAATTTAAGTGAGTAGCGTCCATTCCTTAAATGTCTTTAAGGAAGAATCTTTAAACTGTAATCTACTTTAATGTCTTTAGTTTGTCTATTAGCGCTCGGTCTGCGTCAAGGAGTGACGTCGATTTTGTGTACAAATTTCATGGTTGGGATTCATATATGACACTGCTTTGGATTTTGTTTACGTTTTGACTCTAAAGCATACAAAAAAGACATATATATGTTGAAATAAGAAACAAGGAAAAACCGAATAAAGTAAAATATTCATGAAATGCCACGACAAAAAAACAGGAGGCGTTTTATTTGAATATGTGGTCTATAATTCTGCGAAGAGATCATAGTGTAGCACTTGCTAAATTAGATCAATCTCTAATATGCAAAATGTAAATGTCACAGTAATTGAATTAGATCAATGCACATACATTCATTTGCATGCACGCTTCACAGTTTCCATATCACTTCAAGGTTAAACATTATAAGATGAATTAGATTATTAATGAAGGTATAACTTGCACATACATAAGGCACGTACTATGAGTCAGCAAAACTATAGGCAACTTCAATCAAAAATCGATTTTTATTGCATATTTACTCAACTCTTGTTATGCACAATGCACTGAATTCCTTTTAACTCTCCTGGAATATGCACGTAAGAGGCGACTACTTGACCTGAATATCTTGAGCTAAACAACAACAGCAACAACAATACAACTTTGATAGCACTAATCGTAAGAAAATCATTCGATACCCCGGAGAAAAAGAGACAATAAACATATCTAATACAGTTGGGACATATTGATGCTAATCTTAGGCCACAAATAATAGGTATGAAGTAAATTTAGCCACAATGTTCTAGTTTGTGCCTTCACTATCCTTCAATGTCAGGGTGATCATGATATCGCTTTTTGTACATCTCAGGTTACCATTCACTTCTCACACGCATACACGAATGCCGTCAATGCGCAAGTGCAGTATCATGTTTCACTCCTCCCGGTTTCTTTGTTACGGTGAAGACTGCATAATAAATAGATAAATTTATACCTCAATGAACAAAACAAGGTCAGTCACGATATATTAGTAGACATGATACGTGTATCTTATCAAACGTGCCAGGTTTGATCCCAGCAAAGTGATTAGGTGGCATTTCATAATGCGTATGTAATCTTATAATGTTCCTGTTATAGATGGCTGTCTTGATGGTTTGTTGATAACGCCTAAAGATAATCGATCAGTATAAAAAATCGTCTCTTGATTTTTAAAATAACATTTAATCGGCTGTTGCAATATAAAAGCATTAGCCCGAGATTATACAAATGTTAATCCACCGTTGGTGCAAATTACGCCGAGGAAACAGTACCACAAAATATGGCAAATTTTTAGAATGTTTACTAGTACAGTCTACCTACATTACACAAGCAAGCAATACAAAGATTTCCGTTTAAAATAGTATATTCTATTCACGTTGATAACAGTTTAGCGACATACAGTGCTGACATGCAAGCATATGTAAACGTATCTTGATACTGAGAGACGTCGTTTCAAAATACTCATGTGCTTAGAGAGAACAACAAAATTGGAAGATGACATAACACGATGATTTCAAGGAAATATTCAAAGAAAAAGTCTTCATAAAGACATTGTTTGGTGAGGTAAAGTAGACCTATACAAGGAAATAAAAGTATTGGTTGAAAAACTAAACTATTGGGTACATTGCAAACTACTTACACAAAAAGCATTTATTGCATAATGAGTATAAAATGCACCCTAAATGTTAAAATAAGCAAGTAATCCGGTGTGATACTGTTGTCTTCATGATGGCAGACTGCAGCGGGGACAATATTTTGTGCATGTTGAACAAGCAAGATTCCTCTGTAGAACAAACAGGATGATGCGTACAAAGTCGAAAAGATTTTGAAGACTTTGAGAAAAAAAATCAGAATGTATTCATCAAATCAAATAAATATGTTGATTCACTGAGCACTGTGCAGCCGGCAGAAAATATTATGTCGTTGAAATAATTGGTAGAATAACAATTTTATTTGTTAGTAAGATATTGAAACATATCAGTGCCAGTAAATTTATATCACCACAGGGACAAGAGTACCGTTATCGCCAAAGTGATGATTTAATTTTTGAGAACTACAATATTCCCATTAGTGATTAGTTTTCTGCATACATCAAAATATGCTGTCAGTGGCTGCAGGTACACATCTACTTGCTATGAGTCACAGATAGTTTTCAGTGTACCTGTAATACTCATTGCCAAATGGAAAACATTTTTAAAGAAACAACCTCGTGATTAAATATGGCAATACAATTTTTAAAGAAGAGGTGTTAACTTGCATCCCAATCTTCGCCACCTTCATCGAGTTTTCAGTTACTTTGACAGCAAAGAAATGGATGGAACATCTAGATAAAAATTGTGAATCACCTCAAGCAATATTGTCCATTCGGGACAGGCCTGATAACAATCTTAGATCATTGTCGGATATTGTGACATCATTGATTGACATATTTATTCCAACCATTTTACAAATTTAACTGCAAGAGGCATGCATTATATGAAACAGAGGTAGATGCCTCACTTAGTTATCTCCATCTAAAACAGGCTTGCCTTTTAGTATGGAGTGCAAGTTTGATACCTTTGAAATCTTTAGATTTCAGGCAAGCAACGGAACAAAAGAGCAAATAGAGGTTGAAACCTGTGCAAAGCCTGATTTTCGACAAGCCCTTTAGCCACACTGCTTACAATGGTTGCCATAACGCGAGCAACTCCTTATCATGCAGTTAAGTTCTACAGATTATCTAGATTAGATAAGACTGTTGAAGATCTCCTCAATGATGAACTAATGATCTTTAATGATTGAACTTTGGTGATCTCCCATCTTTTTCATTTGTTAAAATTGACAATAAAACGATCAAGAAAAAAAGTCATCTCTTTGAAGTTAAAGATGTATAGAACTGGTTGTGCTCATCACAAAGTGCACAGAAAATATGCTCATTCTTAAAGATTGAAATATATTACTTTGAACCTATTTCTCTCACGATGATACTGTTACACGCACACGGGTATTTACTTGACCGAGCGGTTGTCAAACCCTGGCGCGATTCTCGCTAGAAGTCATAAGTTTCCCCGACTTTCCAAAGACTTCCATACAACCTCAGTTGTAAATCAGAAAGCCCGACGTGTCCATTCTATACCTAAATTTTCCTCTAATTAATGCAAGACCACAGATAAACCAAACTGTCAACTATCCATCAACCGTACATCTGCGTGTTTTGGCTTCATTATGTTTCCGTACCACCAACCGTTCACACCTTAGAACATATACGAGTACTCCCTAACAATGGGAACTATTTTAACTCCGCCACCTTAGGCCAGTCAATGTATGCTTTCCAGGCACATTTCGCCGATATAACTGCACCATATTCGCCCGCATGGCGACATAAACGGTCTCTGCCAAGTCCCTTTTTATTTATGCCCTTGTGTAATTTACCGGTTTAATACCGTAAGTGCTGTCCTTGCAGTCACGCTACCAATGTATACCACTAGATTTTAATATGTACTATTTTACGACAGGGACAGTCATTCGGTTCTGGTCGGAATTCACTACTAGTGAACCAGGACATCATGGAAACACACTAACACTTCACTCCGTGACGTTTGCTTCTATTGATTAGCTCATTAGTTCGGGCCAGGAATATTTCCATGGCGCCAAATTCCAATAATCAAACAAGTAATCACACAAATCTAAGAATTGCTTAAAACGGGGCACTACAACCACGTGCACATACTCTAAATTTACTACAATACTGTTAACATTTTCGGTAAATTCAGACAGCAATTTCCCAGACTTTCATTAATTTGTCGGTTCACTCTTAAATCATATTGCAGGCATATCAATATGCAAGCCCCTCTCAGCATCAATATGGTAAATAAATCTAAAACTTTGCATTGAATCAAGTTCAGTTTGTTCTGGAATCGGCCTTAAAAATAATAACTGTAAAGGTTTATAGAGCCTTTGATCGCTTAACAAATGAGATATGTGTGTAAAATCTCATCATGTTAAAAATTTTGCACGACGTGAACATCAGAAGGAAATCATTTGAGATATTTCATACAAAGTTGTTTGTGGTGCAAAAGTAAATCCCAGTCCAACGATTATGTGGCGACAGAATCGACGTACAAAAAAAAAAATGACACGGAAGGAGGAAATTACTTGCTCTATATATAGTGATACACTAAACCTAACGTGCTAAACCCAATACAGGGACATACTCATATCATGATACAATACAGTAAAACGTTCTTGAACATGCGTCGAAACGTCGTCACGTCTTCCTTAAAGCCCGAACATAGTATGGTATAGGTACATGAGTAATAACGAATATCCCATCAGTAGCGAAAGGGGCTGTTTAAGGACAATAGAAAACCCTGTCAAAAAGGCCGTGGGCACGATTAAGGACATTGGAAATGTAACATGGGAAATACAGGACCGGCGATTTGGGGACAATAGGAAAAGGTATTACAGAACCCCTGGGCCTGTATAGGGACAATATTTATAGGGACATGGGAAAATCCAGTCAAAAAGGTATTGGGCCTGTATAGGGACAATGGGACTTATAATCAATATAGGGATATTAGGAATGGAACATAGATAACTCAGACAATATACATTATACAGATATAAACAACTGCACAACCGAGTAATTTAGATGAGTGCTTCAATATATTTCCTTGTGACAACTGATACACGAGGAAATCCAAAATTCATTATGGGCAAAACAGTTAATATTTCACAAGAATGAACTATATTTTCAAGTGGATATCTAGATAACTTTACTGAGGAAATATTCAAGGTCAGGCAAGCAATCACGGGTTATCATGTTTTAAACTGGGAGACTGAAAAAGGGACAATAGTGTGGGCATGTTTAACTAGCAAGAGCTACAACGTTTATAGCTAGGAAATATATCTGGTTCACTTTATTATCGACATTTAAGTTACGCTTGCCATTTTGTGTGGGGCGCAAGTTTGATAACTTTCAAATATTTAGATTTCAGCTAACCAGCGGAAGGTAGTTGACAAAAAATTTCGAAACCTTTGCAAAGCCTGATGTTTCAACAAGGCCTTTAATGACACTACGTACAATAGTTGACGTCAAGAGAGTGATCGCTTATCATGCAATAACGTTGTTCAGAGAATCATGAATATATAACACTGTTCAGGATCACATCTATGATGAACAAATGATCTTGAATTATTCAACGCTTGTGATCAACCATCTCTTGAATCTGTTAAACTGGATGCTAAAATGACAAATTATAATTGAACTTAAAGAAATATATAAACCTCTGGACAAGAGCGCTGATGAAAAGAAGTAGCTCCATTCTTGCCAAGGACTCGCCTAAACAGTTTCTTTTCCCTGGAATTCGAAAAACAAGTAAATTAGTTGCTTGCTCAGAATATTACTGTTTTCTTCGAGTCCTAATAAAAAACAACACTGTTTGCAGCATTTGTCCAACACACACACACACACACACACACACACACACACTTTAAAAATAACATGGATTTTAAAGTGTTGGTATTAAACAGTTTAACATACCAATAATATTGGTATATCAAATTGTCATCCACCCATAGCGCAATATAAACAATCTTACAACTGTTTCATATTGAATCTACATTGATGATAAATTTATACTCATTCATCAGTAGTGACGTATGAAAATAACGATAAAAAGTATTAATAATCTCAGTTTTCTAAATGAATTTAATATGGTACACAATCTAATTGTAATTTCTGCATTTTTCCGTTCCACCCTCCCTCTCATACATAGACGACAAAATACGCAGAAATCTGGAGTGAGAGGGGAAAAAAGGGCTGAATGAAAACCTTGAAGCTGAACTTACACGTAGTAACATACAATAATATTGTTCGTCGTAACTGTAGATGTACACATTCCTTGGGATTTATCTACAGCATTTATATAAACGATGATATAAAGTTGCAATTGCTGCCGACAATATACAGTAAATGTTTTGGTTACAAGGCACACATACAGTAACGCATTTAATGCTTTGTTATTGTTCCTCCTGTTTTTGTTGTTTCTTAAACCTATTATAAACTAAATCTGAAACTGTTCTAAGACCGTCTCTCTCTCTCTCTCTCTCTCTCTCTCTCATCGTAGCAAGATACCCTCGAAAATTCATCAAAAAGAAGAGTTTAGAGGATTTTAGCTTGGATTTTAGCTTGTGTCATCGACGATATTTCTATAATGATGGTCTAAGTTAAGTTAAACTGACCAAAGGAAGAGAGAGAGAGAGAGAGAGAGAGAGAGAGAGAGAGAGAGAGAGAGAGAGAACTCCACTAAGAGGGCAACTATGTGTAGTAATATGTATAGTATATATGCTGCATTAATGATATACCGCTCGCAGTATACATTTTTCATCATGGGGAAACTAGGCAAGCCTCGTTTTCTTTAATGAATAATTTATACTTCTCGTGGTATATCATTGATACAGAAAACATGTATAAATACACACCCATATATATATATATATATATATATATATATATATATATATATATATATATATTCTCATGTTATACCATTATAAGTTTTGATTTGATAGAAAATTTTGGAACCATGTAATAAGAGTTGTTATTTCGATGATTAGCAAAGGACGTGTTGGGTATGTTTGCTCCCATTAAGACTAAAGTTATTATTAACATTATTATAATTCATTTGTGACATAGTTATTCATTTTCGTAACCAATTATAGTTTAAATGAAGAAGAACGGCGAAAGGAGATGATTCAAAAGTTTAAATGCAACATCTGAGTCAAACTTTACCCGTGAAAAACGGTATGAATTCATCTGGTTTCAATAGTGTTTCCTCCTCACTAATGAACCTCTCCGGTCTGAATTTATCAGGGTCTCCCCAGATGTCAGGGTCCGATAGAACCTAGGTGATATCCGGGAAAATTTGCGTTTCTTTTGGAATGTGATAACCACGAATGCGAACATCAGTCACCGGTGCATGCGGTACGCTAATAATAACGATCTTGCACATTCTCATGACTTCCATTATAAATGCCTCTGTATAAAACCAAGCTCTGCTTGTCTTGGATAGATGGCAGTCTTTCCGTTCCAACATTCGATTTGATTTCTTCAAATATTCGACTTTGTATGTCAGGTCTTGTGGCCAAGTAGAATGATGCCCATGTTATCGTGGTTGATGTAGTCTCCCTTCCACCAAGAAACAGATCCATTGTAATAGCCGTTAAGTATTCCCCTGAAAGGAAACATGCAACATTGGATTACGTTTTGAATGATTTTTATGTTTTTAAAATATCAATATAACTTTATGGTATCGGGAAGACTTTTTTTTGTCAGTGTAGATATGAAAGATGTGATATTCACCTTTCAGTTACATTCATTAAAACTATCTCAAAGCTGCTATATTATAACGAATGTTGGAACGGGAAATTCCACCTTATTATGCTTCTTGGATACGTAAAACTGCACAAATATTATCTGACTTTTCGCTCAAATTAAGAAGAGGGGACTATGCAATAATTATTGAAAAGTCATTGCTGTGTTTTGGAATTAACATGAACTGGAAGGTGACCTAACCTGACTATGAACACCGGGTGAATAGGTCACATGGCATGTGTGGGTTTTTTCCCGTACTTCCTTACAATGACGTAATTGGTCGGTATATGTTTTCACAATATACACCATAATACATATGCATTGTTATTAAGCCGACTCTTTATTAAGCCATGACACATGATTGATGGATCAGTAATCTTGGTGAGCGAAGATACCGATTTCAGAAAGTACAGGACCTTCAGAAGTGTAATTATCGACTTCATAGACTCAACGCTATTAGTAATTGTCAAGAGAATATCTAGTTCTACCCACTGGCAGTTTGCTGACTTTATCAAAATTGAATTTCAGTGAAACGAACATAACATTAGAAACTTACATTCGATGAATACAACTGAAGGTAAGTACATGTTATATTTTTCGAGCGAAGTCTGAGCAAGAGGGATATTTGTATGAAAGAAATATAGGCAAAAACAGAAACGGTAAGTAGATTTTAAATACTAATTATGCGTTATTTTACACATAGGAAAATGAGAATGAGGTGGCTAAGAATCCGGTACAAATTAATCATGTTGTCCTTATTGATTAATTCAATAATTTCGGTACCTCGTTTGTGGAGCATGCATTTCATTAATATTTCTTTCTCCTTGCTGGGAAGCAAAAGTGCTAAATTGTTTACTGTATTGCGCACGTGTTCCAAACAAGACCATGTTTCAGTAAGGTGAATGTAGAACTATATATATCATTTTTTGTATACAACCACCTTAGGAATATTAGTTTTCGAACATGAATTATAATTAGCTATCCATAGAGAATGAGACTGCTTTAATTTACAGAATTGTTTGAGAATTCATCGACTGATGAACTAGTTAACATTGTTAAACACAATAAGTCGAACAAATAAATATAATGAACATTCGAAGTATCGAGGAGGGCTATAAAAAATTACAGCAAAGTCATTTCCATATTTTACGGAATCACTAGTATTTGGGGTTGATTATATAACTACCATGGAATCTTCATAGATGAAGTAAGTAGAAAGGATAGCGAGATATCCACTTAAAATATGGTTGGGAATACAATTCGCATCAGAGGGCTGGCGACCGATTCTTAATCTTTAGACAAATATTTGACATAAAAAACAGACAATAATTATAACATGGATAACAAGAACTGCTCTTTTCATGTGTTACTAACTTTAAAGTAAATTGCTTGTGTGCATTTAAGACAAACAACAAAATCAGAATCGCACAAATGATAACACGATTTTGTCTTTGCTCACTTTAAGGTATTTTGTGTAAAGGATCGACACGAACCGGGTCTCATTATTTACTAACAGATATTTTCGTTTGCTTCAGCTAATATTGATAGTATCGTGCGTAAATGACATCTAATCGCTCTAATATCAGTTTGCATAATTTTAATTGTGTTTCCCTTCTTTTTGAATTATTTAGGGTTTTTTCGACGTATTGTGCTGGGCTGCCTTGTTTGAAAAATACCCAAATTTGAAATTTTTATTTCCATTTTTATCCTGCTAAATCTGAGGTTATTCACAAGCATTTATTATAACAAATTGATGTTTATTTTAATTCAAATTTAATATCATTGCATACTTTGAACTGGAAGCCTACGTCTTTTACTGGTTCTAATAATATTACTGCAGATGAAATTGTCCAATTTTAATTGCCCTTGTCCCCCAAAATTTAACAAATGTTCACATCATGAAAGGGGGGGGGGGGGCAGAGGTACATATGCTGACCTCATGACAGCTCACCAGAGAAGCAATGCTGACCTAACTATAACCTCTAACCGATGTAAGTACGTTTGTAATTTAAGCCCTGCAGAGTAACCCTTTGTATTCGATTGATCATAGGCTTGAACAGACCATTTGCAAGCTAATAGGAATTGGCATTATACAGCAATCTGGTGGACCATCATCATCCTTTAAATTATTGACCTTTTCGCAACTCCGGGCATGTACATATGGTCAATGTCCATAAGCAGACCATATAATTGATCCCGGGGGAAGGAATTAGAGCCTCATCCTCGAGCCATTACTGTGCATAAAAGGCACTATTTGATTGATCCGTCAGGTGTTAGGTCAATATGACTGGCGACATAGATCCTAGCGATCTAATGTAGGGATATACTCGAGTGGGGATAGACCCAGCACACACTCGAGTTAAAGGTAACAATTCAGTCTGCATTAGCTGCGATAGGTTTCAACCAAGCAGTACATGACGCCAGTAGCGATTGGTCGCCACGCTGACGTTACATCGTGACACCTAGGTTTTTATTCCCTTGTGGAGGGTTAACTAAATGTTCACGAAGAGAGGAAAAAGTGCCTTTCCCTTCATGTCATTAACATGTGATATGCAAGTTTAGTAATTTAATGTCCGGGGGTGGCTATGAGATAGGTTTAGTCAGGGAGGAGCCTGCAAAATAGGAAGGCACCTTGGTTTATCCAGGATATACATTTGTTGACTGTCTTACCATGAGATTAATGATTTGTCGTCTTGACGGATCTTTGGAGAGATATTCTGTGCCGTTTTCTTTTAAAGATCGTACCGCACCGGTGATCGCTTAGTGTTAGTGTGTAGGGTTATTTAAGCTTTATATATTGAGTCTCCATTGTGTGGAGTGGTTCTTGGTTTGGGTTCACCGTTTTGTGCAGGCTTAGTTAAACGTTTCTAGGCTAAACGGTGTACCGCTTTGTGCAGCTGGGCCTGATGGTCCTTGGGGTTGGATCACCTCATATATTCTTATGTTTAGGGTCCTGACTAGTTTCGCTAGGTATTTGGTTGCCGCATTGTGTAGCCGGTTATTGGTGTTTGAACCTCCTTATAGGTATTAATTCTGGGGTTATAGCAAGCTTTCCTATCTTGATAGACTTTGCCGCCTTGTGCAGCGGGGCCTGATGGTCTTGGGATTTTTAGACCACCTTATATATTCTAGCTTTGGGGGTCTTATCTAGATGTTTTAATTGTTTTTAGTGCCTCGAGGAGAGGTTATTCCTTAGTGCAGTTGCGTTTGTTGTACTACATATAACCTGCGTTCACCTTGCGGTAGGAAAATATGTTAGTGTCCTTAATTTCGTGTTGTAGGATTAAGGTTCCCAGAAAAAATAATTAATTGTTGATTAAAGAAAGGAACAAAATTCAAGAAAGGAAAATAATTTATTTTATGATTTAGATTAAGGGTTATTGCAGTTTTTTTGTTTCTATATGTGTGGGCTTAGAGTTGTGCTAAGTACTTGCTAGTTTATCTTTATGATTGATTTATTTTCCCAGATTTTTGGATGAAGCTATTAGTATCTTGTTATTTTATTTTCAGGCTAAGTCTGTTTGATTAAGACATATATCTTTGCTGACTACTCGGGTGGCTAAGACATGTCAAACACATCTGATCTTATTTATTCCCTAATTTTAGGTTTATAAGTCTGTCTATTAATTATGATAATTGTTCCTATTTTGTTTTATTTATGTGATGTTAATTCATTTTCAGGATAAATCTATTTTGATAAGACAGATATCTTTGCCGAATATTCGGGTGGCTAAGACTTGTCAAAGACATATGTTCTTATGTATTCCTTAATTTTACATTTGTTAGCCTCTCTACTAGTTTTGGTAGGTTTTGACTTATTTTGTTTTGATTATTATCCTAGCTTGTGGATAGAGTTATTTATATGATGTTATTTTCAGGCTAAATCTATTTTGTTAAGAAAGATATCTTTGCCGAATATGCGGGTCGCTAAGATATGTCAAAAACATAAGGTCTTGTTGTTCCTTACATTTAGTTTGTTAGCCTGTACCCTAGTTGTGATTAATCGAATGACATTTATTTATTGTTTAGAGGGTCATACACTTTTGTTTAAATCCCCCCTTTTTTCCCAATGCCAGTGAGGAAGGTTATAATATATTTGTAATTAATGTTCCTATTTAAGTTTTGTTCTTTGAGGAAATCTGGATAGGTCGGGTTGGACCCTATTTTATATTGTTTAGTCCTAAACCTAGTTCTTTGGGTTCCATGCTTATGGCAGGTGTTAAAAGCATGTTCTAAATCTTCTTGTAGTGTACAATGTGGGCATTTGCCATTTAAGTTTATGTTGATCGTCCAATGTTTCCCAAAGCTGCTGTCTAATTTAGTTTTGCCTATTAGTATCCTATTGATAATATTCTGATCCTGACTTCTAACGAGTTGTGGTGGCTTGGTATGTCTTGCGACCTTATTTAGTATGGAGTATAACTTGCATCCCTTTTTGCTGTTATCCCATTGTTGTTGCCACTTATTGTCGATTTTAGTTCTGATGATCTTTTACAATTTTGAACGCAGTGCTATGGAGTCAGGTTCATTGAGTTATTATTTAGCTGCTTAGACTGCTTTATCATTACCTGCTAGTCCGATACGGGAGGGCACCCACATGAACTCTGTTATATGTTTGTTATTTAGCAGTTGTTTGATTCAGTGGTTGGTTTCTTTCAGGAAGATGCTTCTTGGAGTGGTTTGATTTGATCGAGTTGATGACGAGAAGGGAGTCGCTAATGATAACTGCTTGTCTAGTGTTTGTTAGTTGCATCCATTTTAGAGCTTCAATAATGGCCCAGAATTCGGCTGTGTAAATGGGAAGGTGTCGGTAATCGAGCTCCGAATTCTGTATTGGTTTCAGGGATTGATATTGCCGCAGCAGTGTTGTTTGGTTTTGTAATTTGTGAGACATCGGTGTATATCTTGGTATACCCTATATATTTTCCTTCTAGCTCGGTTAATATTGTTGTCATTATACCATGTAAGTGATCTTGTTTGTTGCCATAAGTAAGGGCTATTGTGTTACAATTAGGGTTACCTCCCGTCCATGGTGTTGGGTCGGGGTAACAGCATTGTTAAGCTTGTAAAGTGGGTAGGATAAGATCTGTAGTTAGTTCATAAATTGATTTTTGCACCGGGTGGTTGTTGTTTCAGATTGTTAATGATCGTGATTACATTGTTGGATAATTTTCCTGGTTGGGTGTCTTTTTTATGGATCGAAACTCGTGAGGCATATCTTAATATTCTTTCGTTTCTTCTTAATTGCAGTGGTAGTTTTCCTGTCAGTATTTGGAACTCTTCTAGGGAGGTTGAGTTTAGTGCTCCAGTGCAAACGATTAGCGTCTAAATTGTATTGAATCTAGTTTACTAAGTGATGTTTGGTTAGCGAATGCATGGACATAGGATCCATAATATGTTTGCACTCTTTTAAGTGCCTTATATATTGTTAAAAGAGTTTCTTGGTTGAACCCCCACTGTAATTCCCTTGAGGTTGCTTAATAAACTTAGATACCTTTGTAATTTTTGGGCGAGCTCTTTAATGTGGTGTTTCCATGTTAGGTTTTCGTGAAGGAACATTCCTAGGAATTTGGGTGTTTTGACAATTTTATTATTTTCCCTTGTATGAGCAGTTTAGGGTATTCTATTGTATTTCTATTGTGTGGCGAGAACATAATGGCTTCTGTGTTGGATGTTTTAAAACCCCATTTATCTGCCCACCTACCTATTTGGTTAAGACTATCTTGTATTTGCCCTATGACTGTTTTGCTGTTTGGATTTCCTGCTTTCCAAATCCCACTATCGTCAGCAAATTGGGATATATCTACCTTATTTTTGTTAATCATAGTGTCAAGGTCGTTTACCATGATGTTGAATAAAGTGGGGCTAAGCACGCTACCTTGTGTCGTACCGTTTTTGGGTTATATATACATGAATATTAATCCCTTACTTTTGTCAGTATCTTCCGATCTGTTTGGAAGTCTGCTATCCAGTTATGTATGCGGCCAGTTATTTCGTATACATTAAGTTTCGCAATAAGACCGTTTGTCAAGACCAAATTGAATGCTTTCTCTAGATCAAGAAATACTTCAATTAGATGTCTATTGCATTTTCGTTTTGCATTAAATGCTTGCGTGATGCTTGCTTCGAGTCTGAACAATCGGTTCAGGGTGGATCTTTTGGCTGCGCTCTTGGAATTTGTGGGTATGGTGGAGTTGCTGCTCATGCTTGCAAAATGTGATACCAGGCAGTTTGCTTTTGCTTTGTTGGTTAGATTTCCAGTCAGTTTGGGAGTTGGTAGCTTGTTTTTCCTCTTTGTTGCTTTTATCTTGATCCATACCTGTTTTGCGTTGGCTTTGAAGTTTATGTTAGAGCAGAAGGCTCGCCAGAATTTTTCTTTTGCATTTTTGATTATTGTTTTCATTTATTTTTCCCTACCTTTGTAAATCCTAAAGTCATTGCAGTTCCTTGTATATTTAAATCGATTAAACCCTTTTAAGTTAAGTTTTTTAAAAATCGTTTTACATTAGTCGTTCCACCATGGGACAGTGGGTTTAAGTTGTCGTCCTGTTCTGGGTATACTTATATTAACTGCCTCAGTTAGGGCGTTCATTACTTTTAGATTGTATTGATTGATATTATCATTATAAAGATCTGCTAGAGTCATTGTAGAGAGGGCGATTTTAAATTAATCCCAATAGGCTTTGTCACACCTCCACTTTGGTATGTTGTTAGTTGGGTATGTTTTGTCATTATATTGAAGGTGAGTAGGATAGGGAAGTGATCGCTTCCATGGGTGATGATTTGATCAAGTTCTTAATATGAGATTTGGGCCAATATAGGAGTGACTATGATGAGGTCGATTGCTGTTAGTGCACCTTTGATATGGTCAAATCTTGTTCCTGCTCCATTGCTAAAGATAACTAGATTGGATTGGTTGTCCATTTTTCAAGCAGTTTTCCCCTCAAGTTTTGCATTATTCCGCTCCATCTTACGTGATGGGCGTTAAAATCCCCCGCATATAAGATTGTCCTCTTTGTCATTTTCGTATAGTGATTGATTGCTGTTGGATTATCTCACCCTGGGTCTTATACCTTTATCAGTTTTATAGTTTGCTGGCCAATGATAATCATGATGGTTTGAATTTATATTTGTTCAGGTGCGTCTTGGTTTTGATCTGGAGTAACTGCTGAGGTGTTTGTAAGTGAGACAGTAATATAAGTTGCTAGCCCCCCCCCCCAATTTACCATTTGTTCCATTTTTAATATGTACAGTTGAGGATGCTGTAATGTTGGGGTGATCTTAAAGGCCAGAGTTAAATGGTTTTCTGGTAGTCAGATAATATCAGGTTTAGGTTTGATTGAGTTTATTTTTTTTTGGATTAGCTCGGATACATTCTTAATGATCCCGCGGTAGTTCCATTGCCACAGTAACGAACATTGACGTTGAGTGAAATATATATTGATTTTTGATATTTACTACTGCTATGATTTGGGTATTATTTACTATAATCTCGAGTTTTTATTTTTAAAGAGCTTGCTTTGTAATTTGGTTAGCACTTGATTGGTCATGTCGATTCAGACATGATCATTCTCTATATTTTATTCAATGCTATTAGCACATTCACTAATGAACCGGAGGACAACATTTTTAGAGTACCTATATGATTTGGTGGCTTGATTATTCCTTTCCTCTGGTGTGCTAGTGGATTTGGGTAATTGGTTCGTTTATACCTGGGTGCCTGGTTATTATTATAATGCATACTATAAGTTATTGTCGCGGGTGTGTTTGGCTTGGGTGGTGCTGTTTTGCTTATGTTAGATTTCCTGGTTTATTTTTCTCTTTGTTTTGGGGGTGGGGGTGGGGTTTTCGGATTTTGAATGATATTTATTCTTGCTTCTTTATATGATGTGTGGTTCGAATCCTTATGTTGTTCTATAGCAAATCCACGAGCACTTAGGGGGTATTCATATGACTTAGGGTGGTGTGGTGAGGTCATGTACAGTTAGCGCATTTAATTATTTCATCTTGGACCACCCATTATCCGTGTCCCCACAGTGGTTGTACTTTGAATTGTTTTTTGCAAGGGCTAGTGACGTGGCCCCACCATTTGCAGTTTCCGCAAAAGTGTTGCTTGTTTTCTTAGTTTTCCAGTTTGTATAGCATTAAGTAGGTACCTAATCTTACCATTGGTTTATTATGGGTGATATTGAATTCGATTGTAGCAATTGGTGGTTCCTGTTTTCGGGAATTCTTGAGTTTGTATACCCTGCTTATATTAAACCCGTACTATGCAAAGTCTTCTTCGAGGTGTTTGATTGTTTTGAGTTGTTGTTCTCTGGGCAGCCTGAGGACTTTTTGTATACTGTTACTGTATTGTTTTGGGTTGCGTTTTGATTGATCTCAGTACTAGTGTTTGTAGTTAGTGTAAGCTTCCTGATTCACGTGTTTTCTTTTAGTGCTGTTTACTTATAGTAACTCTAGTTGTTTTTGCGATTAGTTTAATTTCCCTATACTTATTTACTTGTTGGACTGTGCTGCATCTGATTATTATATACTTTGTGTTCGTCTTATGAGTGAGAACTTCCCTCCCGGGCAGTTCGCTTGCCATGTTATTTTGGTTTAAGTTGAGGAATTTAATGATTTTGCTTGAGAAAAGTTGTGTGATCGATGGGGTGTAATTTTTGCCTATACGTTGAGTTGTGCCCTGTTTCAGGGGTAGGTTTTGGGTCTGGTTTGGTGTTTGATTTATCCCCTGTTTATCTGTCTGATGTTTTTAAAATTGGTTTGGTAATGTATGGTTTGGTTTTTGTGGATTCTGATTTTGGATTTGCCTGTTTAATTCCTTTTCGTTAGTGTTGTTTATTGTTATTTTGGTTAAATTTTGCTCATGGTTAGTCAGTGTTAGTGGGATTGTTGTGGGTTTTGTCTTGTTGTTTAGTTATTTTAAAGGTAGCTTCCCTTTACATAAGTAATTTTGCTTATTCACTTGTCTTTTTTTAACTTTTGTGTTACATAATTGACTATCAAAACTCTCCAAGACTTCTGCCATTTCCCTTTGTTCTTCTTGTCCTTAGTTTTGGTGTTCCTTACTTTTTTATGTTTTAAAGTTGTGTCAAATTGTGCGGTTGCTGATTGAGATTGATTATATTGCTGTATGATTTTAGTTGGTTTCTGGGTTTTGGATTTTGTAGGTTTAGGTGGGGATATCAGTTTCCTTATCCAAGTTTGTTTTGATAATTTTGATTGTATTCGTGGTTTCCCTGTGTATGTTAATGAAAGAATTTGTTGATTTCGTCTATCGAGGGTTTGACTTGTGTTATTTCTGTCCTTGCTGAGTCATTACTTTGAATCGGGAGTGTGTCTTTAAGGTCAATATTTTCAGGTCCTGTACCCGGGTGTAATTTGGGAAAAGGTGACGGGTGAGACAAAGGGAGGAGTTGAGATTGGAGTGCTACTTGCGGGTTGAAATGCAGCTAGCATGGGTGAGTTCGTCTGCGGGGGGGGGGGGTGGCAGCCTTGTGACTGTAACATTTAATGTTCTGACATAGCTGTCAGTGGTGATGGTTGGACTTTTGTCTATGCTCCCACTATATAGTATGGGTTGATTGCTTGGCGTAGTTTTGTGGTGGATTCCAAAGGGGGTATTAGGGGTCCTGTTTGGTGTTGGGGTTTTGGCCATTTCGTTTGAGTGGTATATTTTTTTCCTATCCGATTTATATTTCATGAATGATGTGTTATATCTTGGTTCTGGCTTGGACATGTTTGAGTGTTTAGTGTTTTTTTACTTTTGGTTTCGCTAATTATTTATTAATTTGTCTTAAAAGTATTTATGTGTTATTTTTTTTTTATATACTTGAGTTTAGTTAGTATAATGTAGGGTACGGTAGTATTTTGATTATTTGAATATATCACGGTTAGTTATATGTTTCAAAGGCCCATTGCGGATATACACACGTTTTTCACAATAGTTTTATTGTCGTGAGTTAATGTTGCTACGGCGGATGTTAGTATGGTCCCTAGTTTTTATGATCTCGATATCAATCGATTCAACTCTTCGAGCTAATTATTCCTTCCTACGTCGTTGTCTAAAGTGGATTTATATTGTGTGAAATGCAGGGCGCGTATCCCCATAAATGGACTAACAACTATAGCAATAAAAAACAAATGACAAGCAGATACAGGTAAGTGTGAACGATGTGATACAAAAAAAATTAAATGTATTCCTGATCCAAACAGTATTCAAAAAGGGAGGTGATATTGCCGTGCAGCTAACAAAGTTACCTGGAACACCACGGGGAACATACCCAGGAGAAAAACACCTTGCAAGATATAATTACTCTGGTCCTGTTACCCTACTTGATATCTGACTTGATAACCAAGATCAGCCAAAACCCAGAGAGTATCCAGTAAACGCTATTGATAAAGCTCATGGTGTAGCTTATAAAGGTAAGGATATTCAGCAGCGACATATTGCAGAAATTAATTCATGCGTTACATTCCATAAAATAACTTTCAAAGAATCATTAGCTAATTGGTTGGTGAGATCTGCGATGAAGGGTAAGCTCTTATTAGGAGCTGGTAATTAACCGACCGATTATTATTATAATGGAGTCGATTAATTATAGCCCAAGGATATAATGGAAGGGTAGACCAGCGATTAGTAAGCACTTTGAATCAACAAATGTTACACGTGTTGCTGCTGAAAAATGGTTAGCACGACAGGCAATTAAACAAATTTACCTACCACCGTCTAAACGAATCGAGTATGCACATTTTGATGATAGCGTTCCTAATGAAGTTCATCAGGCTGATATTTTATTTTTACCACACGACACTATTAAAATACAAAGACGTTGATTAACATATAAATACGCATTAACAGTCTTTGATATTGCAAGTAGATACAAGGAAGCAGAACCGCTATCAACAAAGACAGCCTCTGATGTAGCTTTTACGATTGAATTAATTTCTCGACGTGGTGGTCTACAATGGCCACAACTGCCACAAATTGATCCGGGCAGAGAATTCCAAGGTGCAGTACCATCGTTGATGAATCAACATAACGTCAAAATACGACGAAGACATAATGCAATTCATCGTGATAAGGCAATTGTTGAGCAATTTAATCGAACACTTGCTGAGCGGTTATTTGGATATCAGTATGCGAAGGAAATAATTCAAAACAAAAATTCTCGCGAATGGGTTGAAAGTTTGCCACGTGTGATAGCTGCATGAAATAATGAAATTGCTCGAACAACCAACATCAAACCTATTAGCGCGATCACAAAATAACACACACCCGTACAACGATGTGGTTTTAAAAAAAAAAACCAGTACTGGGTAATGTTACTGTAAAGTATTTATATGAACCACGTGAACTTAAACGTGGTAAAAACGTGCGACTGATCCTATATAGAGTATTACCACACATAACATTTCCAGTGTGGTTACATCTACGGGTAAACCCGCAATCAACAGATTTGATTCAACTACTCCTCAACGTGGATTTACACGTGAACAGTTACAAGTAATTCCTGAAGACACACATTTACCACCGCTATCACTTAACTAGCACCCCTACGTCGATTACATTCAAGACAGGCCAGCATCACATTTTCGCGTGTATGACCAAGACTACTATCGTTTATATCCACGGTAAATTGTCTTTGATTATTATTTGAATACACCGCAACATTATACAACTAAAGCTTGCATAATGATTATTCTGCTGCTGCTTCAGCGCTATGACAAATTCGACATTGAGATCAAAGGCGCGTTTTTTTTTTGGTCACTTTGTTTATAAACAGCTAATTATTTTCTTACTATATCACTATCACATCGACATTAATCGAGAACATCAGTTATGGTTTCTGTAGCGTCTATGACAATTCTCCGCAGCTGAGATATTCTTCTGACTCGAGACACTGCGAGATAAACTAAGTTTACCCATTTGACACGATCATCGACAATCCAAACTCGCGTATCACTGATGGTTAACTCCTGAGATGAGTGAATTGTAATTGCGTATCGCAGCGGCCATGGAGTCTGAATTATGTCGAAATAATTCAATCATTCGAATTGTTTTACCAGAACTACCCCCTCCGTTTAGATAAACAGTCTTGTGGATCATGTACGGATGCCGCAGACGATAATGTTGATGTCTGATTATTTTTTAAATATATTTGATTTCAACATCTGCGGATTCAGAATAATTATATAACATTTTATTCTCCATTCCCCCATGATACATCATGAGTGGTAAACTGAGTCAGTAATTCTGAATATTTTCTTTCACTATAAAACGAATCCTTTGCAACTCTGACTGCACTGGCAGGGAATCTATTTATCATCGATAATAAATTAATACAAACATAAGCTATCATTGAGGATCTTTAATGAGTAAACTGAGGTCTCTCACCATCAATATAACCAACAATTGCATCTAATCGTGTTCCGTTAGACAAGTAAGCATTTTCTCGACTTACAAATATATTTCTCTTTGGATGCATCGGCGATTATAAAATCATATTCAACATAGTCTATGATCAATCGTGCATAATGTCGTTTATGATCATATGCTCCGCATTGAATAAAGTTACCAAATATTCTTCTACCAGGATCCTTTGCGATTTTATTTTCATCAGGTGGTGGTAACCCAACATCCGTCTGAGCAAGGTATGATATAATTGCCTCACTTATAATCAACGATGTTACTATTTTACAATCGAGCATATATCGTAACAGCACTATTGGTGCCCAACATTATTCTGACAAGTGCCTACCAAACCAAATATAACAAAGATGATGAAGACCTTTAGCAAACTTGAATGACTCAATACGGGCGAATCCAGTTAGATCAAAATCAGGTAGGGGTCCTTTTATCGATACTCTAGTCATCTCGTGTGTGGGGTGTCAAAATCTTTTAAAATACCCAGAACACTCTCCGTAACCAAGAAAACGTCCATGATAACACGAGACCATATCCACGGAAATGACGTCGTTGTGGTCATACTTGGTATTCCACAATCCACCGTGTCCATATTCACAGCAGCTAAGCTACACGTCTTCAAGAAATTCAAATCATGTTGGCTTCCACGAAGTTTTCTCTCTTGCAAAGTGAGCTGCAACAGATGGAACTGTAAAACAATTTTTTAGTAATTGCTCAGTATTTTCTGTTGAAAAGTTATGCGCAAGATTTTTCATTTCTTCGTGGAGAGATTCTTTACGATATATTTCGCCTTTAGGTCATACAAATTGATCATATTTTTCATCATCTAAACTCTTTAATAGCCATATTGTCACAAGATCGTTTCTAGTTATTTCGCGAAAAAATAATCAAGCATATTTCCCCTCCCAGATTTCCTTGGGGGTAAACTCTTACTGTTCGATCTCGTGGTAATATTGTTACTGCGTTGGTCCAGGCTTGTGCATTATGATCAATAATTTCAATTGGAGCTCTCTTCGATTTATTCTTTGATTCGTATAAAATGTCTCCAGCTATCGTTTTTACTTCTTTTGGAAATTTTAATTTACTTCCTAACTCGGCGACAGCATTCATTGTTCCTCCAGTATCCTTAACCGACTCAGCCCATTTGTTTATTTTTTCACGTCGTAGATCCGTTAACCCATTTCCACGCATCGCGTTTGTAACATGCTATATTACTCGTTCGGCAACACAATTTAGTTTGAAAATCTCAATGGCGCAAGATCATTAATGTTGGGGTTATCATTTAGCTGATACATTCCATTAATAACCGCGGTCACAGGATACGCATAATATGGTTTATCAATACCAGTCAGCATTCCTGGCTTGGAATTTTTACTTAGCACAGCGGTTTTTTCATTAGCAAAGACAGGGTCACGTTTGTCACAGATAATCCACTCAGCGGAATATGTTCTGCTAGCACAATCAATTTTATTCTGAAAACAGAGCGTTGATTGTTGAGATAGTTAATAATCTTTGCCGCCCGCTCATCGGTCATTGTAGCATCAATGACTTCGTCGACACCTTTGTCAATGATTTTGTCATCGCGCATAATTTTGAATGTTGACAACAAGTGAGATGCCCGGTCGTCGCGAGATTCTTTTTTAGCATTCCGAATATGATTAATCAGTTTATTCGTCGGACCAGCCAGAGCTCGCCTCCGCAAGTCAGGAGTTATTCTGTCAGGATCGAATCTGGATTCAGGAAACAAAGTTTTCCTTGGCTGTATTGTAGATAATCTCCCAAACTCTTCCTGTTATATTTTAGTAAAGTACTTAAATAAAAAATATTATATATACAATGACTTAGATAAGGAATCAATGTAGGTCGTTGATGATAGGGTATTCAACTCCTTGTAACAAATCCTGTGTAAATAAATTCTACGGACAACATTTACAAAGCGTAAGAAGAGGAAGTTTAGGCTTACGGTGTGGGATTGAACTTAGAGGGAAAACGCTGTTGTGTGTGCAACGTGGTGGTAAAAGATATAGAGAACTAAATCAATAGTATGATAACAAAATAACAACGTTGACTCTCCTCTTCATAAAGTTATAAGAAACTCTGTAGATTTTATAGCTAGATTTGTAAAGACAAATTATATTTTAGATAAATAATATTTTATATAATGGAGAGAATTATGAAGCATCTCGTGATGGTATAACCTTAAACTGTCGACTAAAAAAACAATTAGTACTGTTGATAATATTGGTAATCTAACATTTTGCGCTGGGGTGAAGAGGTATTACTGTCACAGGTTTGTGTACGAGACTTTTCACCGGGTGATCTAAAACGGTCTTGTGTTTGAACATAGTGACTAGGATCACCAAAAATACCTCTTTACACAACCTTCAAGCTATTACACAGAGCGATACTTCTGCACGTGGGAATACAGGAAAATATAAACCTTTTTCGAGTAGAGCAGTCAAATCCATAAATACTGAGATCGGTGAAGAAATAATATTTCAGTTAACGAACGCGACTGGCAACTATTTTGGTATTAGCCTAAGCTGAGTTCAATATGTAGCAGATAAAATAACCAAATCATCGTTTTCTGAGCAGGATGAATAATGGATTTCATTTTATTATGTTCCAATAATGTTAGATAAGGACAACATCCTTGATAAAAACAACGGAGACAAATCCATTAAGCAGTTATCTTTGTTACTGATTAATTTTTTAATAATTATTAGCTGGCGCGATCACACAATTTAAATGTCTACATGATTATTGACAGAAAATATATCTCTTAACTTTTCTGCTTACACTTCAGTCCAAACTGACTAGGAAGTTGCTATTATCCGTCTTTATAGTTATACACATATTTCCAGTGATTCATAGCGTGAATTCCCAAAATAATTCATCATATGAGTTCCAAATATAACTCGTCATTTAAGTTCCCAAAATAACTCATCATATAAGTTCCTAAAATGATTATCCCGTGAATTCCGCCAAAAACTCATCATGTAAATACTCAATGACTCATCAAGTGAATCACTGGAAATATGTGTATAACTATAAAGACGGAGAATCGTGAAATCCTAGTCAGTTTAGACTGACGTGTAAGCTGCAAAGGTACGTGAAATATTTTCTTCGGTAATCTAGAGGTTGCGTTTTACACAATTGTTTTACATCACATAGTTGAGAAATATAATTTAAAGCTATATTATATACTGTATAATGAAATACGAAAATGTCAATGATATTATTTCTGCTATCAAAAAATTAAAACATGACGGCATAAATGTATCTGATGAACTAAATCCTGACAAAAGTGTTTCTGATTTTGAAACATTACAATAACGTAAATATGAAGGGGGATACACATTACCATCATAATACAGATTTGTAAAGAAAATTCAAACCGGGATGTTTCAATCGTTGGCTATAGTAAATGAAAGTGCAGTGATGGAATTCGTCCCTCTTTCTGTCTCTCGCAAGATAACAAATTAGATTAGAACTGTCTCGTGAATACGAGGTAAACAAGACAATCAATACTTGCATAAGACAATTAAGAAGAAGTATGTCAGAAACTGTCAGTGGTAATGAAAATGAAAGTTAGAGTTATTTGTGGAAATGAAAGTGAAAGTATATCATATTTTAGTCTTTCTCTCGCTGATTTAGTCGATTTGTCAGTAAAAAATATATCCACACGTTTGATAAAATCAGGGAGATAAAAAAGTGCCTGATATCTATCACGCGTCTGTGTCATTTTTCAGGTATGTAATGTTCCCTTTTCCATGATAAAATCGTAGATTTTTAAGATTTCATATATAAATTCAGACTCAGCGTTTAATTTTGTAAGTCAAGCAAGTTGCCGGATTGGTCATTTAGTTTGAAATATATTCTTGATAATAGCGGATTATGACATCGTAGATAGACCGGATTGATCTGATGTTGCACAATCAGATATCCGGTTGGTACTTGCGATGTAAAAGTATATAAGATATATCCTTGCTGCGCTTGATTTGATATTTCTGTGTTTATCTGATATCTTCCATCAATTACGTCAGATATAAGATTGACCGCGATCTTTGAGGTTATATTTACAATTCCTGGTGAAATATGACGCATTTGTCCGTGTTGTCCATTGCTGTATCTGAGAATGTTATCGCGCTGTGATGTTATCTTTCTCCATTGTTCAAGTTTTTTAGGAAAGTTTTGGTTCATAAGATCGCTGATTGATGTTTTAGTTTGTCAGTTGCAAGTGATGGTATTACAGATGTTGTTAATTGTTCTTCAATTATTTTATAGTGATCAAGAAATACCTTATCTGAAACGAAATTGGATCGTCCATAGTCATGATACTCTTTAGCATTCATCACATTATCACAAATTCGCCAACTAATGTGCTCAATATCTAACTAATGTGCTAAACTAACAAATACGCGTATAAATTCAGGCATAATTGCTTCATAAAAATGATTAATGTATCTTTCGTTTACAATTAATGTAAAATTCGTAGTCGTAAAAAAAACCCAATGCTTTTCTGTTGGTATTTTTGTGTCACCAAAAGTAATGAATAATTCCCTTTCCGAAATATCTTTTCTTTATTCTGGCTCCTTTATAAATTTATTTTCGTCGGTGATGAAATCAGACTGTTTTGGATCAGGTGTTGGTGGAAGTATCGGTGGAGCAACTTCAGGCCATCCTAACACTGATCTAATCGACGACTGATATATATCAACGACGTAGTTCGGTGAATCGATCTCTATCGCGGACGATAGCGTTGGTTCGTGTACTAGTTATGGCTATTTTGGATTCTTTCCCCGTAACAGATTTAAATGTACATTGAAATTCATCGTTGATCGGTTCGATCTGACAACTGCCGGTTGGTATTCCAACAACTACCCAGTCAGGTGTTCCATTTAGTTTATTTTTATTTGCAACCGAACGATCTTGACCGGATATTGTGCCAACTGTATTATACTCGCAACTGCGGTTGGAAAATTAATACTGAATTCAGGGTTGGTTGAGCTTACTGATATTATCGTGGTTTTCAGCGGACTTGCATTTGCGGCTCTCTGCTGAAGTTGTTATGTCATTATTTAAGCTCCTATTTTTCAAATCATGGTTATCTAAATCAATTATTTCATTGTATGTCTTAACCTTGATATCAAATTCAGAATATGATATCGTGGTATCGCCAAGGATTGTTGATATTACAGACGACAATTTATAATACGCTGTTGTTGCCCTGTGTAATTTTACAGCATAATCGTGCAATGTTATGCTCGTGCGCATGGGTATCGTTTTCGCTATAATATTAAAAACACCAGCAATAGATGCTGAGGATGAAACACATTGTTGCTATTGCTACCGTTAATGGTGGCAGCGCTGACAACACTACGCCGGTGGACGCTACGAGTGTAGTTACCGAATATACAACACCATCGATGGCAACTATAAGTCTTTGGTATTTTGTTACTTTCGTTGTATACTTGTCAACGATGGTTCTTAGCGCTGTTTTCGCTCTCATGAAGTTCATCGCTGGAGTCAACCGAGATGAAGTTGTTTTTCAGGACAAATACGGCGTTTTGAAAACAAATACTATCAAATGGAATGATATAGTTCGTAGAGTTATCGGTGTTACCACGGATTACATCCCTGTGTTTACTGACGGAGGTATAATCAGAGACTAAAATATATCGTTTATAACCATCAGAACCATCAGAGATGAAATTGCAAGAAGCGTTGCTAATTGTACAATTTTTCCTCCTCAATACGATGTGGAGCGAATTAAGTTTTACTTTGATGATAAAATACCGAATTTATCCTTGTATTTACTAGTGGTTCTTTGTATATTTTCAATTTCTCGAAATTCAAAAGGAATCAATTTTTTCTTCTGAAACATCGGCGGTATTTGGATCTAATAATTTATCACGAACTTGATATCCGTATGCGGAAATCAACCTAGAATTCTCCAGAAGTTGTCTATAACCCTTTTTGGTAAATTGAGCTGGTGGTTTTAACGGTGGTTTTGATTCTGGCGTAACAAGTTTCTTAACATCACTGACCTCCTTGCAGACTTTATCAATACTGTCAAATATTTGTTGTACTTCTTCACCAACCAGTAGAGGCTGAGCTGCAGCTATATCAGTTGGAAGTTCTCGTAAAATCTTGTTTGCTTTCTTTGCCCTCGCAGCTATTTTTTCAGTTTGCTCAGCGGTTTGTTTTACTGATGAAAGAAGACCTTCAATAGCCATTGCGACTCTTTTAGCAACTGTTGTGATAGGCTTAAATTATTGTTCTGTACCCGTTGATAATTCAACTTGCGATTCTTGACGCGATTGCAATTTTTGCGTAACAGCATCTCTCAACGGATGATATTTCTTATTTGCTTCTAGTAGTTCTCGAGCTAGTCTAGCTGTGTAAGATTCTTGCGCTGGTGTCATTATTTGTTATAACTTTATTTTAATTGATAACAGCAGCGAGAGTGTAGCCAGGACATCCCCAGTCACCCCCGCCATCCTTTCATTTGCGATTTTGTTTGCGATTTTCATGAAGGCTTATTTTTGCGATTCAAGAGTAAGTCAATTAGAGGCTGTTCGCCGTCTCTGCTGCTAACCTAGTAGATCATCATCATTTAAATTATAGACTATGTCAACCTAGTGGAGTTCTCAATCCCCTTAATATACTAGATACAGATGGGAATTCATTCCACAGATATTTTCAATTGCCCTATGTTGCATAATGATACGTATCTTTGTAATAGAAAGAAATATCGATGAGCTGCAAAAACAAGTTGGTCAGTTCTATTGATATACTGTAATACCTGCCAAAGACACCTGCGTAGAGATACTGTCTGAATATTCAGGACATTATACTTCCTAAATCTCACACTTGCTCAATAAGGACAACATTTCTCTTAAACATGCACATTTCTTCATGAAAACGATGTTCTTCCTATGAAAGGAAATCCTGCTTACAAAAGTCAATTTTTTACCTATATAATTAAATCTCCGCATAAGTGAGAATGTCTTACAAAGGTTTCATTATCATAACAGATATAGTTTCTTCTAACTAGGACACATGTAAATGAAGGACAATTTCTTCCAGAAAAGAATTCCTGATCATCAAATACAATGCTCCTCTCAAAAACTACATTTTTTGTTTATAAAGAACATAGAGACCCCTAAAATACAAGTTCACAGAGGACATGTTATTCCGAAAATAAGACTCTTTTTCATAAAGGAAACTGCTCCCCCTAATAACGAATCGTGCTTATAAAAACATTGTTCATCACATAAAGAACACATTCTTATAACGAATATAGCTTCACCTTCGATAACAACTCTCCTAATTGACGTTGTTACTAAGAAAAGAAGACTCATGCTAATAAAGGACACCGTTCATCCAAGTGTACAAAATTCTTAATAAGGACATTGTTCCTCATAAAAAGGGTCTCCTACACATAAAGGACTATTTTTCTCCTAGAATTATCATTTGCTTATAAAGGACAAAGTTTACCCTACTACATAACTTCTACGAATACACCACAATGTTCCTCTTACAAACAATGAACACCTGTTAGTAAACGATACTAATGAACATCTGAGTGTAAAAGGATACTCGTCGTGCTACAAACGTGCACTTGCTAATAAAGGATACTATTCCTGATAAAAAAAATATTTAAAAAAAACAAAAACACCTGCTCATTTTGCGACAATCTTTACCGGTTCATTTTGTTGCTTTTTCATATTTCAATATTAAAACAAGATAGGTGTGGGTTTAAGATTGAAATTTGTTTCCTTACTTGTAAAAATATTCTTCTTTTCTCCGTTGTTCTCCTTCTTCATTTCCAATATAAAAGCATCGATAAAATCCTCGATTTTGCCTTCATCGAATTTCTTCCAGTGTTCCTCAATGAGTTCTAACACATACTCTTTCACCACTTGCATTTTTCTAGTAATGTTTTTGATTCCAAAGAAATCTCCCGGAATGAATCTTAACATGGGCATGAATATAACCGGAGATCGAACGGAGGCGTAATGTACAAAGGAATTAAAGCCATCCATTAGTGTTCTAAACCTAGGATCGTCGTGGCTAAAGTGTCCACCGAAGACGAGGTGTGAAATTACATTTCCAACTTTTGTCTGAATTTGAAAAGGCTTTCGGTTGAGATTGTCAATTTAAGAGAGAAAAAGCTTCACTTCCACGTGAATTTTATCTTCGAGTTTTGACTTTCCAAATCCAAACTTCCGGAGAGTTATGAGAATAAATTTCCATAGATTCTTCCGCGTGTCTCCCGAAACTGCTTCAATACCTTTTAAAAAATCAAGCAATAACTGTTTTTGTTTCTTTTTGGTCGGAATAGAATTCAGCGACATTTCATCATATTTTGGAAGAGACTTATTGATGCGGTATAAGAAATCTTCTTTTCCATTATGATTGCGACGGTTTAAACAACCTAAACAGGGCAATTGACTGCTTAAATTAACTAAAAGTTATTTTCCAGGCTATGCAGTTTGTAAAACTTAATCGATATTCTTGTAGCATAAAATCCATTATTTTCTACACAGTTAGATTATGAACTGGATGACTGATGCAGGATAAAGGGCAAATTCCCATCTTTGTCAATGTGAAACATTTTTTCCCACTCATAGTGCAGAAGCGTTATACATTAGTTGCATATATTTAGTTAATGTTATAATGACGTAGCGAGAGTGGTGTCATTTATTCATTGATGTTTCTATTTCTACGTATAACTCCTCCGAATAGACGTGCTTATAAGTCGAGTGCAATTGAACACAACAGATACCGTGATCAGTTCTATTTTTTGTTTGTTACAGATTACTTGTAACAAACTACATAGACGAAAACTGCCTGTACCAAATGCGAAGATCTGGATTGTAGCAAGTTGCAGTTGAAACCAACTTATAAGCAAGCATATCCGGTAAATAATTGTACGGTAGTTTGCGACATTTGCGTTGCACGTCATTGAAAATAAACAACATTTAATCTGTAGTACGTTTGAGTGTGAGCCTCTTCTAACTTCCCGAACCTTTTAATCGTTCAATCTCATGTATGTGATCATAATTGGTACCGTATACGCTAGCTACAAATCTGGATCTATCCAATTTGCTAATATTAACTGTGGAACAAAGAATTTACCAGCATGAGGTAAATGCTCTTCACAAACATACGAAGAAGAGAGGAATAGCATGGAAAGTTTGCATAAGCATCGATAAATATTTGCTTTATAATATAAACTATAACACATGAATATTTCACAATGTTCTTGTTACATATGTTATCGCATGACTACAGTTTCATATCTGCTTGTACACCTATACTTTTCCACATTACATATTCATTTAAATTTGTATTGTTTAATATGGTGTTTGATACACATTTTGAATCGATATTTTTACAAACATATCAAGAACAGATCTGCTAAATTATTTAACTGACAACCGTGCATCCATTATTATCGATGCAAAATATCGTACATGTATAAGTCCCTATTTGTTTTGAATTCATTTCGTACTGTAACTTGTATAGCCCAGTTCGATAACATTGTTTACCTCCCTTAAAGAATAACTGCAGAGTTATCATTCTTGCAATAAACGTACATTAGTTAATTCCTAGGCGCATTGTAACAATAAATTTGAACAAAGAAAACGGCGATCAATCAAATTTAAACGTTACAAATTCGTAACATAAACGCTCTGAAAAATACCATTCTTTACTTGTGTCGTAAAACGTCGAGTGATTTAAAACCTCTGATGCTTTTGAAATCGTCTTTCAGCAGGAAATAATTGTAAAATATTTCATTTGCCCTTACTTGAAGATTGATAATGGAGTCAGTTGCAATGAAACATAATACCTTATTGCTTACAAACTAGATCACGTTCAAAACATTTGGACTTCACGCTTAAAAACATGAATCTTTGAATAAGATTTAAAATGTATTTTAGTAGAAGTGCTAGAACTGTATGTGTAGTATGTTTGCTTATATAAATATTTACCCTAGTTTTGTTACAAATGATGGAAAATTTGCATAAATTGAGAGGACGTAAATTTTAAATATGTGGGAGAAAGAGAGAAACAAATGCCATTTATAAATTTGCCAAAGCACTTATCCTTCCTTTTTGGTATTGAATAACTAAATCTTGAAAATACAAATTACCCAAAACAACAACAGCAATAACATATCAAACTTGTAAAGAAATACGGGGATTTAATTTATGTAAGTACATCGAAGAAAACTAATATATATTAAGATTAAAATAAAATTTAAATGAACCTGTTGGGGAAAACAAACTTTGGTTTTTGATATCTCGGCGACAACTATATAGATGAAATTGCGCACGGTCAATTAGATACAAGCAAATGAGATAGCGACTTTAATATTTGCACTTTGAGAAGTTATGCAACTGAAGATATTAATTACACCGTTCCGTTTTCTTAACATAAAAATGTTTTCGAATGAATCTTGTACAGAGCTATAAACCACTAAGTACTTGCACATAGTTAAATTGTAAGCAACGATACAAACCCCTGTGATTTTCCAATGATTCAGTATTCATATGCAAATTTAACCACAATATGTGCAATACTTCTGTCGTTTTCTTGTCGTTTCTAATTATTTTTTTGTGCTGAGCATTAAACATGATGCGAAAAGCAAGTCAAAATGGTAAAGAGTATAGTCGCCATGTTGAATGAGTTTTACCTCCATGCAGTTGTCCCTGAAACTTTTACTAGACATATTAAACGCGGGAAAGACTTAAAACCATTAGGTGATGCATAATTCCGTATTGTCAAAACAAAAAAAATGTCTGTGTTAGTTGGATACTTTAAAAAGAGAAGAAAAGAAGAATAGAAAGATTTTTTCTTCAGATTTTTATGCTCTTCAATTTATGTTCCCTTAAATTGTGATTTCTAGAATAAATTTATGTGTGCAATGTATTAAAAACAATTACGAACTATGCACTACTTCAAAATATTTTTCCTAAGTAAATTTAGAGAGGGATTTTCATAATACTACATTTTACGTATAAATTAAATCAAAGTTATGTGCACATCTTTTCTAATTTTTCATGATTATTTCCACAATAACCTGACATAAAGTTCGTACCAGTATCGCCATTTTTTTTTTTGAGTAAACATCCATGTCTATAAAATGTAAACAATCTGAAAAGTTTAGTCTTGATTTTCTAGTTTTGTACTCAGGAGATTGATAAGTATTACCCATGGTTGCGGAAGAGAAAGCATGCAACTCATATTGCCCCCTCCCCTTTAAGTAGTGATGTATGCCACGTGTCCGTCTATCCACAGAGCACATAAAAGAAACGGCACCCACAGAGCACGTAAAAGAAATGTCCATCTATTCAATAAGTATCCTAGCTATTGTTGGAAATTGCTGCACGGAAGTGCAGGTTTATACTTTTTTTATCGTTCGCAATGGAGAGATCGTCAAGAGACGTAATTTCAAGATGCACTTACCGAACTGGGCTATATATCATTTACAGATACTATTTTGGAAAGCTCAAACGTGCTTATTTGAAATACGAAATCACGCACGTGATTTGTTCTGAGACAGGGAAGAAAATGACTCGATTGATATTCAAATTGAACGTAAAGCTTTAAACGGTCTCGAGATATCTCTACGCAAACAAAGCAGTATGCAGTCTTGTATTTTACATAATAACACATCTTCAAGTGAGAAATGAAAACATACCATTATGCAAAGTGAAGGTTCACAGTCCGATGATTGTGAATGTACTTAAAATCACGTCACTACACTATTTTGCGGTTCTGTTGAATATCATTGGAGGTATTTTGTATATATTTTACATATTCATTTGTACTCATTTTAGAATGAAATTAATATAAACACACCCTTAGAATAACATCAATCGTTTGCTTTAAAAAGGATCTAAATGCGTCCATTAGGTTTATATTTGTTGCTGTCAAATCATCCAATAGTTTTTAATTTACTGTCCGACAAGGAACTCAATTTTTTTTCCCATTTAGCATTCATAAATATTGTCCTATTTACATGTAATGTGAAACGTCGTCATTTTAAACCGATATATATATATATATATATATATATATATATATATATATATATATATATATATATATATATATATATATATATATATTGCAGTTGCACGAGAGAGAGAGAGAGAGAGCTTTTCCGCCATTAAGAATCAATATAGCAAGACTGGTTGCTGGTCTGTCCGAAAATTGTACCCCACGTTTGATGAAGAACTCTCGTATGGCGTCAAATCCACACACGACAATCGTTGGACTGGGTACCAAATACAATCTGTGGATGTCTCCATATTTCTTTTGTAGCCGTCTTAGGAATACTCTTAAATCTGGGACACTCTGCATATCCCTTACATTACTAACCAGACGGATCCAGGCTGGCCCAGGGGGCATTTTGCCATTAGGACGATGTCGAAAGAACAGAAATGCCAGAAAACTAACAACCAGTAATCCAAGAGAGGTGGAAAGTATACCAATCCCAAAGAGATCTGTATACATCTTGTAGGCTACTCCAAGATTATTCTTTGAAAGGAAAATTCGACAGGCTATTTTTAGCCACGTATTTAAGTTCAAATATCAGCGCAGTCTGCAAGTAACAACATATTGTTTCAATGACTTACACAATTACAAAACTGGATTCATTAGCTACTCGAGGGTACAATATGCGTCTGCTCCATTACGTAGGAATACACTGGCTTTATAAAGGTCAGTTATTGTTATTCACTCTCTCAAGGGCGTAATGACATTGGCCAAAAAGCGGAACGTAGTACTGCTGGAGGGTTAATATATTAATTTAGAATGTCGGTCGTGAGTACCAAGAAACTTTCTACAGCATTAACATAAACAGCGTTATGTATTTAGTTTTCGTAAGGTTCTTGTTGCTTACTAGTTCAAATGGACTTGAGTCTTTGACAAAAATAGGATAGGGTGATGTCGTATGAATGCTATATGATAAACTACAACAAATCATGCTTGCATTTAGCGTGGTGACACACCATTATTTACAATGAATCATGGATGTATTTTCCCCAACTCTGCCCTTTCTCAGATTTTACTAATTTTCAAACATATTTACAATACGGTTACTTCATGGCACCTCCTTTATAATAATTTTATAAATTTGACTTCTTTATGAGTGTTTCATAGAATGGTCTTTACTGCGTTTTTAATGCAAATTATCACGACATACAAAGGAACACACTTAAAGATGACGTGTCTGACTGTTCATGTCTGTCTGTCTGTCTGTCTCTCTCTCTCTCTATATATATATATACATAATAACGACATTTAGATCTATAAAAAGATTGGTATGGCTTATTTTGTTTGCAAAATGTATGTCACTAGTCAGGTAGCTATGAACTTGATTCTCGACTATGGTCCATTGCAAAATGCAAATATACATAACATATAACCGTGGAGAAAATCAAGAAACAATACAAATTAAATATGCATAACAATGTCGCCTGGTCAATAAGACATAATTATTCCGAAAGTGACATAAACCTGAATCGAGTTCTGGATTCGGGAAATAATTGGAATTGTATTTCCAACATTAATGTGATGGAAAAACGATTTTAAGGACAAAATAATGTTCCTCTCAAACAAATAGACCGATTCATAAAGGACAACTTGCCTCCCAGAAAAGCTTACCTGTTTATATGGGAGAATATTCTACCTATAAAAGAAAACGCTCGTAAAAGACGATTTTCTGTTGAAAACGTACACCTTTTTAAAAAAAATAAAATGATCCTTACAAGCAAAATAACCTATAAAGACAAGGGCTTTTCTGAAACGGATCCATCATCATAAATGAAAATATTCCTGCTAAAAGTAACCATGCACATTGTTCTCCTTGGTAAGGATTGGTCCATATACATCCTTTTTAAGGACATTGCTTTAAGTTGATTTTGGTAGTTTGCATATTTTAGTAGTGACAATATGATGGTTAGATGTGAAAGGTTAAAATAGTTCCTTACTTGTAAAAATATTTCTCTTTCCTCTGTCGTTCGCATTCTTCATTTCTGATCTTACGGCAGAACAATTAAGCAATCACGAAATCCTCCATATTTCCATCATCGAACATCGTCACCTGTTCGTTATTTCGTTCATTCACATAATATTTTACACTTGTATTTTTCGAGTAATGTTTCTGACTTCAAAGAAAGCTGCTGGAATGAATCTTAATATGGGCCAGAATATCTCGAGAGATCCAGCTATGACGAACTACAAAAATGAGCTGAAGCCATCCCTTATTGTTTTAGACCTGCTGGAGTGGCCACCAAAAACGAGATGTGAAGTAACATTTTCAACACTTGTTTCTAACGAGGCCATCATTTGAAAAGGCCATTGGTTTAATTTTCCTATTTTGGACAGAAATAACTTCACACTCGTAGAAATTATATCTTCGAGTGTTGACTTCCCGATTTCGAAATTCCGAAGAGTGACAACAATAAATTTGACTCCTCCACGTATCTCCCGAAACTGCATTGATACCTGTCAAATATCAAGAAATAACTGTTATTGTTATTTGTTTTAGAATGGAATAAATATATGCTTGAGTTTCTTTTATATAGACGACAGCCATGGTGAATGCGATGAAATATTTTGTCTTTCCAATTTCACTTACGACGTTTTAAGATAACAGAGACCCTTTGGTTTACTGTTCAAATTAACTGAACTTAAATTTCTTTTATAAGGATATACATTAAAGACCAGTTACATTGTTTTCTGCATACTTAGATCCAAAAGAGGTAACTGTCAAAATATAAAGGCGGAGTTGTCATCTCGATCAGATTTAAGTGCTATAGGCATTCGATATGTTCATTATCCTATACGACTATGTTCTTATGTATTTATTCATCTATTTATATCCATGTATAACGGCATTTAAATGTATAATTGTTTGGTCCAACACTTGCATGTCATCAAGTTGCAGCACTGAAATCGTGATTTGAAATTTTAATGTAGCTTTAAGAGTTTGTCAGTCATATTGCTACGATGTATGCAGTGTGGCAGTTTATAATGATGACCAGCAATGGGGCATCATGCCGCAGACATGTAACATGATGTCCCACCCAGTCACATTATCGTAAGGAAAATGTGACTGGGTGGGACATGATGCTACATGTATGTTTGCTTAACTAGGCCGATCAGTCCTGACACTAACCTCTTAATGCTGAGCGCCTCGCGATGCATCTGTTAGTAGCGTTTTTAGAAGTCGCACCTGAGGCGGACGCTCTAACCTTTATTCCACCGGAGCGGTCGCATCTTTGACCTAGTTTTGATACTTTTTTCAAATCCTTATCCAAACATGCCATACCCTGACAGAGATTTCTCGCTATGCCTAATGAAACATCGTTTTAATTCCATTTGTACCGTATATTGTAGGTTCTAACCGCGGCCATTTACGCCTAGTACGCCACTAAATAATTATGTGTGATTTCTTTTCCATTCTTGTATGAAAGCAGAATCTCTCTCACATATTAAAGATACTATAATAAAACATTGTATATTTTGTGTTAAACACCTGAATTTTCTCAGCATTCTTTGCTCGGAATTATTTAACCCCTATCAATACACGAGTCTTAATCGGCATTGTGCACAACATATAATGAACAATCTGTACTAGGTCTACGTACAGCAGCTTAGTCAACAGGCATGTTTCACGCGATGAAATGGATACACACGATTACATAATTATTTTGCTGTGACTTGTAACTGGGACAAAAATAACTTAACGCGTCTACTACAACCAACGACGTAATCAGTACACGACGATCACGGTGTCGTGTGCATGATGGACACATTGCAAAAATGATAAAGGTACACCGTAGGAACATGGATTTTTTATACATAAAAACAAGATGCATCCTCCCTATCCCTCTTTATACATAAGTGTGCAACCACGTCTAGCATGATATTTTGTAGTCTGTAACTTAATCATATACTATCCATACAACAACACGCTGTCCTACAGTTTGATATAGTATTGCGCATTTAAACGAGTCAATAGTAAGATAGACACGAAAACAAAATACATTTTGTAGCAAACAAATACCAAACATGTTCTAATTATTAAACTTCTTTCGAACTTTTTTGTACCAAAGATTGTCAAGAAAACTGACTTAAGGTGTCCCCTACACAATAGCACTCCGTCCCACTTTTTGATCGATAAGGCCTGCGCAATTCTGCGATGAACTGACCTACAATTTGGTCTATAAATTGCAATGTTATTTATGAGACAGTGTTGTAAGGCTGTTACAGACATTATTGTTCCTCCGAGTGAATCCATGTGTTCCTTCGATTATTATGGTGAATATTATTCAAACTACATATTGTGTATTGAACACTGCTGAGAGATTTCTAACTTAGATAATTATTTAAAATTCGTCTATCTAATTCGGCGAGTAGCTCTATCCACTAGTCTACCTTAGTTATACAATAACGTTGGAGTAGCCTTCGAGATGTATACAATTCTATTCGGACTTACACTTTCCACAATTCTTGGATTACTGATTGTTAGTTTGTTCGCAGTCCTATTCTTGAGACAGCACAATAGTGGCAAAGAGCTCCCTGGACCCGCATGGATCCCTATGGTGGGTAATGGACGGGAGCTGAAGAGTGACCCCGATATAAGAATATCACTAAGAAGGCTACAAAAGAAATATGGCGACATCTACAAATTGTACCTAGGACCCAGTCCAACGATTATCCTCTGTGGTTATGAGGCGATAAGAGAGGTTTTCATCAAGCGTGGGGTAGAATTTTCGGACAGACCAGCTGCCCATCTAGGGGGACTTATTCTTAATGGAGGAAAAGGTCACCCTTCTTTGTGTCTACGTCTCTTTTCGTCTTTTTCTCTCGCCCTCTGTACATTTTTTATTCGCCTTCTTTTCTTCGATTTGGTAGTCAATGTTCAATAACATTATCATAAAACTGCAGTAGCAGGATTTTACCTTTGTTTAGTCTGGAATCCATCACAGCTGCTGTATTTCACGTCCGTGTGGTTTTCAACCCACGGAAGTTGAATCTTTGAGCTAACAACCTTTGACCTATGTTTTAGATATGTCGTTTGTGTCGGCATACAGTGTTAGAAGAATTACGTTCTCACTCATGTTATTTTCATTGCTCATTTGCTTTTACTGCAAAATTATAAAATTACAAATTTGACAAACTATTGTCTTAAGGATCTTTGGTTTATGGTAGATAATTAACGTGTGAAGGTGCATGGAACTCAGAAACATATCATAGAATGGTGCCTTATGCCATGCATTTTCCATAGAAGGACTGTACGCATGTGATTTTGAGAGTTGCTATCTAATCTAAATATAAATGTGATACTGGTGATAGTGCATCTCTTAAGCAACACTGTACATAACCAAAGGTGTTTACTTGGGTTTCCATTATAATTAATCATTATACATAAAGATTGAGTTTCACACGATTCCTGATCTTAAATGAAAATAATGATATAAGTAAAATAGTATAAATCTGCTGATAGCTGTGACGAGCAACAAATAGTAAAGTATTTGACGGGATGAAGCCTGAAAACTATTGGACAGTTTGACAGCCTGGACGAATAACATATTGAAAACTATTGGAGGATTTGACAACCTTGACTAGTAACACAAAGATATGTTGCATGATTCAAAAACAAAATATAGATGTATTAGAAACGTTGTAATATTTATGGAGCCAAATCTTTAAGGATTTGTCTCATTTCACGAAAATAGAGCTTATGTGCATATTTCTAACACAAGAATAAATTAATCAATATTTAATCAATGAAGCTGAGAATAATGAAATGAAGTGACTTAAACTAAATTCGCACTTATCGGACTTAAGCAAAATAAAAAAAGTGGTTTCAGTTTTTCACGTGAAGATGTTTTGGAAAGAACTATTTTGATATTGCGTAGGGATATGTTTAATCCATTAGTGTAAGACATACATAACGCGTGTGTGTTTGTTTTACATTTAGTAGATGATACTCATATGTAATTTCCACGTATTGTCATCATCATCATCATCATCATCTTTATTTCCTTCCATGGAAGATTACATGATATAAGAATAAATCATCTGAATACAATCAATAAATATAAAAAAAAAAAAAAAAAAAAAAAAAAAATATTCTATATTGGAATACAAATTCTTACACAATATCAATCAACAAAGTGTTCGTCAACTCATAAGTTGCAAGTTTCAGTACCTTATTTACAGAAGATAGCTGCACACTGCATGACAAAGTATGCTGCATACAGGACGAATAGCTTGGAGTTTTCTTTGTCGATTACTCCTGATGGTAACCTTTTACCTAAAAGATATTGTAGTTGCAGCTCATCTTCTGCATTAAATAACGTAATGTGCAGGCTCAGGGGAAATTTATCAGTAAGGAAATCCCAGAAAGAATTTCGAAAGTTCGACATATAAGGACAACTAACACAACAATGAAGTATCAAGTCTGTATAAACATTCCCACATCTAATACACATATCAAGCTGTGTTTGTGGAACAGCAGCCCATAGTTTAGCTACATATGTAAATACCTTAGTGTGTTGTCTAGTTTTAGCCGACTGCCACACTGAGGCAGGTCGTAAGTATTCGTGTATCGAAGAGAATCTATCAAAATCTGCTTGATTAGACATACGAACTCTCCAGAGGCTATTTTCAAGACCAACAATTTTTGACCTTACAATTTCTTTCCAATTATGTTTATCTGGAATTTCAGAATAATGTAAATAATCAGTTAGATACCCGAGCAAGTCAAACTTCTTTGAGGTATAATATAAATTTGAAATTAACCCGCAGCTTGACATGCATCCGCTCAGAATGAAGTGAAATAACGCAACGTTAAACACACGTTTAGTATGTACATTGTTAGGCATCAAACACAATCTGTGTAAAAACATCAATTTTCTTCTATCAATTTCGGACTGCGCTGATGTCCATCCTAGCATTCCCAGGGCAATGTCTGATCTTGTATGTATTGGAAAACCTTGTAAATGTTTGGCAAAATACCTCAGAGTTTTATCCAATAAAGCGAGGTCACTTTTTGAAATGTTACACCATAATTCACTTCCATAAAACATTGAAGGGAAAATTACCTTTTTAATTACATTTGCAGCAACCAAAGGATTTAAACCATTCGGTTTAATGCCAATACCAAACAGACCGTGAAAAGATTTTTTCCCTTTCTTGCATGCATCGAGTATTGCGTCATGCGACGTCAGCTTTGAGTTAATCCGGTGACCCAGGTGTGTTGCCGAATCGGTGACCGGCAAACATGACGGGCCAATATACCATTTCATATTGATAAAATTCTTGTATTGGGGTCCGAAAATGATAATGTATGACTTTGTAACACTAAGCTCGAATCGCCACTTATTACTGTAGTCGTATGCTATATCTAACAGCTTTTGTAGATTGCTAGGATATATAGCCAAAAGTGAAATATCATCAGCTAGGGTTGGATTTCCCACAGCTAAGGATCCAATCTTTGCTCCAAATCCACTATTTTCTAACTGTAGCAGCAAGTCATTTATAAATATTGTGTACATCAAGGTTGACAAAACACCCCCTTGTCTCACTCCTTGGCCAATTGAGAACCAATCTGAAAATTACCCATTTACAAGAACTTTACTCTGTAAATTTGTATACATGTTAAAAAATATCAAAAGGGATTTACCCGTAATTCCCAACGTGAATAATTTAAAAAGCAGTCCTTCGTGCCACACGGTATCAAATGCCTTTTTTGTATCAAGAAAAGCAGCAAAAACCCGTGAACCCATGTTTACATTATATTGTACTGATTGCAACAGCACAAAACTCGCTGTTGTGCAGCCTAAACCTTTTTGGTAACCATGTTGTTGTGAACTGGGTATACTAGAATTAGTATCTTTGAGCCAAGTTACCAAACGTTCATGAATAATTTTCTCAAAGGTTTTGTAGATAACAGGCAGTAAAGTAACAGGCCTGTAACTTTCGAGGGAGTTCTTTGATTTTCTGTTACCTTTGTACAGTGGTATTACTAACCCTTTTTTGCAATCTACAGGTATGTAAGATTGATCAATCATCCGAGTAAATAAAATTGTCATACACTCGATGAGGTAGTCGCTGCCATAGATCAAATGTTCATTGCAAATTTGATCATGGCCCGATGCTTTTGATTTCTTTAGACCTTTAATGATTTCTCTTACTTCATTTAAACTGATACTGGTCTGTAAGGCCTCGATATGGCTTACTTCGTCCTGTAGACCCCGATTTAATTCTCTCTCTATAAATTCATAAAAGTTTCCGTCAAAACTATGGTTTAAATTCGGCGTGTGAATGTCCTCATAGTATCTAGCAAAGCCATTTGCGATGGAATCATCATCACGGACACAAACTCCATCAGTTGATAGTTCCTGACAAAAATTTGTATTGTTCCCTCTCTTAATGTTGATCATTTTCCAAAAGTGTCTTACATCGCATTCATGTGCTTTTTCAATTTCTTCATACACCTCCCCCATATATTTTTCCACAGCCAGTTTTTGAACGTTTCTAAAGTCTCTCTTCTTATCTTTATATTCTCTGTAAGAATTAAATTGACTACCCCTCGGTCTTCCCTCATTTATCCAAGTATACCTAGCATGTCTTTGAAGTTTATGTGCTTCTTTGAGTTCATTTGACCAATATGGTTTGGCATGATAATTGAATTTAGACTTTGGAAGCGCGATGTCGCTTGACTGCTGTATTGCATTAACAATGTGCTGGTAAAAGCTATCAACATTGTCCGAAATAGTATCTATATCTAAAGTTTTCAGGCGAAGGTCCAGCTCAGATTGATAGTTTTTCAAGATATCAGCGTTTAATTTATTCCAGGCTATGTTGTTTCTCTTCATAGACTGTCTGAAGTCTCTCCCACAGGTCACTGTACGAAGGGAAGTAAGGATAGGGAGGTGGTCAGATATCGCGTGCTCTTCGTGATCTGAAACAATGTGCACACTTCGTAATCTACCTATGCATTGATCCGACAGTACAAAATGATCAATCATCGTTCTTGCTGGGGTGAACGTATAGCGGGAACCAGTGCATATTATTAAATGTCCAGCACTCACTAGATTATTATATCGCAAGAACTCATGAAATACTCTATCTTTGTAATCTCTGAAAGTGGCTGGTTCAGCTACTGCATTGAAATCACCAGTAAAATACACATCCCCCAGCTGTGAGTACTGATCATAGAGATTTTGAATCAACTCAATTTGCGCTTTGTAACAATCTATGCCATATAATAGGGTCGGCATATATACACAAAAAATATATACATTTTGCATATCAGGAAATTTGAATTCTATGCCAACAACTCTGTCACTATTAACTTCATCTATAAAGTTAGCATATCTCATGAGAGAAGTTTTGCAGAAGATTGCAACTCCTCCTTTACCACATTTTATTAACATACAATTAGAGGAAATATCCTCTGCCTTAGCAGTGCATTTATAATCAGAACGAATAGTATCGCAAAATGGAAGTATGTGCTGTAATAGTTTATGTTCAGTTACGCAAGCTACGTCAACATTATATTTATCCAGCATTGCACTAAAGCTAAGAGCAGAGGACATAATTCCTCTAACATTCCAGGTCAGTATATTAAGATTCATATTAACTTGCAATATAGGCATATTAATACTTATGCATCGTGAAAGCAGGACTAAAATGACAAAGATGACAAAACACATTAACTTACGACAGAACATAATGGCAAATTTATGAACAATTAACTGTCACCCTAGTCACAGAATATCGCATCCTGCACCTTCATTTGCCTCCTGATCGCGATTGCTAAACCTGTCTCGCCAAGATTGATTCCCATACCACCTTCTTACATAAACACCTTTTGGCCATGTTACATCATTTTCAACAGTGTCGCAGTCTGAATTATATACAGTCAGCTTGGCCGATAGACAATTACGTCTACTGTGGATAAACTTTATGGATAACGGATCTATATCGTATTCTTTCAAGAATTTACCGAGGCCTTCAGCAGTAGATTTGACGCCAATGCCACCCACATAAAAGCGCCTTGTTCTACGTCTAACTATACCTTCAAATACAACATTCTCATTTTTGTCATCAACATCCTCATGTCCAACAATACTCTCTGAACCTATTTCTAAACCTGATTTACCAAATGATCTAGGTCTTTCTACCTGACCCCCAATAACGGTAGGTATCTTGCTAGGAGGGGTTTTCAAGTCTATACCTTTCACATTACTGTTGCTAGTAATCGGATGCCTAGCGTTCTCTATCCTGGTCGAAGTCGAAGTTAACAGTTTATTTTGATTCTGAATGGGTGTGCGTACAACATTTGTCACATCAGGATGAACACTGGCTTTATAAATCTGTGGGATATTTCCATCGAAGGGGGCGATATGTCTTCTAACGAAAGTCTGTGAAATTATATCCGAACTTTTTGAAACCAGAATTTGCAGAGCACTGACCCCACTCTTTTCCATAGTTGTTTGGGCCGTTACACCGGTTCGTGACTCCACTGCCGTTGTACCTGGTGTAGAGTCGTCAGCCTCAACCAACACGGGAGACAAACAGTTGGACACTGCAGTTCTGTTCTGAGATTCACTTGATAGGCGGCAGTGTGTATCGCAACCAGTTTTGTTAGAGTCGATCAAGACGGAAGATGAACAGTTAGACACATGAATCTTGTTCTGAGCAGCAACTGATGGAGAGCTATCACCACATCCATTGGGACTACATGATAGGTTACTTACAGCTGGACTATTCGTGCGAACGACATCCGCATAAGACATGGGTTTACTCAAAGATTTCATCAGCTTAACTCTAAGTTGCTCGGTGATGGTGTGGAGAGTTTCATTTTCTTTCATCAACACGCTTTGAGTAGTTTTCAGTGACGTAATCTCATTACGGAGCAGTTCTATTGTTTGAGATTGTGCCTGTACCTTATTGTTTACATCAGCACGGAATGCATTAAGGTCATTCATATTCACCAATGTGATTTGGGTTGCCTTCAGAGATATAATCTCTTCTCTGAGCGAAACGACAGTTTGTTGTAGATGACCGCAATCACTCTTGATTTCCGCTAGCGAGAGTCTTGCTGAATTAATCACTTGTTCTGCTTGCCCTGAGCTATGTTCATCGTCATGTTCACAATGTTCAGCTTGTACATTAGGGTTTGATTTCTTCTTGCTAAAAATAGAATCGATCTCGCAAGGATCCCCTTTTATAAATATAGCTAAAGAATAACAATCCCTTGCATATTTTATTAAACTACTTACACCATTTCTGTTTTTTCTAACAACCAAATATCCAGATGGACAGCCAGGAAAACCTCGTACTCTACTAAATAAAACTGACCTGTACCAGGTTACAATATCTTCACTGTCGTGTGAAACCTCTGGCAATTTCTCAATATACATGTCTCTGGGTAGATTATCTAGTTCCTGATCAAGTCTTCTAATATAGTCCTGATTGGGAACCTGAGATATGACATCTTGATATGTTGGGCTGTTACAACGGTGACTCGAATCTTGGGCATCTCTGTCAAAACATGTATTATCAACATTCTGTGTACTCGTGTACTGAGGTTGCGAGCATAGATCTGCCTTGTTTGCATTGTCAGGCTCATCACTCACCAAATCTGCGTCATAAAAAGCATTTAAACCACAATTCCCATGTACAGTACAATCACCTTCATTTTCTGTTTCCAGTTCAGTATATTTCTTCCTGGAGCGAGTCTCATAAACAGAATTATCCATGATTTGCACATAAGCACTGCAACGTCCATCTGAACAGTCCGCCATCTTCAATTAGTCTGTGTGTTTTCTCAGCGCAATGTTTTGAAAGCAGGAATAACGTCTGTTTTAAACAGTAAACAAGTCAAGCAAAATCAATCCTCTTCTTGGTATTATTTCTTTGCTCTTGTTTTCCTGTTCCTTTATTCTATTTTAATCGGTGATGGTGGTGGCCGCACTCAGTAGAACTTTTAAAATTATACACGAAGCCGGTTTTACACAGTAAACAAATCAAGCAAATTGAGAGATGTTTGTTTTACATTTAGTAGATGATACTCATATGTAATTTCCACGTATTGTCGCATACAGCACACACGTTATAAATGGGAATCAAAACCAAGAGGGTAAATATATGTTCTATACATCCAGAAATATCGGTATGGGTATGGGATGCTGGAATATGAACTGAACATTTATCGAGAACTAGATCAAAGTTGTAAGCTTAATGGGTATGTAATTAAGAAACACATGGGTATATGCCCTTAGATAAAACTGTATACATTGCAATAAAATATTCCACTTTATTGAAAAACTAACCACGCAAAATGGTCTTATATTTAATGTTTCAGAACCGTTCACACTCTTTTCTCGTTTCCTTATATACCTCTATTGAGGAGGGGTTACTGATAATGCTCAAATAGATCATTTGATATGAATGGGGTTTATTCCGGTCAGTATTAAAACTTAGTAAAGGTAAGATATGCCACACGAGTGTTAAACCAAACAATTATACAATTAAATGCCGGTATATTTAGATATATGAAGATGAATAAATAAATGTGAAAATTACTCGTACACTATATAATTAAAATATCGAAGTTATATACAGCCCACATGGAAACAAAAATGTTAATTATGTATAGCACTTAAATCCGGTCGAGATGACAACTCAACCTTCTATCCTGTTACAGTCATTTAATTTGGAATCGCAATGTGTAGAAAAAAATCTATCAAATCTCATAAGACTATCGAATATATAACCTTACTGAATTTCGCTAATTTCAGTTAATTTGAGAAGTAAACCGGCAGCTTCGTAAGCATAACTGTTACAGACGAAGTTTTTCACCTCATGAAACATGGTTGTTGTCTGTACAAAAGAAATTCAAACATCTGTTTATTCCATTTTTAAACAAATCACTATAACAGTTCTTTCTCGATTGTTTTAACAGGTATCACAGCCGTTTCGGGAGACACGTGGAGGAATCAAAGGAAATTTATTCTTGTGACTCTACGGAATTTTGGATTCGGGAAGTCAACACTCGAAGATAAAATTCACTCGGAAGTGAAGTTATTTCTATCTGAAATAGAAGGATTCAACCAAATGCCATTCCAAATGATGGCCCCTATTCAGACAAGTGTCGGAAATGTGATTTCGCATCTCGTTTTTGGTGGCCACTTCAGTCACGAAGATCCTAGGTTTGAAACAATGATGGATGGCTTCAATTCCTTTCTAAAGTTCGTCTCAGTTGGATCTCCGGTGATATTCTGGCCCATATTAAGATTCATTCCAGGGGATTTATTTGGAGTCAAAAACATTACTCGCAAAATGCAAGTGGTAAAACATTTTTTGGATGAACTCATTGAGGAACACGTGAAGAAATTCGATGATGGGAATATCGAGGATTTCGTTGATGCTTTTATATCAGAAATGAAGAAGGTGGACGACAGAGAAACGAGGAGCATTTTTACAAGTAAGGAAATATTTCAGCCTTATACATGTAACCATTTTATTGCCACTATCAGAACAAGAAAACTACCAAAATAAACATATAAGAAATGGCATAAAAAAGCAAAGGTGTCTGGACAAGACAATGTCCTTGATGAGCACGAGTCCTTTACAAGAAGAACTAATATTCTTCTTAATTTGCTTGATTTAGTAGTAACATTGTCATTTATGAGAATTAGTTCATTTGAAAAGAGGAATAGCCTTTTATGGATTAGTGTGTTTGTTACGATATATTTTATTCTTTATGCAAAAGGTGTACGTTTTCAACATAACATTGTATTTTATGAGCGAGAGTCCTTTATAGGAGTAATATTTTCGCGTATAAAGAGGTGTGCTTTTATATGAGAGACATTGTCCTTTATATATCGGCCTACTTGTATGAAAGGAACATTACTGTGTCCTTCGAATACGTTGTTCTATCACATTAACGTTAGTAGTATAAGTCCAACTACCTCCCGAATCCAGTCCTCGCAAAGACGAAAATTCATTTTTTTCTTTCCATAATATATTGACGAAAGGCAATAACTCTTACCCACTATCTGCCCCTGCTGCCTTCACGTGGCACTAGTTTTACGCTCTTTGTAATAAACAGAGATTCTTTCACTTGGACTCTCTAAACCGTCGTGATATTTATGTTAATTTGATTCCATCTATTGAGGCTTACAGTAATGTTTGACTTATTACGTCTGCTTCAAAAGGTAATATATATATATATATATATATATATATATATATATATATATATATATATATATATATATATATATATATATATATATATATATATATATATATATATATATATATATATATATATATATATATATATATATATATATATATATATATATATATATATATATATATATATATATATATATATATATATATATATATATATATATTGCAATTGACCTATGTAGAAAATCAAGTTCTTGATCACTCTGTGTGAAGAGATATATTTTGTATGCAACACAATCTCTACCTAATATAGACTGTACATTAAATATTCAGATCATTATTATTAAAGGTAAACATTTTTATTGTAATCTGTGTCTAGGAATTCATTTTGCAACTTAGAAATTCTTAAACCTGTTGACAACTTTGAATGTTTTAGAAATGAAACAGACCCAATTCCTGGCTCTATTATTGTGTCATAGCTTTATATATCAATATTGTTTGCTTGAAAAATTACTCATTTCTACCTTAACATACGAAGTAGAATCAGTCTTATTTTGTGTTCAGATTTTAATTTTGGGTGGTATTTTTTATTTACACTATTCACTGGAATTACAAAGTGCTGATAAACACTAAATCAATATTCTGGAATTAGAGTGAATTCAGTCATGTTCATTTTTGGATTACATTATTATGATACGCCAAAAACTGTCACCACATCACTACATTCCAGGTCATTGGCAGATTAGGACATTCAAGACTATTGGCACATCAACACATTCAATATTATACAATATTTGGAACTACACCGGCATTGAAGTGGAACTCTATACATTAAGACTTGTGATAACAGGTTTAGGACTGTTTGAGATTTAATTCACGATACTGTAAGTTCTTTCTAAATTTCAATTTTTATTGTAGGGAAATACTTTATTTTGTTGAATTTTCAAAATGTGTTGGTTTTCGCTCCTTTCCGTTTCTTAGATTAAGACAAGATACTCGTAGCAAGAAACGTATTGTTTTTTTCTTCCTATTTCGAGCATATTTAAATTAATTTGTTGTACCTACGTGGACGTAGTCTCTGCGTTATGTGACATATAAGTTTATGTCTTCATTGCAGTAGAAAAACGTGTTTATAGTTCGAGTTCACGAACACTATTTAACAGTTCTAGCATAGTGGGTGTCTCTGACATTGTTAACATAGTTAACTATTCATCTTTCTTTATTTTGTTTCTTCGTCATTTCAGAACCTTCGTTGACGAGAAAATTTTCTATGTGTAATGTATTCAAAGCCAGCGAAGCTTTACATGATTCTTGCGTCGCATGTGCAAACTGTTTATTGTAGGATATATTCGGCATGTGCGCCAATCTCTCAGAGAATACACTGTCGACAGTTCTAAGGCAAAATTCAAAGAATATGGATAAAGACAGAATGTCAAAGGCTGAGCGTACTGATGTATTTATCGTTGAAATTCATACTGTATGGGGTCCTGCCTGGCGAGCGGCGACGTTGACACCCTCCCCCAATGAAGATACGTCGAAAATTACCCACTGATACTGTTACATCTAGATGATCGAGGAAGCTGCCACTTCCCCTACACCATCTACACCTTCTTTTAAGCTACCAGAGGGTTATTATGTACAGAAGGCGACGTCAGAGTTGATTAGTTCTCAACCAATTTTTCCCTTTCTGTCTGACTTATTCTGTTTTATGCGAGGATTTAAGTACTCTGAGGAAGTTCCCACCAATTTCTAGGTGGTCCATCGTGCGTAAGTCCCACCACCCTGTATGTTCGAGCACGGCCTTGGGCCCAGTAAGTCAGGGAGCAGGGGATTATGAATGGTATGAATGAGCCGCGCCCTCTAGCATCACCTCCAGTTGATGACGTAACGGCTTCCGATCTTAACGTCTGGCCGTGAGCCCATACCGCTCAGTGATCGTATCGGTTCTGTTGTGTATCATCCTATGACATGGAAGTTTAGCTTTTCCGGCGATCGTATAGATAGATCCGTCGTCTCTCCTGTCATGACCACTCCCTTGGCAGTACAACTGCATATACTACCTTCCGTACGGGGAACTTCTGTTCCCAACGGTTCTGATCCGGCAACTGCATCCTACAGATACGGCAAGCGTTTGCTTCTGGTGTATCCTCTTGGACTGTACCGTTATTGCCTTAGAAATGATCGTCTACTCCTTTGGGTATGCATTATCGGGAATTAGATCTTGATTCCGACCAGGATGACCCTCATATTTCAGTGTTATGATAAACCTGATAGTTTACACTCAGATCACATCCTGGGTAGGACTAAATATAGATTGAATGTAGATAGAGAGGAACTTTATCGAATATTGTCAAAATGTCCACCATCTCACTCTGTTACAGTTCATAATAGCCATGAGAAAATCAGTCGCCCGCTTCATCTCCTGCAATCGTAAATCTAGGAACATGATGTCAATTTCACTCCCTCCCGTTCGGCTTAAACATACGTTATGTGACCTTTAAAAGGTTATTCAACTGCATCGCCTTCCTGTTCGGTGAGGCAGCATTTACTGTCACGGCGGCGTACTTGTATGACATCCTCCAGAAACATACTTTAGATTATATTCTAGTCAAAGAAAGAGCCAACCCGTTTACCTTTTACATCATCTTCGCTTTATTATTAGAATAAAAGGTCCGATTATGTTCCTCCTAAACGTTTCTCGATCTAATTGTTGTTGTTGTTATTGGGTTTAACGCCATTTTTCAGCATACGATAGGCTATACATGGCGGCAAGTATTAATGGTGGAGAGAAGAACCCGGGAAATTCCCGGAAAGATCCACCGACCCTCGAGAAGCTACTGGCAAGCTTTCTCACATACCTACATTGGCCGAATCCGAGACTCGAACCCACACAGACAGAGGTGAGATGGCAGTGATCCGTAACGAGAGCGCTTTAGACCACTCGGTCACTCGGGGCCCCTTCTCGATCTGGATATGTATTTTAGTACTCATTTCAATCTGGTACATTTTCCCAGCCTCGGGTGATCTGATACGTCAGTCTAGCAGAGCATATTTCCATCATGAAATTGGTTACAGGCAAGGAGTTTCTGAATCTCCTCGGATTATTTAATACAGCAACGGCTTTTTATCCGGCTCGGTTCCCTCTACATACGCGCTTTGCAGATGGTCTTACTCCCTCAGTGGCGCCCCTTTCGAATTGTTCCTCAATCATGCGGTTGTTTACCAGATTTGCTCGCTACGGGTGCCACCGATGATCGATATTTTTGCAAATAGGTGGAATCAATAACTGTCCAGCGTAGTTTCCCCAGTACCGGATCTCAAGGTTTTGTCTGTCGACGCTCGATTTTCACATTTGGGAGAGACTGGATCCACGATCTTCTCGATCTAGCGAAAGTTCTGCACAATAATATCCAGGCGATGCATAATCTTATCTAACAGCACCGGACCCACGTGTTTCATCCTTGCCCTTACTGTCTATTCCTTCGTGTTTAGACCTTTTCCGGAGAGCCTTGCAGCAAAATAAATTTAGTCCTCCAGCTTTAAAAAGAAGTACACTAGTTAGCCACCTGCCATAAAGGGGTAGGAACTGAAGTGCCATCGTTTTATGGACTGATGCAATGGCCAAAATATCGTCTCTTTGAGTTTCTCTGCCCCACAAGTAGCTGACTGCTTTTTGTTTGGCTGTTCGAGGGAAAAACATTTTCTTCTATAACTATTAAAGGCTACTGTTCTATCATTTCATATACATTCCATCATCGTGTTTGAGAGGTGTTGGTCATGCCTATGATCCCTTAGACTTGACCAATCATGACTTCCGCTGGCCTCAATCACTGACTTTGTTTATGAAGTGGAATCTTTCATGGTTACTAACTTGGCTGAATTACACAATTTCGAGCATTTCGGCATGACTTCGCTGAAGTTCCTCTCATACAAAACCGGTTTCCTTATAGAGCTAACATCTACATTCAGAGTCAATGTATCACATACCCTCTGTTGATCTAATATACGTTCAGTCTTAATCAGATACCACTGCAGTCTTTATGACGCAAATCGGTTTCGTAGCCAAGAACAGGTTGCCGTCAGTGTCCAATCAAATCATCATCATATTTTCTCTCTGTGGACCCACACATACGCTAAGATTATCTGAAGCTGACTAGTCCAGTTCGTGGATCTTGATGATGCCTACCCCTCAATACCTCTCATCGTGGATGAAGTGGGTTAAATGTACTGCTTATTTCAATGCGTTGTTACATATCACTCATTCATGTGCACATGAGGTTGTTGATGAATTTTTCAAGCATAAGTTTATTGGAATAAAAAGGGTTACTGGGGTACCTTGCCTTCTGGCTAAATTTACAGGTGCCCTTCTCTAGAATAAAATGATGTAGTTAGGTCGTCTTGTACGTTTATTCAGAGGTCAGGAAGACATTGCATTTAACGATGAGGATATGGCATTTGTTACATTATGTGGGACAATGGCAGTTTGAGGTTTGCGAATGACCCATAGGCTCACTCAGTGTGCTGCACTAGTTTGCTGAAACATTGTTCTATTGAAAGAAACATATACCCTCCTCAGCTCAGATTGCAAATTAAAATATTCAATTTGAATTAAATTTATTTCAAGGGAAAAACCTACTATACCGAAATATTATGTTATTCAATATGACAATCCGATTCACTTAGTGTCTTCAGACAAAATATATTAAAGTTGGTTTACGCAAAGAAAATAAGACCCTATTTGTGCATCTCATATTTTTTGTGTGTCGTTGATGCAAGCCAATTATTTACAAGCACTTATACACAAATATATTCTTATTGAAAAAAGTACACATGACACTTTGCTCACAAGAAATTTAAATTGAGACATATACATCGACATCGTTTATACGTATTTCTACGGTTAACATTTATATTTGTCTTATCCGATCCAAATCATCTCGATTTCGTAAATATTAAATGACCTTTCATGTAAACATCTAGGCGTCCTCCATTCTGCAGATGCTGCTTATGCTCATTTCCTTGACCTATGGGTGTTCTTACTTTCTAGACCCTTCATTTGATTATCTCCCACTCAGTTGCTCACCATGTATGTAAGGTGACTGGTGCCAAAAGTCCCTCCTCTAATTTGAAAATGGAAATATTGACTAGAACCCACGATCAAAAGTTAACATTTGTAATGCGAATCTTGAGAAAATGCTTTATCTCTATCGCCATTGTCCACTATCCTAAACATGCGTTCTGTTTGGAACTCTCGCACTATATAATATACTTCTTGTTGCATAATTGCTATCGAGATAAGAGAGAAAACAATATAGCATTCATACCCAACCCATGTTTCCGTTACCATCTGCAGACTAATGAATACATAATAATGCAAATGCACTTAAAATGTTTGGTTGTATCAATAATTCTTTCCCATAATGGTCATCTTCGGTGAAACTTAGTTCGGAATGTTTAACTCATTAATGATTTCAGTTTTATCGAGGGTTATTCAGCAGCCTGGTTTTACGTCTATATAAAATCATACTGATTAGGCCATAATGTCTGAAACGATCATTCTTTTCCTCGCTGAATAAATGTGGCACGGGCCCGATTTTCTTTGTTAAATAACATAGAGATGTTTCTTTTGTTCAGACAATGATGGTCCAACTCAAAAGACGTAGAAGTAGCTCCTTGAAATTGCCGTGAGTTCATTCAATGAAACTTTGGACTATATTATTGAGATAAAGCAGCTGTATTGGCACAATAGCACAAGATATTGGAGTTCATTCGGAATAATACTGGAACGCATTTAGAATACTTGATACTTTTAGACTTGCAATATAACTTTTAGGACAAATTCGAACTGTATTCACCATAATGTACGTTCTTTTTAATTTCTCATATAACGTCTTTGTATTCACTTTTCCTGTTAATTAGTTTAAGACCATAGGGTCACAACACTATGCTAGTGCGATCTGGAGTGTGCGAACGTACTGTGCGGTGATTGGTGTGGTCAAGTAACATACAATTCTGATTTCGTTGATGGGGTTGTAATCATTGAGACAAAAGCACGGTGCGTCATTGACAGTAATTTCATCTAAATACATCATCGGTGTCTTCATTATCTGCTTATATCAATACTCAAAACGTTCCCGTGTTGATGATGTCATTGGTGAACAACCGTTGACAAATCGATACGGTCTCACTAATAACGTCTGGTGCGTTGTTACCCAGGAAAGTTTTCAACCTATTCACAACGTCGTGTGGGTCACACGGTTCACCAAGGATTTATCATTTATTTTAATGCTTCTCTGGAAACATCTTTATTTCTTCTTGATGTCTTTGAAATTTTGTTTGGACGAAATAGGTATTGGGGTGCAGATTGTTTATGTTTTGGTATTGATGCAGAATATCTTTGCTGGGGTGCTACATGGCACTTTTGTTCTTGAGTTTCTGGTATAGAAGGTCTTTCTTCTTGGGGATTTTGGCGTATTTCAGGCCTTTGTTGTTCCTATGTGGGTATAGGTTTCTTAGTCCTCTTGCTAAGCGTTTTAACTCTATATTTCTGAAAATGTCCGCCTTTTGTTGATATTTCTTTTTTCTTGTAGCTGCTTCAGATTCTTTTATTCTTCGCATGACTACAGCTTTTTAGCTTGGAAAAATATTTACCTGTTTTTCGGTCCGTTGGTAGAACTGTGTCAGTGCAAGTTCTTCCGTTCCTCTGGGTTCAGGTTCAGTTTAAAAAAAAAAAACATTAATTTCCTGAATGACGGAAAATATTGTCTGAAAATTAGGGAGAAATGGGTCCACTACTGCTTTGGATAGGTGGCAGAAATGAGATCATTTATCCTGTAAAATGGTTTGCCATAAGTTCTTTCCATTATTGAACACCTCTATTACTGTCATTGTATTGAAATTCCATAGGTATTTTATGTAACTTTTTCCTGTCATTAGCCTTATCGTTTAATATTTCTACGAGCTCCCAAAATATCCACTTCGGGCATTCATCACTCATATGTTGAAAATGTATTTTCGTTGGCAGTTTAATCATCCATGATCGCCACTTGAAGGGTGGAAGAATAGCGGCATATTATTTTCATGGATCCATGCGTCAGCGTCTTCTTCATTAAAGAATGAATGCTTAGTTTTTGTTTCTGACTTGTACCGGCTGGTTGTCATTGTAAAATATTTGTACGTGTACCTTAAAAGTTATGTTCTACTCTTTCAAGAGTCCTTGGCAGGGATTCAAGAGTGTAGGCTGCCATGAAGAGCAGATCCAATTCTTCATCTATTTCGATAACTGCCGCAACTTTGTTCGCCTTTTCCGCCGTTTCATGTGTTGATTTAACTAGCGCTGCAAACGTTGGTTCAAAGCAAACTCTCCAATATTTCAATGTAGTTTGTCATGATTGTAACGTGTATAACATTATGGGTCTTTGCCTGGCGTTTGTCTGCAGCTTTATGTTTTCGCTCCCAATACTCTGTCATGATATGGCTGGCACGTTTTGACATTATATTTATGATGGTCATTTAAAATGGTTATGTACAAACCGAATCGATATTTTTCTGAAGTTCTGATCAAGTCGATGGTGAGGAAACTATACGGGTCCTGTGTGACTACCGCAAAGAGATCTTGAAACAATCTCATTTGGCGGGTGCACACATGCTCCATTGTGTATTTGCGAGGCCGTGCGAGTCAAACCTCGAAATAAAATTAGCGTGTTACATTTGTCTCTGGTCACCAAAGGCACGTGTGCGTATCGTTGTGTTACATAGATAAATATATAACGTCTGTGCTCTTGTGTCGGCCTCGGAGTGATATTATGCGTGGTTATCTTGCATTCATAAGTAGTTTCGATACGACTATGGAAATAAACTTCTTTCGTTTGGTGAGCTTTATTTTCGATCTGTGTATGGCAATGTGGCTACCATCGAATACCTTCCGGGACTCGAATGTCGTTCGATAATATCCATGTTCTGTTTATCTTATACGTTGTTCCGAACAATTCTGATCTGTTGAAAGATGTTCTCTTATGTTATTCCAAACAAGGCATTGTATTTGCGTTAATAAAATGTTCTTTTCCAATTATTCCGTTACCGGTGTACACAGGTGCATATTCATTGGTATGTAGGGCGCCAATCATGGGGTTAGAAAAAGGTAACACTCGGTGGAATTGTCATATTGACATACACAATCGCAGATATATTTGGATTTTTAGTACGTGTACTACATAGCCACTGTTAGTTCTCTGGAACATAACGAATTTGATGATTTTCGTAAACCTGCGTCAGGTATCATTTATAATTCCGTACTTACACAAGAATATTTTGTGGATTATTTGTCAGCCTTTTGTTTGAAAAATCCTTGACAACTATGATGATCTATAATTGAAAGCAGATGTGTTTGGGCAATCTGGGTTACGGCCATTTGCGAGTACAGGTATTAAACCGCTCACATCTTTCGTCACCGGAATTGGTTTGTCTTGGGTTTTTGAGGGAGTAGAACATACATTTTCAGATACACATACAAATATATTTTGGTAAATGCATTAAAAAACCTCTAACTGGACGCACGTTTTATTCAACAACGCGTCCCAAGCCGAACCAATTCCGGTGAAGAAAGATGTGAGCGTTTAATGCTTGTACTCTCGAATGGCCATATCCCAGTTCTCCTCAAATACATCTGCTTTTATACAGCGTTTCTGGGGCCAGTGGGTAATTATTGTGGCTGCTCAGAATATGTTCAAAGATATTAACGGTCAATATAAATGATTCATCCGATGTCTCTGTTTTCATTAAACTCTCATATGCATTGTTCACTTGCACTAATGATCGTTCCATTTAAGTTCACCAACCGGCATGGTATGCATTATCGCCTACAAGTTGAATGTTTCAAGTAGATGACGGAATCGTATGGGACAGCGGGATCGTGTCCGTGCACTAGTGGATTGTTGGAATCAGCGTATGGGTGGCTAGCCATCAAAATCCCACCACAGAATCCACGTTTCACAAACATAATTTTGTAAATGCATTGAAAAACTTCAGCTGGACGCACGTTGTATTCAACAGTGCGTACCACGGGCAAGCCAATTTTGGTGAAAAAAGATGTGAGCTGTTTAATGCTAGCGATCGCGGATGACCGTGCCCCAGATGTCCTCAGATACATCCGTTTTCAAATATAGATCATGATAGTTGCCAAGGGTTTTACAAACAAAAGGCTGCATTGTATGAGTTTACAATGTCTTTTGCGGACATACTTCAGGAGACAACCACGAAAGGATTGCCTATGTGGGTGTTAACAGGGTTTAAGCAGACTTGTACATCCACGCATGTATTCGTACGGACACTCCTTGCTCTTCTTCCCACTAATGACAGCCAACCATTCAACTGTATGGACCTTTATGGACCCACAGATTGAGGCCAAACTATCAGGGTTCCTTGAATCCATAAAAGCCTGGGGGAGGTGGCACCATCTCCTTTCCCAGGAACAACTAGCAGGCTGCGGTGCAGTCAGAAAAAAGTGGCACATGCACAATTGTGCGAACGCTACTATAATTAAACTCAACAACAACAAGGTGAATTACTTGAATGATCGATCGTAAGCATCACTGATTTGGCGTGTAATCTTTAAACGGTCATTGCTAAGGTTGCTAAATTTCGAAATAATATATGCAGTAAGTGAATCAGTGACAATAACAGCTGAATACTGGGAAGACGTTCTCGATCATTACCAACCACATGTGTTTTTACGGCCTGTAAATCCAACTTGGGAATCTTAATATTATAATGTGATGCTATTACATGTAGTTGCTTCACCGTTAAGTGAGGCGCTTCTGCAGAAAGTCAGAAAATTAAAAGTATATCAGCTTTTCTCATTCTACTTTTTATTTTGTATTTCCCGGTCTCGCCCGAGCTGATTTAGTTGATTTCGTCGTTTATTGCTACAATCATAAATTCGGTGAGTCTTCGTCTGCAGGCAATAATACTTGCGGGCAGATGTTTCTGGTAAGGACAGCTGAATATGCCGCTATTCTCAGTTACCAACTTTAAGACATAATCTAGAATCAAATTCAACACACAACGCCAGCAAAATCACACTCGTTTGCGTGAATACCATGTAGAGTAAGTTATTTATTTATTGTAATCTGAAATAATAGGCTAAAGGCATGCAAATAAATAGTCGCGAAGTCTGAATAATAAGTTGCAAGTATATATGCAACATTTTGTTAAATTTGTCTTAAAACAATGTCGACCCAATTAAGCTCAATAATAGTTACCTGGCTAAAACCTTAACTGGTGTGTGTAATAAATCGCCTCTAATAGTGGTCGGCTTGTTTACCACGCGAACTTTGATATAAATCATGACAGTGTTTAGTGGATAGTCGACGCATATGTATTTGTATCTATACTCGCTTCATACTTGCTTATTACGAGTGCCAGAACCTGTCACGTCAACGTTGGTTATGTCACATTTCAGAAACGTGTATATAATAACCATTTGTTTGGTTACTTATCACCGTTGAAGTTTTCTAATCTTCACAATTAACCTCTGATAGTTGTGCCTTATAATAACTATGATTGGAGGACATGAGTAGTCATGTGATGTAAGTACAACGTCATGAATTTGATGTAACACGCTTTGACATTAATTACCAACAAATGTGTATCACGATGCATTCAATGTTATATTTTTGTCTTTCAGGGGATTACTTAGCAGGTATAGTAATGGATCTTTTTATTGCGGGAACGGAGACTACATCAACCACAGTCACATGGGCTTCATTCTACTTGGCAACAAGACCTGATATACAAAAACGGATCTTTGAAGAAATTAAAGAAAATGTTGGGACTGAGAGACTCCCATCGATGCAGGATAAGCAGAGCCTGGTTTATACCGAGGCATTCATAATGGAAGTCTTAAGAATGTCCACCATCGTCATTTTAAGCATAGCACATGCTCCAGTGACAGACGTTTGCATTCGTGGTTACAACATTCCCAAAGGCATGCGAATTTTACCAGACATCCACTCTGTTCTGTCTGATCCTAGAATTTGGGGTGATCCTGAGAACTTCAGACCGGAGAGGTTCGTCAGTGAGGAGGGAAGATTGTTGAGACCGAACGAATTCATACCGTTCTTCACTGGTAAGGATTGACTGAAAATTTGTATTTCCAAATTCCGAATCATTTCCTTTCTTCTTCCCAAACGATGCATTTAAGCATGAAATCACATACATTAAATTTTCCACAAAAATGAACGGTAATGATGTTAGAGACAAAATTAATCAGTTCTCCTTTGCAAATCAGCAAACGATCCAACATTAATATTGTTTGATCGAAATGAATGCTATTTTAGGATAAACTTTGTATATGTATTTCAATGTCGGACATCTGTTTAACGCTAGTTAGGTACAAAAAAGGACTAAATAACAACTTGCTAAAAAAAATTACTAGCTTAAACAGCAACCTTGCTTGGATGTCAAATTTGTCTACAACACGGTGGGTTCGATTTTGGGAACACAATAATTTTAATAGTTTAGGATACACACGCACACACACACACACACACATGTATATATAATGTGTGTGTGTGTGAGTGAGAGAGAGAGAGAAAGAGAAAGAGAGAGAGAGTCTCTGTCCATTTACTGCAAACAACGCCGATTTAATGCTCTAATCGCATTGATGCATCGCCCGTTTAAATCCCAAGACCGTTTCAAATTATGAATTCAGATAAATATTTAATGTCTGACCAACCGCCTTATTGAGCCTTTCTAAAATTTCAGGGAGAAGGAACTGTCTCGGTGAGTCCTTGGCACAAATGGAGCTGTTTCTTTTCATCAGTGCTCTTGTCCAGAGATTTGAGCTGATGCCACAGAAACACGCGAAACTGGATATTAAAGATGTGGATGGAATCTTCGGCGCTACTCATTCACCTAAACCTTTCTACATTCGGGCTATTCCGAGAGATGATGAAGCATGATTCGGAACTTTTTATGGAATTATGACACACTTAACTGTCTGCATGTTGTATAGCATATTAGGTTTTACGTATCATGATATACATATTTATTAACGTTCGTTGTTCCATGTTTGGGTGTGTGTGTGTCCATTCTTCCGGCTAAACATTTTTGAGATGAGAAATAGGTTTGCATTATACACAACGTTTTAATAAACATTTCAAACACGTGTCTTGAAATGTTCATCCATTTCCTAATTTTATTTGCCTTAGTACTATTTTCCCTCACGAAACTAGACATTTTTAATTTAATTCCTTGACACCATCGTTTATGTCATCTCCCATTTACTGTTTCACTCTCTCAGACATGAGTATTTTGTACAGATATGTATTAGTATAATAATAATAATAATAATAATAATAATAATAATAATAATATTAATAATAATAATAATAATAATAATAATAATAATAATAATAAAATAATAATAATAATATTAATAATAATAATAATAATAATAATAATAATAATAATAATAAAATAATAATAATAAGAATAATAATAAGGACTTTGTATAGCGCATAATCTTTAGAAGCTCTAAGCGCTTTACAACATTAGACAACACCTATAAGAGAAAAAAAAAATTAATTATATGATTACAAAAGCAAACACCATGAAATTAGAAAACATACAAAACATGATGAGAATATTTAAGGTAGAAACAATTATTAGGTCTTTAAGTTTGTTCTTGCAGTCCAAATAAGTGAGTTTTGAGAGCACTCTTGAATGAGATCACTGTGTCTTTGTGTTTAAGTTCAGTGGGCAATTAATTACACGTTGGTGGGCCCGGTATTGAACCACATTAAGGCTGTATCATGATTGCCAAATGCATGCTGGAGTAATGAAGTAATGTATCATGGTCTATTGTGTCAAATGCCGCAGATAAATCAAAGAGGGTGAGGACTGTAATTTTTCCGCTATCTTAAGCAGAGTGAATGTAATTAACTACTTTTGGAAGAGTAGTTTCAGTTTTGTGGCAAGGACAATATGCAGATTGTACATTGCTGAAAATACTGTCTGAATACAGATGAGATACAAGCTGGGATAGAACAACCTTTTCTAAGATTTTTTTATATGAATGGGAGATTAGAAACTGGGCGGTAGTTCTTTAGATCGTTATATTCTAGTGCTGGTTTCTTCAGTAGAGGCTTTATAGTGGCAGTTTTGAAAAATGACGGAAATGCAATTTTAGCCATCGTGGTATTTTTCATATGCATGTCAAAACTATCTAAATGCTACTTGTAATCAACGCGAGTAATATTGACTCCTTTAATGTACAGCTGTACCTCCTTTGCTTGTAATGTTTAAGTAGATTGTACTATTCACCATTCTTTATATTTAGCATATGTTACTTTCTGTTTGCTCCATTTAACGTGTTACCACAATCAGTTACTACATTATCTTTGTGCGTTATGATCAGACCATCGGGAATTCCACCTACTACCGGAACCTCTGCAATATACAATATATCCTCAATAGATCTAATCATATATATATATATATATATATATATATATATATATATATATATATATATATATATATATATATATATGCATATATATATATATATATATATATATATATATATATATATATATATATATATATATATATATATATATATATATATATATATATATATATATATAATTGCAGATCAATGTGAAATTTTTGTATTTCTCTTTTTGATTAAAAACAGGCAACTCCATCTGTTAGCTCCTTTTGTACTGTTTTAAATCAATTCTATTTTTGTAGAATCGTTCTTTGTTGACTGTGTAATGTTTACGATATTGTGGAGTTGGTGCCTTATTCCTGCATTTGCCAGCATTAATGTTTAGTTTCAATTTCAAAGTTTTTCTGCGTGATTTCGCACTAACATAGTTACACACTTTATCTCAGTAATAAAGGTTGAATGGTATTTATTTTTGTTGTCTTTGTTTTAACAATTGGTTTCAACACTCGATGGCAGTTAGTTTTTGAATGTTTAGTCTCGAGAGCTATGATACAAAGTCAGCAATATGTATAGGTGTCCTCTCAATGTACAGAGTAGAGGGTGAGGGAAGTTAGAAAGTAGAGAGAGGTGTGACAGTGTAAGCATTTCGAAACTTTAAAGTTAATAATTTTAAATTCACAGTTGAACAAAATGTTCCAAATTGGATCAACAACGAGTGAACTTTGGCGCATAGTATATATTGCATATTGTGAAACGAAATAAATGTATGTTTCGTCATAATTTCAAAGGTTTTGGTGCGTGATTTCCCACTACCGTAGTTACGGTATTTATCTCAGTAATAAAGGTTGAATTTTATTTATTTCTCTTTGGTTAAATAATTAATATTTTCGACACTCGATGATATTTAGTTTTTCAATGCGTAGTGGCTCGAGCCATGAGACAAAAATCAGCCATATTTATAGATGTGTTTATAATATGTAAAGAGAAGAGAGAGAGAGAGAGAGAGAGAGAGAGAGAGAGAGAGAGAGCGAGAGAGGGAGAGAGAGAGAGAGTAGAGGGTAGAGCGAGGGGTTACAGTGTCAGCATTTTAAAACTTCAAAGTTATTAATGTTTTGATTCGTATGTTAAACAAACAAATTTCCAACTTTGGTCAGCAGCGAATAAAATGTTCTGCTCTGTGATATGTTATATATTGTGAAACTAGATATCTTCTCTCTCCCTCTCTGTCAAATCGTACAACCCTCTCCGCGCACCACGAATCCATACATGTATTATGGATTTTCAGACGACTCTTGTACTTTCCATTGCCAGAATAGGCCTAAATAGTTTTTCAAATTAAACAGCAGCAAGAAGTGTATTTATTCTGCACCTTCACTTTGCATGGTGATGAAAGGATTTGTGATGTTGCTTATGAATAGTTTGGCTAACTGATATTGTTTAATGTAACATATATGAACAAAGATTTCCATCTTAGAGAATAACATGGTTTTAATGTCATTATGCAATTGAGGGATTTTGTATGATCTTGTTAACTGTTTCCGTTGTAAAGGTTGCTCAGTCATATAGACAAGCGGGGCAAAAGGAACTCAAGGAATAAATAAACTAAAAAATTACAAATACGATAAGATGAATATTTCTCCTAGGGAAGGTCTGAAACGTGTATTTAGGGAAACGTTTGTAACACAATCGGCAATAATTATACCGATTTATATGATTGTATCAGCATTTCGTTGTTTAACTGTGATATGTTTAGATTTATTTTCCCTTGGTCTCATGACCTGAACAAATTCGCACATTATGTACATTTAGACTCCATTGTTTTATAATGTACTGTTTTACTACCTCTCGCACATTTCAGACATTGGTTGTCATTGCAAATTTCAACATTTGTATCTCCTTGATACTAGTGTAAATGTAGTTCCACCGTTCATTTTCAATGATTATGACTTCTGCAGGTTACTAAACATTGTGTTTACTTTTTCATCGACTTCAGAATATGTTCTGCAATGTCCTATTGTTGTATAGCGATAGCTCTTGACCGTTAAATATGTTCACATTAATGTCGCCCTTTCAGTCTTCCAGTTTGAGGAGAACCGGACCGCCTGGTATGGAATCTCTTTTTTGGGAAAAATTAGGTCATTATCCCTTTTTCAGATATGTTTGCAGAATTTGAAAATACTGGTTTTACTAGTTGTTGTTTTCCGAGTCGGAAGTTGTCTACTAAGATAATCGTCTGAGGTATACATTAGAAATGATTTCATTTTTGCTCACGTCTGGTCTGTGATGAATGCAATTATGCCGACATAATTATATATGTATATTTTGACAATTATGTATACAAAATACGTCTGACAACTGCATTTGATGGAGTGATTACGTTTGATATTAAATTGGAAATGTACAGCATTCAGATGGTAAGACAAACAAACATAGGCGTAGAAAGTTTACCTCTCACAGGGTTCAACTTAAAATAACTGGATCAGTTTGCTATTTGCAGAAGTTAATTATTCTCAGAAAAAACATCACCACTATATAGATGGTATATGGGCCAACATTCTACTTTACACAGGCTCTAGACCAAATGGTGCCAGAGGCAAAGATCGGCCCCGGATCCCCCGCCTCCATTCCTCACATACCACACCTGTTCATGTCGTCAGCTTTGAATACCTTATTATTAATTGCCTTGGATTTTTTCTAGCCCAATGCACAGGGTTGTTGTTTTGTCGTCAACTGACAGAAAAGCGACTGTTTAAACGAAATATTACAACATATAAAACATAATGTAAAAAATACAATACTAATATTTAATTGTACCGTGATTTGACTATAATGTGTTCCGTTTCGTACAGGAGTTCAACATATGGAACTCAGAATAGAGACGGCAAAGCTGTAAATATTACATACATAAAAGCAAGGTTTGGTATTTCTGATATGTTCATAAAACGACATTTTAAATAATAATTCATTTGTTGTCATCTCATCATCTGGAGTCCCCTATTCCGATAAAATGAATGTGCTCTGAATTGGGTGTAGTGTTAAATTTTTACCCTGGTTGAATTCTGACCCTCCGGGTCTGCTTTTAACGTTGAAAGTTGACCTAGGGTCAGTTCTTAAGGTTGAATTTTGATTTTCGCAGTCGTTGAAAACTGATCTTTAGCGTTTAATTTTGATCAGATTTCCGGGTCATTTTTAACGGATATTGTTTTAAGTTATGCATACATGGGTTTATGAATCGTCAATAAGGAAATGCTTAGTATGTATAAAATCAACAAAAGCAATGTAATGCAGTACATGTAGTAATGAAATTATGAATATAGTTATCTTCCATATTTGAAATGGATATAATGTAATTTTGTTTGTACTTCGCCTGCTGCGTTCCATCAAACAATCAATGACCCTCTTAGAGCCATAACCAAACAAAATCAACCATGGGAATGGAGTGAAAACGATAAAGCGTTTGAAAAACTCAAACAGAATTTAATCAAATAACCCAATAATAGCGTAATTCGATCCTAATAAGGAAACGCAATTACTTGTACATGCAATTCCTGTCGGTCTAGGCACATTATTAACTAATAATGGAAAGATTATTGCCTAGGCCTGTAGAACACTTTCAGATGTAGACCAACATTTAAAGAAAGACATCAGAGTAGTATAGTGGGACGATAGGGCGATAATGGGAATTAGCATTACAAACCACCCTGGGACGTTATGGCGACAGGATTTATAGCGCAATGGGAATTAGCATTACAAACCACCCTGGGACGATATGGCGACAAGAGTTATAGCGACGGTGGGAATTACCATTACAAGGTCCCGTGGGACGATATAGCGACATGTACATTGAAGTACAACCTGGGCCTGTATAGCGTCAAGGGAAAATTAGCATAGGAATATATCATGGGCCTGCCTAGCGTCAAGGGGAAATAAACATGGGAATATATCGTGGATTATAAACACTGATACCACATTTAAAAAATAATTTGTTTTGGAGGGTTAGACATGAAAGTCATTTGGTTCTTCTGCTTTTTCTTCTTCTACTTTCTCCATTTCTTCATCCATCTCTAAATTTTCCCAATATTCCTTTCTATTTGTGTTCCGACTCAGGAATCCAGTCTGGATGACCTATAGCTCTATATTTCTCCTGAACATTCATCCAGTTTTTGTTCATTCTCTCAAATGCTTCTTTTTTCTTTCTGTTCTCTTGTTCTTTCCTATCTTTTGCCCATGTGTCTTTAACGTTCTTGACTTCTTCTTCCAATACCCTTTTCATAATTTCGTTTGCTTTATGGACTTGGTCCCGTCCCCTTTTGAAAAAGCCCACTTTTTCAAATTGAAGATATCATCCAAAAAAACACCTGACTTTGATAACAATTTCAAGAGACTGCTTCAATGTTCCGACGATTACATATTCAGGCGAGAGGAAACCTCTCAACTTCTTTACCTCTTCTTCTATCATCCCTTCAATGTTCTCCCTGGCTATTTTCAGATTGTTTGCAAAGTCCAAGCTGCCTCGGAACTTCCATTCTCTTTCAAGTCTTTCCACTACCTACTCCGCATCTATCATCCAATACAAACTCTCCTTCAACTGGTTAAACAAGTTAGATACTGCTACCATCTTCTTTTCACTTATTCCGTAGAATGGCGCGAATGATGGGCCCTTTTTACATTTATATCCAAAGCAAGGACGTGAAGGAAAACATCCCCTAGTTTTGTCTTCTCATATTATCTACTATTCACACAAAGGTAATGAGACAAAAAACTAACCACATTATATACTATCCCCACACGCAGAGATGCCAAATCAAACCCCAAAATCTACCATCCACACACGCCAAGAAGCAGAAACAAACCCACCATTTACCATCCACTCACGGGAGAAGCTAACAACATAACCACAAGCTACTATCCACACACGCTGAGAAGCAGAAACATAACCATAATATACTGTCCACACATGCTGAGAAGCCAAATCAAACCCAAAATTTACCATTCACACACGTCAAGAAGCAGAAACAAACACACCATTTACTATCCACACACACAGAGATGCCAAATTAAACACAAAGTCTACTATCCACACACGCGGAGAAGTCAAATCAAACCCAAACTATACTATCCACACACGGGGAGAAGCCAAATTAAACCCTAACTATACTGTTCACACACACCGAGAAGCAAAAACAAAACCCAATTATAATATTAACACAAAAGGAAAGTTAAACAACCACACACTCTACTATCCACACAAACCTACGTGAGCGCTTACAAACCCCAATAATCTACTATCCACATACGGAGAAGCAGAAACATAACAATAATATACTATCCACACACGCTGAGAAGCCAAACCATAACCACAGTCTACTATCCACACACGAGAAGAAGGCAAATCAAGCCCAAAATTTACCATTCACGCACGTTAAAAAACAGAATCAAACCCACTATTTACTATCCACACACACAAAGATGCCAAATCAAACCATACAATCTACCATCCACACACGCCGAGAAGCAGAAGCAAACCCACCATTTGCTACCCACACACGCAGAGATGCCAAATCAAACCCCAAAATCTACCATCCACACACGGAAGAAGCTAAAAACATAACCACAATCTACTATCCACACACGGAAAAGCAGAAACATAACCATACTATACTATCCACACACGCTGAGAAGCCAAAACATAACCACAATATAATCTCCAGACACGAGAAGAAGCCAAATCAAACCCAAAATTTACCATTCACTCACGTCAAGAAGCAGAAACAAACCCACCATTTACTACCCGCACACGCAGAGATGCCAAATCAAACCCCAAATCTACCATCCACACACGGGAGAAGCTATAAACATAACCACAGTCTACTATCCACACACGGAAAAGCAGAAACATAACCATAATACACTATCCACACACGTGAAGGCTTAAAAAACCATACTCTCTACTATCTACACAAACATACTTCAGCGCTTACAAAACCCAATAATCTATCATCCACACAAACGTATGTGAGCGCTTACAAACACATAAACACACACACACACACACACACACACACACACACACACACACACACACACACACACACACGCACGCACACACACACACACACACACACACACAAACACACACACACACAAACACACACACGCACACAATTACACCAGGAAAGGAGGGAGTGTTTATATAAACACTACTCCACTTTCTCACACTGGCAAATTGAATAGTGTTTCTTTTCTAGAGCTTTTGGTTAGCCCTGAAAAGGGCTGTTTTTTGGAACTCCACATACACCTGTTAGTGATGGCACCTTCCAGGTCTTGCTCCACAAACACATCTTCTGCTTCAGTAATTATCCCAGTTTACTGTAGTATATGGGAGTGCAGAGGCTTGATGATTAGCCTCATCACCCCAATCTTTTGTCTCTGGGATAATATAAACTTCCCTCTCTTTTCTTCTATGTCGCAGTGTAGGATGTTGGAGCCTCCTTATTTCTTCTTCCCAGCTTTCAGTTGGGCGAACCACAGGTAATTGTACTACTGATTGAAGAGTCTGTGGTTGTGGTTGACGTTGTGGTACTGTTACTGTTGTTTGTGGAGGCGTCCTCGCCTCAGGTTTCACCTCACACTTAGGTCTCATCATAAGGTGAGACCTGATCCCTCTATTCTTTTTCTCCTATTGTTTCTTTCTTCTCTGCTCCTCCCCCTCTTTCATTCTTCCTTCTTCTACAATGGCCGCCGCTGCCAGCTCATTCAGGAGGCGCCTGGCATATTACAGGTGCATCTGGAGTTCCAACAGTTTGCTTATTCTGCTACTCATTCTTCACTGATGTCTCGTCGACAATGGGTAGCCAGACTGGCGAGTGTTTCCGTTTATATATATATATATATATATATATATATATATATATATATATATATATATATATATATATATATATATATATATATATATATATATATATATATATATATATATATATATATATATATATATATATATATATACTTGAAGCACGGACGTGAAGGAAAACATCCCTAAGGCCCAAATCTTACATTACCTATACGATTACCAAAAAAATAAAACGCTCGGACCTAAAAGAAACACTCACTTTTTTTTACTAATAATTACTTATTCAACATTCCAAAAGGAAATCAGACACGAACCTCATAGCGGTATTCATAGACTTTGAAAAGGCATTCGACCTAGTGTGGACTAAATGCTTATTAGCCAAATTAAATCACTACGCCATAACAGACCGAATGTACAACTTCATCGAATACTTCCTAACGAACCGCAAGATAATAACCAGAGTCGGTGACACTCACACTGATTTACAACCCTTAGAAAACGGAACTCCACAAGGGAGTGTACTCAGTCCCACTCTGTTCAACCTCATGATCAATGACCTAGATAAGAACTTGGCATCTAACCTAACTGAAATATCGCAATTTGCGGATGATAGTGGAATATGGGGAGCAGGAAACCCCTCCAACCACAAAATAATTAAAACTTACAGCATAGCTTAAACAACATAGGAAAGTGGGCTGACAAACGGGGTTTCAAACTAGTACACGAAAAAACTATAGCCGTAATATTTACCCCAAAACGTAAAATAAACAAGCATCTCCCTACACTGACAATACAAAATCATGAAATTAAGTACGAAAAATTTACACGATTCCTGGGAATGTATTACGATAAGCACTTAAGCTGGGGACACCACATCAAAGAATTAATTAAAAGATGTAATAGGGACCTCTACCTCCTCCAAAACCTTAAAGGGACCGACTGGGGATCCAATCAAGAAACACTGCTTACCCTATACAGGGCACTGATTAGATCCAAACTAGACTACGGATGCCAAATATACAACTCAGCACCTAAACAGCATCTTGAAAAACTAGACAATATACAAAGAAAAGCCCTCATTACAATCACTGGCGCGCTAGCACCAACATCTCTAGCAGAACTCCTAGTACTAACCGGAGAACTCTCGCTCTGTCTCCGACGACAAGAGCTGATTCTAAGATATGCAGCCAGATTAACATCCCACTCAAATTCCCATCCCACTAGAATAGCGATAGAAAAATGTGACAAACCATTTAGCAATAAACTCAACACCTAACCCCTACAGGGAAATTTGTGAACGAACTTATAGAACAACTCTACATTGGAAACCTCAAACATGAAACAAACAAGCACTTCGGAACCGAACCTTGGACCAACGAAGAGCCAAAAATCAATATCTCCCTCACCAAATATGGCAATAAAAAGGATCAAGAACATCAATTGCACACCATCGCAACAGAAGAAATTAACACCAACTACTCAGATTTCCTTAAGATATACACTGATGGATCAAAAACTAAAGGACCAGACAAAACGTCAGCCGCATTTGCCATCCTTGAATTAAACATCAAAGTAGGACATAGACTACCCGACCACTGCTCAATATATACGGCAGAATTCTGGGCCATAAAAGAAGCACTTAAATGGGTCGAGACTAACAACACTCCGATGACAGTAATTATAAGCGACTCACGTAGCGTCATCTCCTCAATACTTAACAACAATACCAAATATGGAGAAAATTTCCTGAAACAAAACACCTTAACGCTAAAAAGCTTAAACAACAATAAACAGCACATAGAATTCCTATGGATTCCATTCCATATAAATATACCAGGCAATGACCTAGCAGATTTAATAGCTAAACAAAAACTTAACGAACCTAGCCACGTCCAATTAGACTACAGTGTTAGCGAAATATACAGCCTAACAACATCATTAATAACAAAAAAATGGCAGCAAAAAATGGAATGACAGTACCCAAGGTAGGAAACTTTGCAACATCATTAATGAAGTCAAAAGAAACAGGAAACCACCCGTACTCCAAAGTAAAGATCAAAAGATAATTAATAGAATATATACAGGTCAAACCAAACTGGCTACCAGTTATGACAAGCACATAGGATCATTCCCACACAATCCTAATTGCTATTATTGCCGGGTGCCTGATGACCTACCGCACATATTCAATGCATGCCTTAAATTTAAAAAAGAGAGGGACGTAGCTAGTATATGATTGATGATTAGGCATGTTGAACGGCGAAGCCTCGAGCTGCTAGAGGAGTGGGGTGTGTGTGGGTACAGGGCAACATTGTTACAATCTAGACGGTCTGAGATAGCATTTCATGCATCTTGTTGAGACTTTCTGAACCTTGGTACTGTTTTAATACTGTAAAAATAAAAAGAAAACATCAAATTCTTATGAACAGACTCAATAAAATCGAGTTTGCTACTATCTTGTTCGTGTTTTTGCTTCTAATGAATCCTCTTTTCCGTATGTATTGTATTATATAAATATAGATTTCATATCGGTTTCGTGAGTGAAACTTACACCATAGAAAAAAATCGTCAAAATTCTGTGAAGGCAGCTACCTTTCTGCCTTGCAGGCAGCTACGCTCCTTATCATCGCTAATATACTGTTGAGTTGTTTACCTGCCCTGTTGAACCTTGCCACTTTACCGAAGTGAAACATAGTCATGCATTTATCAGTTTGTTCAATATGTCCAAAGCAAAGTTCAGATATTCTGAAAATGTTCCGCATTTTGGGACATTTATAAAAAAAGTATAACGGAGAGAATTACGATAGTGACAGATTAACAACGTTCCATTGCACACAATTGTTTCCTTAAAAGATAAAAGAAAAATATTAAGAAAGACACAGCTCAGTGAGTAATAAGTTGATTTCATTTTAGAAGTGGTTCAAAAATCAACGCTGAGTTTTGATAACAAAACATTTTACCCAAAGGTCATAATTTCGCCTGAACGGGTCGTTATTTAACAGGACATTAAAAAAGGGTCAGTTTTTAACGTGAAATTTTGATCACGTTGAAAAATTACCGACCGGGTCAGAATTCAACAAGGGCAAAATGTGATACTACATCTGGTTCGTTATTTAACAGGACATTTAAAAAAGGGTCAGATTTTAACGTGAAATTTTGATCACGGTCGTTGAAAAATGATTCGGCGGGTCAGAATTCAACGAGAGTCAAAATTTAACACTACATGGGCTCTCTCTTTTCCTTACATTCGACTCATGTTATTTGATAGACACTGTAATCTATTAGCAATTATTATATAATGACTGGAAAGACAAGCTTAGCTACTGTCAAATTGTTCACTTGACATTCTTAATATTCCTCGCTTATATTCACTGGTCTGTGCGTTTTTCTGTCCGCATAACATCTCAGTTCAGCAGTATGTTTGTCCGTGTGTGATCGTGTCCGTCTTAATTTTCACCCAGCTGTTAGGAGGCGCTTTCATCGTTTCAAGTTTTAAGCATGAATGCCCATCATATCCAGGACCATCCATTCGCCAATTATCAGTCAGTTCGTTGTTTGCCCCTCCATCCCTTGCTCTGTTAATCTCGTAGTTGCGTCCGTTTTGGTTTACAATCATTGAACCATATACCAGTTATCCGTTCCCTTCTATGTCGTTAGATTTATATCTGCCAGCGCATCCTATTTACATTCACGCTTTCTCGGTGTTTGTCAATCAAACCAACCGTCTTTTGCCTATTCAAAATTCTAACTGATTACGTCGTCTTCCTTTATATCTTGTCCAAACAAGGGGCCCAGTGTGGCCCAGCGATCTAAATCCCCGGGGAGTCCAGTAGTCTACAGCACTTGCGTGTTCTGATCACTGCTGTTTGAGCTCACTCCTGGTGAGTTCGATTCTTACGCTCGGCCTGGGTGGGTAAGTGTAAACGTTTTCCAGTAGTTTAACGTAGGTTGGTGGTCCTTCAAGGTTTCTTCCGGGTTCTTCTTCTACCAGTTATGCCAGCTGACATGTGCAGCCTATCATGTGAAGATAATTGGCGTTCAAAGCACAATCACAATTGCTCGAACAAAAGATCTATAAGAAGAGGAGTAGCGTTAACTACAAAAGAGAGAAGGGAATTCAATAACAATCATTTTAAAGAATTGTTATTCCTTCTATCCTATGTCCGTCGGTTTGTCTGTATATATATATATATATATATATATATATATATATATATATATATATATATATATATATATATATATATATATATATATATATTTCACCACTAAATGTTTACCAGTTGTCCATGTGCTTTACAGATACACTGATTATTGCGTGGGTTACACATGACTAGTAGTCACGCATGTTTAGTCGCTGACGGTTTCCATAATGCATGTACACAAATAGGATTTTGTCTAAGTAAGTTGAGACGTACCCAATAGTTTTGTTTTTTAACAAATCCTTGTAGTTATTGTTGTAAAACTGTTTTCCTTTATCAACTATATCCTTCCTGAAATATTTTCTTTAAATATTTCCTTGAAATTATCCCGATTGTCATCTCCCGATTTTGTTGTACGCTCTATGCACATGCGTAATTTGACAAGACGCCTCTCACTATCAATATATGCACTATCTAAATACGCTTACTGTATGTTTTCTAATGGTTATCAACAGGAATAGCAGGTACTCGTTTAAATGAAAATCGTTTTATTGATTGCTTGTGTAGTATATGTAGATTATATTAATCAGTATTCCTTAACATTAGTATATACTATTGTTTCATTTGCGCGGTTTAGTTTGCTCTAACGATGGATCGCTTATCAAAATGAACTGGATTGTTAATATCTCACAACTTCGAAACTCAGCATTAGTCTGTAGATTTGCAATTGACGTCCCCTTTGACTTCCCATATAATGCACCCCTGGAACAATTAAAAATCGAGATTGTTCTCCGACTGCTCTGATTTGTATGCTACCGGTTAGTTTTGATTGGCTAAGATGGTGAAACTTCCGCCCATAACATACGAAGCTTGAAATCAAGTAAGCGTCCGCAATACGAGAAGCCCCCTAAAATTGTTTTACGGTTCAATATAACTCATAAACTGGATACATGCAGTCAATAAGGTCTTATGTTACACAATGCAATTGGTATATTACTTGACAATATTTACTTTTCGAGTTTACAAAAAAAGTGTAATACTGTCCTGCATTAAACGTCTGATATTTTTGTCATATGATAGTAACAAAATATAAGGAAACGTGTGATCTATTTGTAATTTACTATCATTTGTTTTCATTGGGGCGACAAAACAGTCCCCTTATAACGTATGCACACAGATGATCTCTGTGGAAACATACACACACATTTGTTCGTTTTTGTTTTATGAATATATTTGTAATGCGCAAAATGAATTTGATTAATTTTACTTGCGCTGCGCTTCTTAAGCATGCTAAGATCTAGGTAGTTTCTACTTGTGCCGAGCTTGCATATTTGTAGAGATGGAAATCAAAATATACAATATATGTGCATTTCATAGTCCACTAATTCTTTTGGAATAGGAAACTCATCATGATGACACCAAATAATTTGGTTGAAAAGATCGATTCAGTTTAATGACTTTCCATACTAGAAAGTGTTTGTCTCCTGCTGTTATAGTCAAATTATACTCATCATATATCTGTTTTTACAAAGATGTTAGATATATCTGTAAATACAAAAATGTAAGATATACCTATAAGTACAAAGATGTAATATATACCTATAAGTACAAAGATGTAATATATACCTGTAAATATAAAGATGTAAGATATACCTGTAAGAAAAAAGATGTAGGACATAACTCTAAGTAAAATGATGTAAGATATACCTATAGGTGCAAAGATGTGAGATATAAATATTAGTAGAAACATATAAGATATACTTATAAGTACAAAGATGTAAGATAGTCACATCCACGTTTCAAGATATACATGTAAGTACAAATACGTAGGATATTCATGTAAGAAAAAATGTAAGATGTACCTGTAAGTACAGACATGTAAAACACATACATGCAAGATAAACGATATACATATAAGTACAAAGATTCAATATGTACTAGTAAATACCAAGGTGTATGATATACATACAAGTACAAGTAAGTGATAATTGCAAACTATTTGTCTTCTATCACATGAACTTGCTCAGGTGTCATCTTGTTGAAAATAAATTGCAACATTCCTGCACAGATTACAGGCACACATTCGTATGGAAATGTACGTTGAACATACATTTAGAAGCAATACATCTTGATTTTCTGCAAGTTTGTGTTACGTTCATTCAGTAAATACATGCTTTGTTTTCCAGAGCATGCAGTGAACGGAAAACATATTGTCGTAAACATTAACGTTGCTATCAACAGAAATCAGTGGACAGAGCAAGATATCTAAATGCTTTGTGAACTTTATGTTCGTGTTGGTGGATCGTGTAAACGTATTGTGATTAGTCAATGCGAGATTTGTCTGAGCATATGCAAAAAAGTACGATACTTATTTATATCCATGTCTGATGAATATTCCGTATTGTATGTGTGTCAACACCGTTAACAATAATCAACAAACTACAGTTGTCTCTGATCACCTTGGGGGATTTTAGTGTACGTACGTGTAACATAAATGACATCTGTGTTATATGTATACCTCGTGAAATAATTCCGGATTGATTTGTTTGTTTGTCAAACATGACATCATCGTAAACCACAAGATTATTCACACAAGCACAAGTGCGTTTTACCATGCCAAAATTTGACCAAATATTGTTGACTCGAATATAATGTTTTAACATTGGATTATGCTTGACCAGTGCTGCCTTGCGCGTTTATGAAAAGTCAGTCTCATTCATATTGCACGAATGCAGTATTATTTATGGTCATGAGTTTATATTGTGTTTGATGCAAGACGGTCGCGGATACAACCGGGTAAAAGCAACAACGTCGTAAAGGCGATCAGTTACCTGCAAGTATGCCAAATCTGGCTTTTAACAAAAAGTTTGTGCGAAGCTTCACAGTCACTGGCGATGATATTGCTGAGACACTCGGGAAATTACCAGGAACGCCATGGGCTAAGGACCCAGGGGAAAAGCATCTTCCAGGATATAATTATTGTGGCCATGGAACACGACTTGATAATTAGACTTGACGAAAAAATGTTAACCAAAAGCAGATGAATTTCCAGTCAATGCGATTGATTACGCGTGAAATACTAAATAGAAAAATAAAGATCTGTATCAACGTCATATCAAGCTGACTCACATGTTGAAATCTATAAAAAAATAAACATATTAGAGAATCACTCGCAAACTTATTGCTAAGATCAGCGATGAGTGGTAAGTTAGCCGTGGGCGCAGGTAAGTAATTGTCCAATAGTTAATAATAATGGAGTCGATTTATTATAGTCCAAGATGAAACTGGAAGGGCACAACAACCATTAGCAAACTCTCCGGTGCAGCAGTTGTCACATCTTCAGTTGCCGCAGATTGGTTGCTTTGATAGGCATTATGGCAAATGTATTTGCAATGTACCAAAACTATCGAGTACGGAAGGATTGATGTCAGCACGTCGAACGAAGATCTTGAGGCAGATATCTTGATCTTGCCAAAATGCCGTCATTGCCACATCACGTAAACTGCACACATACAAATACGCGTTGACAGTCCTTGATATTGCAAGTAGATACACATAGGAGGATGCGCTATGGACTAAAACAGCAACTGAAGTCTCAGCCGCGTTTGAACGATCTTATCTACGTCGTGGCCTGCAATGACCAAAGCTGTTACTGGTTGATCCTGGCAAAGAATTTCTCGGTGTAGTAAGATTGCTGAGACAACACCATAACGTTAAGATCAGACGTGGACACATCGTGATAAGGTAATAGTTTAATGATTTAATTTAACACTTGCTGAGCCATTGTCAGGACATCCGTACGCACAAGAATTACTGACAATGGACAGATCTCATGAATGGGCTACCAGACTAACTCACGTGATTACCGCGCTCAACAGTGAAGTCACTCGTGAAATTGCTATGAAACCCATCGATGCGATCGTGGAAAAACACATCCTGATTATAACAATCTGTTGAACTTGAGGGTGATGCGAGCTACTGATCTCGTATGAACTGTAACCACACATGAAATTTCCAAGATGGCAAAATCAACTGGCAGGCCTTCAATTTACAGCTAGATTCAATAGCTCCTCAACGTAGATTTGTCTGTGGACGATTACAGGTAATTCCGGAATATATACAATTACCAACAGCTTGGATTCGCTCTAGGAAAGAAAGTAAGCTCGGAGGTTGTTACTCGAGGTAGCTCGCTCCCTTAAGTCTGTTGCATTCAAGACATGTCATAGCGAAATTTTCGCGTGCGGCCGAGACAATTATCAATTATGCGCACGGTATAGTGTCATAATAAATTAAACATCACAATCAAACTGACTCTTTTTGTGTTCTCGCGCATAACCAGCTAATTGTTTGTTTAACGTGGATAGATGCACCAGTCGTTGGCGGATAAAATAGCGTCTTTACAATCACTCGACGATTGTTGTGACAGAGCCCGCTCAATAAACTATACGGAAACTTGAACACTTTCAATGAGAGCTAGCTGTCCTTGTGTATCCCTTCCTGGAATCGTGACTAAACTATTTTGTCTACGTGATCAGTAGAACCGGAAGAGTTGGAAAGCTCAAATAGTCTACGTTGAGGGGAATAATTCAAGTGAATAATCTATTGGCGACTCTACAGCGTCAATTAGAAATCCGTTAAGCATCGATAACAGGTTTATTGACGAATATGTCATTATTGAAGACCTCAAGTAAATGAACTGCACCTAATCACCATCATAGTAGTTAACGACCGTGCCAGTATTTGTACCGTCGTGTAAAAACGTATTTATTGACATCAATACACCACGCGACGCCGTATCTAGAGTTCTGCGGGGCCCATAATTAGTCTTGTACAACCGCGTTTATTGTCAGATATATATTTGGCCAGTGTTCCACGAGGCAGAGCTGGGCAAAATCCTTGCGTGAACTGTGGCGTGTGCATTAAGTGGAAAACATATTTATGTGTATCTTGTGGAGGCAGAAAATACCGAATGCTCAAAAGATATTTTGAAATAACAGACGCCTCATACGAAAGTAAAAGAAACGACGCCAAAGGTTATCTCGACAGATACATTAAAATTACTATTAAAGAAAAGTTAATAATATAATGGGACAAGTTGAAAACAAATATTGATCTAGATGAATTTAAGAAGCATATTTACTCTAGATGAAGCTAATAGAACTGGTGTTATCAGGAATTGTCGACTGAACAACCTATTGGGTACGTCATTAATGGTGATTATATGCGAGTTTGTGTCGAAAACATATCTCCCACATATTTGTTTATGACTGCTTCCATGTTGTGATAGGTGACCGTCTTGTTACTGATCATTTTAGTTCCCATAAGCAAGATAATATTTTTTAACAAATCTTGAAATCCAAAACCCAGAGGGAGAACAGCAGACGAGGAAAAGCAAGGAAGCACCAAAAACAAAAAAAAAAAAAGAACAACAACAACAACACAACGACCGGTTAAAACTATTATTCTTGATATAGGAAAAGCAAAAGAATTAAATCAATCACAGCTGCTGGAAAGTATCTTGATAGTAAGTCAGATTCTCTATAGAACATATAAAATTGTATATCTAACTCGGTCACATCAAAGCTGTTTAATAAAAAGAAATAATTCAGTATACACAGTAATATAACGTAATTTTTTAAAACTACAAATAAATATCCGATAAAGCTCTACGTTCTTCTTGCAATTTAGGAATTCACATAGCGTATTATTGAGCCTAAAGTAGCGCGTTATATTATACATGTACACGCCTAGAGATATACTGGTGTATTATGCGATGGGATATGCGAGACTATGCAGCTGATAGCTGAACCATTCAAACAAACCTGTCCACGCGTAGTGTGTTTTAAATCACGTATAAAATCAGCCAGTAACAGCACATATTTACAGTCTTATAAGCTGTACAGGCCAATGGATAAGATTGTAATTGCCACCGTAGTACGCTCAACAGACGACAAGGTCTACACATACTAACTGTTAAGCGGATGGCATGTGCACAGTCCCACATGTATGTTTCAAATGCACGGATATTGATAGACCATTGTTTGAGAATAGCGCAATGCATACAATGCACAATCGCCCAGCAAGTTTATATTGAAGTAAAAAAACGGAATAGAGTGTATGATAAGCAAGCAATGTACACGTGACAATAATTTTCAAATTAGGTCAGATTGAACAGTAATGAGTACCAGTACTTTTCCATTCAGCTTATAATGGTGTTAATGCATGCATTAATATTGATCAGTACATATCCATTTGCCATTATTTTAAGCTTGGATTACAAAATGGTACCTTGATGGGTGGTCCCCTCAAGATCGACGCCACCTTTTTTAGGGTCGTTTGCTTCTTTTCTGCTACTATTTAGAGCACGCCAACTTCACAGATTAGTCCTTTTTAATATGACTACCACGAGTACTTATTAGATCTGTCTTTCGTACAATTTTCTAAATGTGACTACTACGGGAGTACTTCATAGAAAACTCTTTAATGGCAGTGTTTTATTAATGTGATTACTAGATGAGTATTTCAAAGTATAGTCGTTACTGGCAGTTCTTTTATAGTGACTAAAATATGTGCATTTCGTAGAATAGTCTTTGCTGGCTGTGTTTCTTTGTATTAATGTGACTAGAAGTACATCATAGCATGAGCAGATTCGACTCTGCATTGAGTCAGTGTTTTTCAAAGGCAAATACAAAACAGAGACAATACAAATAAATAAAACAGACAAACGGTTATGTTTGCAAAACTTTACATGACTGTTCGTACAGGAATTAAAACTTTAACTTTTTTATGTTTCACCTAGTTTGTTTTTAGTGTTGCCTTGCAGCCAATAAATAAATCAGAGGAAAATATAAGCTGCGACCAACCCATATTCATAAACAAAAGTAATTGGATCCCACAAAAAAAGTTAAATTGCAAATCTAATAGCGTTCTCAACTCAGTTGATAACGACACTTCTAGACACACCAAGCATACTTAGAGATAATCTAATTTGACAAAGAAGAGACAGATGCCATAAACTCCATGAAACGCAGAACATAATATAACATATTCTGCAGATAAGGGTTCCGCTGTGGTCGTTATGAATAGGGAAGACTACATCAGTGAAGCAATTAGGAAACTAAGTTACAGTAAGTTCTTCCAAACACTAGACCATGATCCATCAATGGAATATGCAAAAAAAGTCAATAATATTGTTGACGACTCGTACAAAATCGGGCACATATACCAGCAAACGAGAAACTACTTAAGCCCAGAAAACCCAAAGAAAGGTAGATCGTATCTTCTTCATAAAATCAGCATACAAGGAAACCAGGGCAGACCTATAATCTCTGGTAACGGCATCACACAGAAAGGATATCAGTATATTTGGATCATTTATTAGACCACATGTCCACAAATGATCATCATATCTTCAGGTCGCGACAGATTTCGTCATAAAGAGCAAATCAAGCGAACCATTACTGCCATATAGATTGCAAGAACTGTGGACAATCCAACCACACACGTCTGGTCCAACTCCCGGAGCTTGTCCTAAAACTCAATAACTTTGATTTTAATGAAGAAAACTACCACCAAAATCAATGGGATCGAAATGAGTACAAAAATGTCCCCTTCGAATAGCTAATACTTTTATGGGAAAACTGCAGGGTCAACTTTTAGCATAGATTGAACTTTCACAATTCCAGTTAATATGCTTTATCGATGATATTGGAATGAAGAGGCAACATAGAAGAGAAAGTCTGGATGATTAAATATCAAAGGCAAATAACTTCCATCCCTCAATAAAATTTACGGCGGAAATCTCCAACTCAAACCATGTTTTCCTGGACACAAAACAACCAGACTTGTAGAAAACAAACCCCATACAGACATATACACGAAACCATCCGGTAAACAACATCTCTCCCCATGCACCTGTCATCCAAAACACTGCATGATGAACATCCCATATAGCTAGGCACTGAGGATACGCAGAATTTGCTCCGATGATGAAACATTCCTAAAAAGGTCTGAATTGCTATCTATACATTTAATTTAATGAGGCTACGAAAAAGACTTGATTACGGAGGCAACTCAGATGGCTAAAGAAACAAACCTCGATGACCTACTAAAATATGGAAACAAGGAAAAGGCTGATAGGACACCATTTATCCTGATCTAACATCCAGACAATTCCAAAGTAAATAAAATCATCGGAAAACACTGGCCCACCGTAGAATCGTCGGATGTACTAAAGTTAATGTTAGGACTGGTAGGCCTGGTGTTAGGATAATGTGACTGGGTGGGATATTATGCTTCATGTCTGCGGCATGATGCCCCAGTGTTAGATATTACAATAAACTGCCGCACTTCAGACATGGCAGCGACATGACTGAACAAAAGTTAAAGCGTTACAAATCCAAATCACACACACACTCATTTATATGTTCATCTATTTATATCTACATATACCAGCATGTAATTGTATTCCTCTGTAGTTAATAGTTCAACACTTTCATGAAATATCTTTTCCAATTTGCATTAATATTAATATGCAACAATGAAATTTTAATATGACCATGTAACTTAAATAGGAATAAATCGCATTCGTTAATATTTTCTTGTGTGCAAGATTTATGTAGCTTCAACACATATCATCCATTTAACAGCACAGTGTCCTCCAACTTGATCTAGTACTAAACATTAAAATGAGTAACTAGTAAGACACAAAGAAAACAACATAAAATACACAATACAGCTAAATACCCAGAATGTTCTAATTAATAAACTTCCTTCATAGTTGCTTGCAATGAAGATTTAGAAGGAAAAACAAAAACACGAATGCAAATACCCACCACAGCATATCCCTTCATCCCACTTATTGGTCGAAAGGCATGCGCAATTTATCGAGTCATTATTACAAGCTGACCTATTTGCGAGAGAGCGTTGTTAGGTTATGTAGCAGACAGTATTGTTCTCAGAGTCAATTAATTTTTTCCTTCCATCTTATGTTGAATACTAGCGAAACTACATCTTGTGAATTGAACACTGCTGCGAACACTGCTGCGATATTTGTAACTTAAAATAATTATTTAAAACTCGCCAAACTAAATCACTGAGTATCTCTGACCTAATTCAGTGATTTTCCTTAGTTATAAATTAACGGTTGTGTAGCATACTGCATATATATAACTCATTTTGGATTTATACTTTCCATGTTTCTTGGATTACTGATTGTAAGATTATTCTATATCCTACTCTTGAGACTGTCTAATCGTGGCAAAGTACACTCTACACCGCTCCTACCTGGTCTGCCCGTATCAGTCAGGTGAGTAATATAACATAGCCGATGAGTGACCCAAATTGACGATTATCCCTTTAAATGTGGCGACATCTACAACTTGTGCATAGGACACTGACAAACCATTACATTCTGTGGTCATCAGGCCGTAAGTGAGATCATCATCAAACGTGGGTTAGAATGCTCAGACAGACCAGCTATACTTATTTGGGCAATTACCGTTAATAGCGTAAAAGGTCACCCTTTCTTTTGTGTCCCTCTCTCTATCTTGGTTGCCTTATTCTATTGAATGTGATAGTCAGTGAGCAGCAGGGGGGGGGGGGCGAATCCGACATTTTGTCCAATCGTTATTTTGCTTAATTATTACTTTCTGCAACTCAACGATCCGGTGTAGTCAGCGCTGGTAAAAAAAAAACGACGACGTCGTTGGGGGATCGTCCAATCGTCATTTGGTTTAATTAACACCTTCTGCGCGTCGATCCCCAGCGTCGTCAGCGTCCGGTAAGCACATCGACGACCGCGTCGATGTCATCGCCCCCCCCCCGCTGCTAAATATTTTGCCAAGTCCGATACAAATCCATGTGGGGTTGATTGAGCATGACTAAAAACAGCATCGATGGAGGAACTGTCATAGTTCTTATAAATAATTATTCTGACATTTCCTCCATGTGTGACGGGTCAGCATCGATGGAGGAACTGTCATAGTTCTTATAAATAATTATTCTGACATTTCCTCCATGTGTGACGGGTCAGTTTTGCAATTGCAATGGGGCATTGTTGTTGTTGTTGTTGTTTTACAAAATAAAAATTTTTTTTTATTAAATAATGCCCCATCGGCGAATTTTAACCGACGAGGATACCAATGAAATAATAAGACTCCGTGGGAAAACACCAATATCGGAAATAGCAGATCGATACAAAATCAGTTACCAGCGCATTTATAAAATTTGGAAAAATGAGCCTTACAACGATATCAGAATAATAGATCTCAGCATCGACGATGAAATAAACCAGATTGTTGATGCACCCAGTGATGCGAATTCATCCATGGATGCCATCGTGGATAAACAAACAATTCAGGACTTGCAATGGCGGTTAAATAATTTGACCAACGAGAATAAATCATTGCAACAACGGTTGAAACACGTGTCAAGCACAGCCGATTATAATCGTATACAACGGCGTTATGATTATTTACAACAGCGTTATGACGATTTACAACAGCGACATGATGATATGCAACGACGTCACGATGATACTCAACGGCGTAACGATGATGCGCAACGGCGTCACGATGACATGCGACGCACCATTAGTGGGCTTCAGTATGAACTCGGAAATGTTCGGAAGGAATTGAATGAAGCACAACACGATAATGCGCTACTGATTCAGCGAATCACCGAGATGACCGCTGCCCCCAGCGAGCCGGAAATAATCAGAAAAAAGAAAAATCCTCGCGAGGATAAACCTCGTGAGGATAAACCTCGTGAGGATAAACCTCGTGAGGATAAATTTGTAATCGACGAAATCCCCGGTGTGGTATCTCGCAAGGATATTAAGTTTGTGAACCGCATGGACAAGGCGCTTCAAGATGGCGACTAGACCTTTCGTTCGGTAATTACCCATACTGTGTCAAATCGTTTGACGTCATGGTTTGGAAACATTTTTTCATACGTTCTTTGGTAATATTTGTCGCGGAGGCATAACCGAGCTTTCGCTGAACGACTTTCAAATACCATACAATCGTATTTATCTTCGCTGGGGAATTTCTGAACCGCATGATATTTTCCGTTCTTGAATTTCACGCTGATCGGCATCCTCGGGCAGGACTTTTTATAATCGCTGATGACGCTGTCAAATTTCACCGGGTGATATTCCAACAGTGACATTATAATTAAAGCCGTTATTTAATTAAATATTAAAATGATATCAGGTGGACGATCCTGGATGAACAATCGTGCCGAAAATTTTTCCAGACAAGCTAGTTATTTTCTTGACGAGGTTGCCTCGGGGCGAATTAAACTAGCACCACCAAAATTACCATTATTTCGGTACGACAAAACCAGAATAATCTCTCCGACGAAACAACTTTACAAGGACACTAGAGTCAATACTATCTGTTTAAATCTCAACGAAAAAAAGATCATCGAATTTGATTCCACCGCGGAGACGTGTAAATGGTTTAACCTCAGCCCGGACACAATTCAACGACCTTTTTTTCAGGCCCGAGATGGAATCCTATGGATCGTGCTGCGCGGTGATATTGGCGTGGAAAAGCGGGCTTGGTTCGATGACGTTGATACTCTATTCAATAACGCGATTAATAGTCTTCCAGAAAAATATCGGCTGCAGGTCAATGATTTACTTGAGTCCGGAGAAAATAAAACAAAATATGGCCCCAACCCCAAAATACCCACGGTTGCTGTTAATTTAACTCAACGAACGATTCTGCGATTCAGTTGTATCAACGACACAAATAATCACTTCCGTGTCAGTACGTCACAAAAGCCGTTTTTTAAGTCAGCGGGAGATTATTGGGTTGTAATTCGCGGTGATAAAGAAAATTGTACCACCGAGGAGATAATTTCCGAAGTGATGAAAAATCTAACACCCGACCAGAAAAACGCGATGGGGGAACTGTCATAGTTCTTATAAATAATTATTCTGACATTTCCTCCATTGATGAAGGAAGTGTCATAATTCCTATAAATAATTATTCTGACATTTCCTTCATTATCGGGAAAACCATCCATTAACCGCCCACACATGGAATTGCAACATCGTGGTGTGTTTACTATCGGTCCAATATGTACCACCGAGGAGGTAATTTCCGACGCGACGAATTTAACACCCGACCAGAAAAACGCGATGAGGAACCATAAATAATTCCTCCATTACTCTGACCAGTCTCCATCGATGGTGACACTTTCCTCATTATTGAGCGTGAAGGAAATGTCATGACAGTTTTCCCATTATCGAGAAAACCATCCATTAACCGACCACACATGAAATCGTAACGCGCTGGTATGTTCGTCCGTCGCGGTAACATCCCCTCCAGCAAATCCCGCATCATCGATGGTCTCGTTGATCCACGCTGAATCATTTACAAAATCAGATTCGGGCCAGTCGGGATAATATAGCAGGTAGTCGGATCGACCTGAGTGCTTAGTGCCGTCCGATTGTAATCGCCCGCCGAATCCCTTGTAGATCGATTTGATTTTTTCAACGATATTTTTTAGCGTCAAATTACCCCTTCTAAACCTCATGTCCGGAAATATATCGCCGAAATGTTTCAACAGCGCGTTGTACTTGTCAAGTCGGTCTGGTTGCGCCAGCATCTCAGAGATGCTATTGATTAACCCGGCGCGACTCACAGGAACGCTTTTCACATCAAGTCGATCCGGAACCACATCGGGGAGATTTAACGCGCCAAGAACGTTTCTAACGATATTAAGTTGTTGCCGGGGGTTGATTTTGTCGGATCGACACGGCGTCGTTGCTACAGCGTTACCGTTATTATACTCGTCAACGAGAACACGCTGATATCGCTGCAGCCGCGAAACGTTTTTATTCAGATGTTCTATTCGGTGGTTATCTAGTTTTCTTACGTCGGTCTGGAACACGTAATTGAGATACGTCAACGCCTTTTCATATGGCTCTAGCCGCTGTTCGGGGTCGTATTGGTAGTATTTATCACCAGTGATTTTATCACTGGACTCACTATTAACCGCAGCAATTCTCTCTCCGACTGATGTCTTCAAAAAATCATCTACGCGTGGATCGCTATTGAGTACCGCGTCGCTGACTCGTTTCTGCTTTTGCTGTTTTTTTTTCCTTCCATATTTCGTATTCATCTGGTAACTCCCATTCAACTGAATAACCGGTTCGTTTCATCATTTCAACGAGTCTGCACGTGAAATAGCGTTTTGAATTGTTCTCGTCGATAATTGTGCTAATAAACATATATCCGTAACCGGTATGTACGTCACAGCGATTCGGGGTTCTAAACAGCAACTCTGACGACGATAAATTCCTTTCATGTGATTCGATTGCGGAAATAATATCATCGCGGGTCAGTGGAAGCTCCGTGCGGTCTCGTTTTGTTGCTGAATAATGTATTTCCGAAATATTTCTGAAACGATGGATGGCTTGTTTGGTCGCCTCTACAGAACCTAATTCTTCAGAAAACACCGTCATGTACTTGAATCGCGGGTCCACAATGGATACCCCGGCCTCGACGGTACAATTGTAGATCACCACGTCGATGTTTTCAAACGCCGCAGTGGTATCAGCGAAATCTCGCTGTTTTTCGGCCGGGTCGGTGTCCGCATGATAGTATTTCACTCGGTATCCTAAGTGCTGTAACAATTTGGCGAGTTTTTCCACAGAATAATTTCCGCGTCGATTGTGCGTGAATACAACTACACGATTTCCTCGTTGCAACATGTCCAGCAGTTTACTGTAGTTATCCCTGTGAGATTGTTCCACAATGAATTTTTTACCATGATCGGGCCGATATTCGTTAATGATGAATTTCATGTCCGGGCGATTCAAGTATTTCCTGAATAATTCTAAGTCGTCATTGTTAGCATCCGCGTCAAGTACAATTACCCGTCTCGCGGATGAAATCAGCCATGTCAGTGTTCCCCAAATCTGTTTACCGCGACTTGATGAAACTATCTGTCGAAGAATTCCGTGCCACTCATCCAGCAATAGAACATCGGGAATTCCCCCAACTCGTACAATTGATTCTATCTGGGAAATAACCCTGCGATGCTTTTTTGTATCGAATATAATGTCTCCATGGATACTTTCGTACGATTCGAGATTGTAGTCAATGGCGGTCTTTCTGGTAAAGGTCTTTCTGTACGAGACGCACAGCACAGACTGATCATCTCGTATTGATTTCCACGCCGACTCTGACTTGCCGAGTCCACAGTGGGATCCATCCATGTAGTCGTCGTTGAGAATGATTTTACATCCCCGGCCACCTTCATGAACGGGTGACTCGCAGTAGGCATAATCGGGAGTCCTCTTGGGAAACTCGCCACTGTAGTCCTTGCGGCGATAATTAAAACTCCTTACGTATCTTTCGTAGAGGGTTTTATCGTCATCAGTGATTTTATCACTAGCGGCTTCAATATCACGCGGTATTATTATTTTTGCGCGCTTCTGTAACAACCGATCACAAACTGATCAGAGTAAACGCGCACAAATGCGTCAATGGCCTTTCCCTCGATGAATCCACCGATCTCATTGTATCCGTGACGTCGCTGACATATGCTGCAAAATGAGCCCGCAACTCGCCGTAGCGATATTATGTTGCCGAGTCGATTTGTAGTCCCGGTGATTTGATCGGGTTGTCCGGACAACAACGTGGAAAATTGTCGAATTTGTTCAGCAGTAAGATCATCACCAGTGATTTCATCACCAGTGATTTTATCACCAGTGATTTTATCACCAGCGATTTTATCACCAACGGTGATTTCAGGTTCCGGTTTTTCGTAACACGGCTGAATAGAGACCGGACAAGATAGCAGCGTACTGGTGAATCCAACAGGATAAATCAATCGCTTATCAACGCTATTTGGTCTTGCCGACCTGGTTCCGGACAATTTGATGCTATACAGTCCAGCTTGCGTATCAACATTCCATGTTGGTCTATCCGCGGCGACTTTCTTCAACAGCGATTGATGTTCCTCAAAATCCACCGGGATCGTTTTCAACATGATGTGATAACCACCGCTGGTTTCAAAAACCAAAACATCGTTGATGGAATCAACTAACTCATGGAAATACGACAACAACTCGGCCAGCGATGGCGTCTTGGAATCCACGTCGATGGTAGGATATCTGCACCGGTGTTTCGGAATAATTTCATTAACAGCGGAATATCCCTGAAATTCCCTTATGTCCGGATCATCTACGAATACGTAAAATCTCCCCATTTGTTGCATGATTACTCCACGAAATTGATAGTCTGCAACGGTGAGAAGGTCAATTGCGGACTTTTTACTGGAAACACTCCAAGATGGACCCAAATGCCTTCGGTAGTATTCTCGCACGTCGTGATACGTTTCCGGGGGCGTAAAAAAGTCATCCGGGGACTCCTCGTAGTAAGATGTTCCGCGCCCCAATGCGTCGATGAAGGTGTTATTGGAATAATGATTATCCATTATACTGTATGCTTTTTAATATTTAATTGAATGCTTAATAATGGTTAATGATAATGGTTAATCCGGCGCTTGCTGTCAATAAATGCAAATGGCTTCCCCAGGGATCAGGGGTCCCATGCGGAAAAAACTGCTACGGTGAGTTTTGCGGGGTGCATAATAGTAGATCAAAACAGGGGAGCAGGGGTGGTCCTCAGCCCTGTCTCGGATGTGGCACGGGCGTCCGAGGAAAGATTAGAATTTGTATCGGCTGTGGAAGCCCCCAGTATCGGTCAGCGGTAGAATACTGCCAACGAAAGAATAGACCGATACCATCCCCGGAAGAGTTTTTAAAATCCCGAAAGGAAGCAGGACGCGGTTGAACGGGATTTTTAATTGTGGAATGACCCGTCACACATGGAGGAAATGTCATAATAATTATTTATAGTAGACCCCAAGTAGTTATTACTGGTAGTAACCTTGCTATAACAACAATAAAAACAACTGACATATTTCTTACCGCAGAAAAAAAAATATTTTGTAAATCATTTTTTTGTAACCCATCGCCGCGATAGGTAAATCATTATCCTCCCCCATTAACATGCTAACAATCGCAGTATAAATAAACGCCTTTGTTTTTTTTTTTTTTTTGATTACATGGGCATCCTGGTTGGTAAATTAATAAGCACCGATTTTAGTGAAACGCGATTGGTGTTTACAAAATTAACCAGTATTGATGGGGGACTGTCTGACATTTCCTCCATTGATGAAGGAAGTGTCATAATTCCTATAAATAATTATTCTGACATTTCCTTCATTGATGGAGAAACTGTCAGAGTTACAATAAATAATTATTATGACAGTTTCTCCATGTGTGACGGGTTAGTTTTGTAAAACAAAATCGATTTTTTTTTACTCTGACCAGTCTTCATCGATGGGGAAACTATTGACATTTCCTTCATTGATGGAGAAACTGTCAGAGTTACAATAAATAATTATTATGACACTTTCCTCATGTGGCGGCAGGTCAGTATTGATGGAGAAACTGTCAGAGTTACAATAAATAATTATTATGACACTTTCTCCATGTGTGACGGGTCAGTATTGATGGAGAAACTGTCAGAGTTACTATAAATAATTATTATGACATTTCCTCCATGTGTGACGGGTCATTCCACAATTAAAAATCCCGTTCAACCGCGTCCTGCTTCCTTTCGGGATTTTAAAAACTCTTCCGGGGATGGTATCGGTCTATTCTTTCGTTGGCAGTATTCTACCGCTGACCGATACTGGGGGCTTCCACAGCCGATACAAATTCTAATCTTTCCTCGGACGCCCGTGCCACATCCGAGACAGGGCTGAGGACCACCCCTGCTCCCCTGTTTTGATCTACTATTATGCACCCCGCAAAACTCACCGTAGCAGTTTTTTCCGCATGGGACCCCTGATCCCTGGGGAAGCCATTTGCATTTATTGACAGCAAGCGCCGGATTAACCATTATCATTAACCATTATTAAGCATTCAATTAAATATTAAAAAGCATACAGTATAATGGATAATCATTATTCCAATAACACCTTCATCGACGCATTGGGGCGCGGAACATCTTACTACGAGGAGTCCCCGGATGACTTTTTTACGCCCCCGGAAACGTATCACGACGTGCGAGAATACTACCGAAGGCATTTGGGTCCATCTTGGAGTGTTTCCAGTAAAAAGTCCGCAATTGACCTTCTCACCGTTGCAGACTATCAATTTCGTGGAGTAATCATGCAACAAATGGGGAGATTTTACGTATTCGTAGATGATCCGGACATAAGGGAATTTCAGGGATATTCCGCTGTTAATGAAATTATTCCGAAACACCGGTGCAGATATCCTACCATCGACGTGGATTCCAAGACGCCATCGCTGGCCGAGTTGTTGTCGTATTTCCATGAGTTAGTTGATTCCATCAACGATGTTTTGGTTTTTGAAACCAGCGGTGGTTATCACATCATGTTGAAAACGATCCCGGTGGATTTTGAGGAACATCAATCGCTGTTGAAGAAAGTCGCCGCGGATAGACCAACATGGAATGTTGATACGCAAGCTGGACTGTATAGCATCAAATTGTCCGGAACCAGGTCGGCAAGACCAAATAGCGTTGATAAGCGATTGATTTATCCTGTTGGATTCACCAGTACGCTGCTATCTTGTCCGGTCTCTATTCAGCCGTGTTACGAAAAACCGGAACCTGAAATCACCGTTGGTGATAAAATCGCTGGTGATAAAATCACTGGTGATAAAATCACTGGTGATGAAATCACTGGTGATGATCTTACTGCTGAACAAATTCGACAATTTTCCACGTTGTTGTCCGGACAACCCGATCAAATCACCGGGACTACAAATCGACTCGGCAACATAATATCGCTACGGCGAGTTGCGGACTCATTTTGCAGCATATGTCAGCGACGTCACGGATACAATGAGATCGGTGGATTCATCGAGGGAAAGGCCATTGACGCATTTGTGCGCGTTTACTCTGATCAGTTTGTGATCGGTTGTTACAGAAGCGCGCAAAAAATAATAATACCGCGTGATATTGAAGCCGCTAGTGATAAAATCACTGATGACGATAAAACCCTCTACGAAAGATACGTAAGGAGTTTTAATTATCGCCGCAAGGACTACAGTGGCGAGTTTCCCAAGAGGACTCCCGATTATGCCTACTGCGAGTCACCCGTTCATGAAGGTGGCCGGGGATGTAAAATCATTCTCAACGACGACTACATGGATGGATCCCACTGTGGACTCGGCAAGTCAGAGTCGGCGTGGAAATCAATACGAGATGATCAGTCTGTGCTGTGCGTCTCGTACAGAAAGACCTTTACCAGAAAGACCGCCATTGACTACAATCTCGAATCGTACGAAAGTATCCATGGAGACATTATATTCGATACAAAAAAGCATCGCAGGGTTATTTCCCAGATAGAATCAATTGTACGAGTTGGGGGAATTCCCGATGTTCTATTGCTGGATGAGTGGCACGGAATTCTTCGACAGATAGTTTCATCAAGTCGCGGTAAACAGATTTGGGGAACACTGACATGGCTGATTTCATCCGCGAGACGGGTAATTGTACTTGACGCGGATGCTAACAATGACGACTTAGAATTATTCAGGAAATACTTGAATCGCCCGGACATGAAATTCATCATTAACGAATATCGGCCCGATCATGGTAAAAAATTCATTGTGGAACAATCTCACAGGGATAACTACAGTAAACTGCTGGACATGTTGCAACGAGGAAATCGTGTAGTTGTATTCACGCACAATCGACGCGGAAATTATTCTGTGGAAAAACTCGCCAAATTGTTACAGCACTTAGGATACCGAGTGAAATACTATCATGCGGACACCGACCCGGCCGAAAAACAGCGAGATTTCGCTGATACCACTGCGGCGTTTGAAAACATCGACGTGGTGATCTACAATTGTACCGTCGAGGCCGGGGTATCCATTGTGGACCCGCGATTCAAGTACATGACGGTGTTTTCTGAAGAATTAGGTTCTGTAGAGGCGACCAAACAAGCCATCCATCGTTTCAGAAATATTTCGGAAATACATTATTCAGCAACAAAACGAGACCGCACGGAGCTTCCACTGACCCGCGATGATATTATTTCCGCAATCGAATCACATGAAAGGAATTTATCGTCGTCAGAGTTGCTGTTTAGAACCCCGAATCGCTGTGACGTACATACCGGTTACGGATATATGTTTATTAGCACAATTATCGACGAGAACAATTCAAAACGCTATTTCACGTGCAGACTCGTTGAAATGATGAAACGAACCGGTTATTCAGTTGAATGGGAGTTACCAGATGAATACGAAATATGGAAGGAAAAAAAAACAGCAAAAGCAGAAACGAGTCAGCGACGCGGTACTCAATAGCGATCCACGCGTAGATGATTTTTTGAAGACATCAGTCGGAGAGAGAATTGCTGCGGTTAATAGTGAGTCCAGTGATAAAATCACTGGTGATAAATACTACCAATACGACCCCGAACAGCGGCTAGAGCCATATGAAAAGGCGTTGACGTATCTCAATTACGTGTTCCAGACCGACGTAAGAAAACTAGATAACCACCGAATAGAACATCTGAATAAAAACGTTTCGCGGCTGCAGCGATATCAGCGTGTTCTCGTTGACGAGTATAATAACGGTAACGCTGTAGCAACGACGCCGTGTCGATCCGACAAAATCAACCCCCGGCAACAACTTAATATCGTTAGAAACGTTCTTGGCGCGTTAAATCTCCCCGATGTGGTTCCGGATCGACTTGATGTGAAAAGCGTTCCTGTGAGTCGCGCCGGGTTAATCAATAGCATCTCTGAGATGCTGGCGCAACCAGACCGACTTGACAAGTACAACGCGCTGTTGAAACATTTCGGCGATATATTTCCGGACATGAGGTTTAGAAGGGGTAATTTGACGCTAAAAAATATCGTTGAAAAAATCAAATCGATCTACAAGGGATTCGGCGGGCGATTACAATCGGACGGCACTAAGCACTCAGGTCGATCCGACTACCTGCTATATTATCCCGACTGGCCCGAATCTGATTTTGTAAATGATCCAGCGTGGATCAACGAGACCATCGATGATGCGGGATTTGCTGGAGGGGATGTTACCGCGACGGACGAACATACCAGCGCGTTACGATTTCATGTGTGGTCGGTTAATGGATGGTTTTCTCGATAATGGGAAAACTGTCATGACATTTCCTTCACGCTCAATAATGGGGAAAGTGTCACCATCGATGGAGACTGGTCAGAGTAATGGAGGAATTATTTATGGTTCCTCATCGCGTTTTTCTGGTCGGGTGTTAAATTCGTCGCGTCGGAAATTACCTCCTCGGTGGTACATATTGGACCGATAGTAAACACACCGCGATGTTGCAATTCCATGTGTGGGCGGTTAATGGATGGTTTTCCCGATAATGAAGGAAATGTCAGAATAATTATTTATAGGAATTATGACACTTCCTTCATCAATGGAGGAAATGTCAGAATAATTATTTATAAGAACTATGACAGTTCCCCCATCGCGTTTTTCTGGTCGGGTGTTAGATTTTTCATCACTTCGGAAATTATCTCCTCGGTGGTACAATTTTCTTTATCACCGCGAATTACAACCCAATAATCTCCCGCTGACTTAAGAAACGGCTTTTGTGACGTACTGACACGGAAGTGATTATTTGTGTCGTTGATACAACTGAATCGCAGAATCGTTCGTTGAGTTAAATTAACAGCAACCGTGGGTATTTTGGGGTTGGGGCCATATTTTGTTTTATTTTCTCCGGACTCAAGTAAATCATTGACCTGCAGCCGATATTTTTCTGGAAGACTATTAATCGCGTTATTGAATAGAGTATCAACGTCATCGAACCAAGCCCGCTTTTCCACGCCAATATCACCGCGCAGCACGATCCATAGGATTCCATCTCGGGCCTGAAAAAAAGGTCGTTGAATTGTGTCCGGGCTGAGGTTAAACCATTTACACGTCTCCGCGGTGGAATCAAATTCGATGATCTTTTTTTCGTTGAGATTTAAACAGATAGTATTGACTCTAGTGTCCTTGTAAAGTTGTTTCGTCGGAGAGATTATTCTGGTTTTGTCGTACCGAAATAATGGTAATTTTGGTGGTGCTAGTTTAATTCGCCCCGAGGCAACCTCGTCAAGAAAATAACTAGCTTGTCTGGAAAAATTTTCGGCACGATTGTTCATCCAGGATCGTCCACCTGATATCATTTTAATATTTAATTAAATAACGGCTTTAATTATAATGTCACTGTTGGAATATCACCCGGTGAAATTTGACAGCGTCATCAGCGATTATAAAAAGTCCTGCCCGAGGATCCCGATCAGCGTGAAATTCAAGAACGGAAAATATCATGCGGTTCAGAAATTCCCCAGCGGAGATAAATACGATTGTATGGTATTTGAAAGTCGTTCAGCGAAAGCTCGGTTATGCCTCCGCGACAAATATTACCAAAGAACGTATGAAAAAATGTTTCCAAACCATGACGTCAAACGATTTGACACAGTATGGGTAATTACCGAACGAAAGGTCTAGTCGCCATCTTGAAGCGCCTTGTCCATGCGGTTCACAAACTTAATATCCTTGCGAGATACCACACCGGGGATTTCGTCGATTACAAATTTATCCTCACGAGGTTTATCCTCACGAGGTTTATCCTCACGAGGTTTATCCTCGCGAGGATTTTTCTTTTTTCTGATTATTTCCGGCTCGCTGGGGGCAGCGGTCATCTCGGTGATTCGCTGAATCAGTAGCGCATTATCGTGTTGTGCTTCATTCAATTCCTTCCGAACATTTCCGAGTTCATACTGAAGCCCACTGATGGTGCGTCGCATGTCATCGTGACGCCGTTGCGCATCATCGTTACGCCGTTGAGTATCATCGTGACGTCGTTGCATATCATCATGTCGCTGTTGTAAATCGTCATAACGCTGTTGTAAATAATCATAACGCCGTTGTATACGATTATAATCGGCTGTGCTTGACACGTGTTTCAACCGTTGTTGCAATGATTTATTCTCGTTGGTCAAATTATTTAACCGCCATTGCAAGTCCTGAATTGTTTGTTTATCCACGATGGCATCCATGGATGAATTCGCATCACTGGGTGCATCAACAATCTGGTTTATTTCATCGTCGATGCTGAGATCTATTAATCTGATATCGTTGTCAGGCTCATTTTTCCAAATTTTATAAATGCGCTGGTAACTGATTTTGTATCGATCTGCTATTTCCGATATTGGTGTTTTCCCACGGAGTCTTATTATTTCATTGGTATCCTCGTCGGTTAAAATTCGCCGATGGGGCATTATTTAATAAAAAAAATTTTTTATTTTGTAAAACAACAACTACAACAACAATGCCCCATTGCAATTGCAAAACTGACCCGTCACACATGGAGGAAATGTCAGAATAATTATTTATAAGAACTATGACAGTTCCTCCATCGATGCTGACCCGTCACACATGGAGGAAATGTCAGAATAATTATTTATAAGAACTATGACAGTTCCTCCATCGATGCTGACCCATCACACATGGAGGAAATGTCAGAATAATTATTTATAAGAACTATGACAGTTCCTCCATCGATGCTGTTTTTAGTCATGCTCAATCAACCCCACATGGACTTGTATCGGACTTGGCAAAATATTTAGCAGCGGGGGGGGGGGGGGGCGATGACATCGACGCGGTCGTCGATGTGCTTACCGGACGCTGACGACGCTGGGGATCGACGCGCAGAAGGTGTTAATTAAACCAAATGACGATTGGACGATCCCCCAACGCCGTCGTCGTTTTTTTTTTACCAGCGCTGACTACACCGGATCGTTGAGTTGCAGAAAGTATTAATTAAGCAAAATAACGATTGGACAAAATGTCGGATTCGCCCCCCCCTGCTGCTCAGTGTTCAATAATGGTGTGATAAAACTCCAGATCTATTTGGTCTGGAACTAGCAGTAGCAGGATGTCAGTTAGCGTAGGCTAGAAACGACATTGACATGCGTTTTAGATCTATCGTCTTTGTGTGCTTACCTTATTAAAATAAACAAATTCGTACTCATGTTCTGCACACATGTTATGTTCATTGTGTACTTGCTATTACGCAACAATTATTATCTTCAATATTTATCAAACTATCGTCTTAAGAATCTTTGGTTCATGGTAAATAATGAACATTTATTAGGTGCATGGAAAATAGCTCATTTGCACGATAGAGTAAGTGTGGCGACAGACAGTCCAGGAATTTCCTCAACCTGTCTACGCAACAACACTCGCCTTTGAATCTTCTCCGCCAATACACCTGTGTAGTTTATCTTATTCACTGTCATGAACAGAGTAATCTGATCCAGAGTTTCAAATGTTTTCCATTGTTTTTTTTTCTGAACAAGGCATTGCTTTTGCGTTTTAAAAATGTTCATTTGAAACTCTTCAGTTACCTCTGTAAGTGGACGAAAGAGAAATGTCCTCGTATTGAAGTAATGATGTGGTGGTGTACGTAAAAATATCACTCAATAGCCAGACTATTAACCTCCAAAGTATACTGAAGGAATTCATGGAATCTTCAGACTGTGACATAAAAGTGCCTAATGAACTTGCTTGTTTTACGCATTTATGACATATTTTCATACAGATATAAAACGATTCCTGATGCAGTTGCATTTGGTGGCTATTCATAAGTAAATCACGTAAATAAGACATGAATACATTCTTCGTGAAAAAAACGAAATTGTATTTAAAGTATCCAATTTCGATGGGTATTTCGTGTACTAGCCTTGTACAACCAACACATAAGAATGATATATACTTGGAAATGTATGTCAAATAGTGGATAAATTTAAAGTACTCTTGCATAACGCGTAAGAAAAAGAACTGATGAGCTTGTAAACAACTACAGAGCAATTCTTAGCGAAAATGTAGTCACTTTGCACAGCATATTGTGTTAATGGGATTATAATCAGCATTATTATAATTAATTTGTGTACATCATTGAGTGATAGTGAAAATTGTTTACAGTTCTGCCGGGTACCAACGATTACTATTTTATATGATTAGTTTTTAATAGTCAATAGTCAATTGACAAAGGTTCAAAAAGTGTACAGAAAAATACATTGCAATATAGAGTATGATAACAATAAATAGTCAATATTAATGGAAGGGAGCGGTAAAGACAGATAAAGACGCAGGTGAAAGTATGAACTAGACGAACATACCGATGGAGAGAGATAGATGATGATGATGATGAATATGATGATGAAGATAATGATGATGATGAGATATAAACTTGATAGAATGATAAAATGAGAGCTTATTTAAATGACGTAAAAAGAGATTTGCACAGAACAAAGAATTAACAAAGAAGAAAGGAAGTACAGAGATACTTGTTTCATAACATACATCGATCTATTACTATATTAAGACTAAACATTCGGATAACAATTGGAATGGTTCTTTTCATGCCATAGGAGGGTCAGAAACAACGGGCTTATCTTATTTAAAGTTGAGCATGAAATATTGCGGCAAATTTATATTTTTTATGTTGTGTAGGAACGAAATCCATCATTTTTTTAGCGACGGATATTGAAAGTGGATTCATGTAAAGATGCCCGAAGAAATTAAAAATAACAGACTAAATAAGTTTCGGATGAGCGTTAACATTGTATACGACAAAATGTTTGATAGGAGGTTAGACGTTCACTTTATTTCAAAGAAACATGTGACGTAATACGTCAACGGAGGTAAAATATGATGATTTAAGCGATACAAGTGGCATCTGGGATTAACGTCAGCAATACTTCCGGGATTAAATGTGGCATTTACAAAACGAACTAATTCCTTCGCTTGGATAAAAGGACGTTTACTTGTCTTGAAAGACGAATTTTAAAAAAATCACGGTAAAACAGGGCGGAATAAGGTAACTAGAAACTGAATTAAGAGAATTGTTGGAAGAGATGCATATCTAACAATATGTCCGTAATACTAATTAAAAGACCCTTTAAGAAAGGTCACATAGCTCACACGAATATCAAATCGTGTGGAGAAAACAATTTCAGAAACAAAATCGACAGACATAGAAGAGGACATGAAGAAGCTACTGCTTAAACATAGAAACTTTAAAATTATAAATAAAGCAAAATAATGAACACATAAACATGACTTAAAGAATAAGTTGGGCAACAAGCGAATATTAACGAGGTGACAAAATGGAACTCATCTCCAGAGGAGAGATTGCAAGTATTCAAGGAAAAGGGTGTAACAATAGCAGCAATTACTACAACGATACTTATGCTTGCATGAACTTTTCATTAACTCTTATGCTTATGGAGGTCGTTCTCTCTTCCCTTCCCCCTCGTGATAAAAACAGTTTGATATACGAGTTTAACCTCCGTCAGTTTTTTTCTGATACAGTTTTCCTACATCATACACGTTCTAGAAATTGGTAATCATTGAATAATTAAAATTTGTAGAACTATTATATATAGCCATCTATCTATTGTGATATCGTCATTTATTGTAAGTGAATTGTACATTCTGCTGGTTTTCAATATTCGTTCTGTCATTTCCATTTGACAAGTACACGGCATTTTCATTTTCATAATCGTCAAAATAGTTTAAACCGTATAAACATCATGATGTTTGTTGTGCAGAGATAGACCTGATCGGTAGAGATTCCCACAACATTTATCCCGTTTAGTCTCCCAGATTGAAGAAACACGGTCGCCCTGGATTGCCAGTCTGATATTGGTTTAAACCTACGTAGAATTATGTGGGTATCACTTTGCACATAGCATAATTTTAAATGCAAACTCTTCGCACATTTTGAAATTAGGAGTTTTTCAAGTAACATTTGTCAAACAACCGAATAGATTTGATCAAAACATTTGGGATATTTCCCCATAACTTCGAGTGGGCAGATGTGTGTTGATGATTGACGAGTGTTATTGTATTGATCAATTAGGTTTAATTAAGTGCCCGCCCATTTTCTGCTCTCCTTTTGAATCAAGCGGTTCCACGTTCTAGTATTTACAGTGATGCTAACATTTTTCACAATAGACGATTATTTTGTCTGAGTACCTGAAATAGTACCCATAATTCTTCATTTCCAGCTAATGTTGAACATTCCTGTCATAGAACTACTTTCCATGAAACTGTTTTTCAATTTTTCTTTCTTTGAAATGTTTTCAAAATGTATCGTGTATGTTACATCCTGTTTTGTCTTAGCGACCGCGTTCTTTTGAAAACAAAACATAGTTCACTGTCAATATATATTTTGTAATTATCGCTATATTCTGCACATGCTTGCGTGTCTTCAATGTCTGCTTGCCACTGGCTATACATGTCAGTAGTTTATGCCCTTCTGAACTCACGTTTTATTTTTTTGTCGAGTGCTTGTGCAATATCTTAATAGATAGTCAGATAGAAATTCTTCAAAATTCAGAATGATTCGTTTTCTGATTTTCCCGATGATTCTTTATCATAATAGACTAATATTTATGTAACTGTTGACAACTGTTTTTGAAGCCTATTGTGAAAGTAATAAGACATCAACTGATGGCTTCACATTTGATAAATTATATTTTGGTGCTATAAACATGCCATAAAGCCGTATGGCAGTGGCACTAACATCCTTTCGAAATTTGGAAGTTATTAATTTTTGGGTTCACAGTTATACCAATGTTCTTACTGATTTTGTCTTAAGTTTTAATTCCTTTTGACTAATTAGGCGTTTGGTGATATGTATCTTTTCCTGCATAAGCCATTGCACTGTCAACTATTCCCACCCCCAAAATTAGTATCGGTTTACTGTCTCTTGTCCTAATGTCGTTCCAGAACAGTACAAAACAGTTTCCCAATCTATAAGAGTAATTAGCTACCAGAAGCGTATTTATCTTGCAGGCTGACCGTGAGTTTGGATGGTGAGAAAGGTATCTATAAAGTCACATGTGAATATTTATGGTAACTGATATTAAATAAAAGAGCATATTTCCAATAGAGGTCCCATTTTAGAGTAGAGTGGTTTTAATATGATTTTTTTAATATCAATGAGTAAAAGAAATGTTGATGACTTTGTTGAGAATGTTATGATGTAAACGGAGCTATTTTTGTTGATAACTACAGATATGAGGACATACAAGAAATTCGTCCAGGAAGCACTGAAGATTTTGTAATGATTCCAGCAAAATATAGACAAAAGGTATCTAATGTTTAGGGCATTAGTATAAGAGATACAGAGTTGCCTCAATGAGAGACAGAGAGAGAAAGAAACAGAGACAGAAAGACAGAGTGTACATAAATCAGCAGCATTCATTGGCCCTCTCCAACATTGCTTTCGTTCTTTCTTTGTATGGCGGATTCTGTCGTGAAAAGTGTTAAAATTTGTATGGCGAGTGCAACGTCACTCTTCACGCATCCTCTCTCTCCTCTAAACAATGGAATAAAAGCTAAATAGTATAACTTTTTACCACTGGGTTATATATATGGAAACATTTTTTTACATTAGAGGAAAATTTGTTTCCAATTTTTCAGCTGTACGTAGTGGCAGTTGTAAAAACATCTTCATGGGATCATACCAGAATGACTGTTCGTTATCACATTATGGGAAAGTATAGCCACTTCTAATATCTAAATGTATAGTAGTTGAATGAAGTATGTCCGAAGGTAGTCTGGTTTATGTCTACATTCGTCTGTGGACAGGCTTGAGTTTTATTTGTTAATATTTAGACTACGCTTCTGTACATAGTGGAATCGGTGCTACAGATATTAAATTCACCATACCCTCATACTCACTATCAACTAAACTATACCTTTAATTTTACTTTCTGTTGTTCTTGTCTTGCGGCTTTACATCATTTTTCTTAGCATAATCTATACACGGAGTAACGTCCCCATGTGTTGACAAATGGGCCATATTTAACCGTACGTATACTCTTTTCCACAATTCTCTCAGGGCAGTCGATCTGAAAATATGGCCGACAAAACGTTAGGTGCAAAAGAAAAATTGAAACAGTCCCAGTAAGCGGGGTAGTTACATTTTCCCAAGATCGCAAACAATCGTAGAAGAGAATACCTATCAAGTATTTGGCATTTTTTTTTTGGTCCAGACAGAATCGCATATTGTGATACTGAACGTATTGACATGTAAAAAAAAAGAAAACTGAATATACTATATGTAAAATGGACCGCCATTTTGATAAATGGAATATTAAATAGATAATTAGTGTATTAGTTCTAACCTATATTATCTAACAAACAAACACGAGAAAAAGCTGCACAATGATACAAATTCTTTATCATAACACCTCAATAAGATTCATTTCATTGATTCATCTTCCATAGACATCAATAATATTGTCAGAGAAAAAGAAATATTACATTTGTGAGCACTTGATGGTACAGTAAATAACACGTTTATTACTGACTGAATTTGACGCATACATTACGTAATAAATCTAATGTGCTTCCTCTCTACATGTCTTCACGATGAATGTCCGAAAAGCTGTATACCTGTAAAAGGCACCTTAATCAAACGTTGTAAAACAGGAACTACTTTGCCGCGAATAGAGGATTATTGGGGTAAGTGTAAGACGGTATCTATGTGGAATTTGAAATGTGTTGATCAAAGTCCACATACATTTCAGAAAGGACAGTTGTCATGTCAAATTGTTTTTAAAATGGTCCATTCTCGAAATATTGAGTACGGTATCAGATGTTACGCTATTCTAAGGCTGCTGGTCCTCTCAATGAAAATGTAATGGTCGAAGTCCATTAAATGTATATCCCATGTAATTTAAATGCTTACAATGAAACATAATAAAGAAAACGTGGTCTAAATTAAACGATAATCGATGTGATTCATAAGTGAATTTAAAGATAATATACAATCCAGTATTACTATTGGTACGTCTCTGTGATATTGAAATACGTAATCGAAAAGAGCGAAAACGAGCACGTTTGGTACAATTCAACAAATAATTTATTTCCCTATAACACAAAGTGAATATGTAAGAAAAACTTTCGGCACCGCAATTTAAATAATAAATAATTTAAGAATCACTAACACATATAATAATGAATAAAGTTCTGAATAAACTTTATAGGTATTCAAAATCATTTGCAACGTTAACGGTATTGATGTGACAGTAATGGTAGGTAATCTCTAATGTACTAGTGTACAAAAGGCCTGTATTGTTATGATATATTTTTTATATTAAAAATCACAGTAATATAGTCTATGGTTTCCTTGTTTGAATTCACTATCCCAACCTGTTAATATCTTTGTACAAGCATATTATAAGGCGCGTTGTATTTCCAGAGTAGACTGCCCATCATTGAATATTTTTCATCGGACATCAGTAAATAAATTTATTATATGCTCATTTTTTTCCCCGTTAACTTTACATTGACAGAATTGTTCAATATTCCCCGATACTGAACGCACACGACAATACACATATAGCATTCACGTGAATAAAGGAACTACTTTGTTTTTGTCAATAGACAATGGACTCAGACGCCAGCACTTTTGATTTGTAAACAAATCATGTACACTCGCGTAAGAGGCTCTTTACGTTGTGGTTGTTCATTTGTTTCTGAATGAACTAAAACATGTTTCGTGGACTGCAATAAACCCCAGCTGTCTTGACATTTTGCGTTGATACAATGTTACGGATTTAGGCTAGCTACCTTGTATAAATGACGGATTAGGTCCTTACAAATAACAAGGCATATACTGTTTTCTTTAGCTGGTCACAAGAATGGCAAAATAAAATATACTTACAGTTTTACATCCTGAATTTCCTCAAAATGTTTTTTCTTAATTCTGCAAATCCAAATTACATGAGTCATTTCATAGGTTTTCAATCTGGATTACACATTTCGAAAGTGTGCTGTAATTTCGATGATAAGTGCAATTGCATCCTCCTTACTGCACTCAAAATGAAATACACATTAAATTCCATAGCGTCTTTTTGAAAATTGCAATTGAAAGACTTCATATTTTCCCCACGTTATGATTTCAAACATTCACTGACAGAAACAAAAACACATTTGCAGACGTAAACACGCTTCAATCCGATGTATTTCATGTATAATTTGCACAGATGAATAAAGTCCAAAATCACAAACTTTCGTCGAATCGAAACAAAACACCAAAATATATTCACTCCAGATGAAATGGAAAAGTCGTTGCAATGCCCAGTCATTCACAATATGACTGCAAATTTCAATTTTAACTAGACACGCAATTTTCTTTCGAAAGTTATGTCGACCGCGCGACTAAGTTCAAATTTATCTGGGCGGAGCTATGTGCGCATTAATAATGACGTCGTTTTGTAATGTCAAATCTGCACTTGTGTATTTAGTTTGGAATATGGCATTCATTCATTTACATTGTTTCTTGTAGTGTATTTTATTTACATGATTAAACCTTAGGTTGAATAAAAAAATGAGCATATAATAAAAAGGTTACTGCATTTGTATGGGAAAATGTGAACTCGTTTTGTCGGAAGGATATACTGCACTCACAAGTTCGTGCAGTATTCATTCCAAAAAACTCGTTCCTATCTTCCCATACAAATGCAGTAACCTATAGCTACTAATTTCTGTACTAAACGTATATCTAAACGGCATAATTATATATAATTTGCATTGATGAAATCGGTCACAAATTATATCTGGATTTAAAGATGTAAAAATTAATTTCGTTTTCTATTTTATGACGTCATGAGAGTTATAGTTTTATTATGATGTTTAAAGGTGTTAAATATATTTATATTTGGGTGCTTTGACTTACAAATAAGCCATTAATATCATAAAGTACATCCTTATATTGGGATTATAATGAACTCATTCAAAGTCATTCTGGATTATATCGTGATACATCACGGCTGTCTGCAAATCAGCCAATTCAAGGGTATTGGTATATCAGGAATATTGGAATTCATTCGGAATCAAATCAGCCCATTCAAGGGTATTGGTATATCAGGAATATTCGAATTTATTCGGAATGCTCTATACGTTTGGACTTGTGTTCGAAAGTGTGTATTATATAGGATATATTTCACGATGCTGTGAATTCCGTTTAAATTTTCACTTTATAATTTAGAGAATTTTTACATTTCGCATGTAAGAAGATTGGTGGTTTCGCTTCTTTCTTTCACTTAGTTTAAACAACCATTTCAACACACACAACACGTCAAACAGCTGAACACCCGCTTTATGACTACAATCCAGACGTAAACATGTACTATCCATGCACCATCCAAGAATAGGATGTAACAGACGGGGGGTGAAATAGATCCACTTCAATACAAATATGCTTTCTCACACGATGAAAGTACAAAGTGTTTATAAAAACAGTACTAATCCCTCACATAAAAGCACACGATCAAACGCGAGGATATCAAATATATATATGCACACTACTATACTTTCCACAAAACACAATATAACACAAAAGAGCGAAGTATTAATGGAAGTGTTTCTTTGTCACAAACATATACATTTATAAACATATATAAAGCAGAATTGTTTTGGTAACTAAGATTAGTATGGCTCTTTTCTAGACATTTTGATTACCTCAGAAACGGCTGTTGGGTCTTTGTTAACCATTAAAGTTAACATAAGTCGTATCGCTTGAAACTTGGCTCCACTGTGGTTCCGTCCAGTAAGACCCCGATGCATGTATTCTTGCATCCCCGCATATTCTTTCGTTCTATAATGCTGTATATGTGATCCTAATAATTGTCACTATGCATTCGCATACATGGGGTAGTTTGGATTATACAGCACACCAGAAACGAAGCCTGACTGGTAGAAAAGACCACGAATCGTTTGAGTTGTCTTGAGGCATTGAAAGAACATGGAGAATGCGCTTTTACTAATAGCCAAATGCTAAAATCAATGGTATTCAAATAGCAAGAGAGCGCACTCATGACATTTTGGCTGAGTAATAGTCCATGAGACAAGTGCATTAGACGTCTATAAATAAAATAAACACAGGAGAAAGAGACCTTCACGTGCCACAATTTATAAACTTTCCATCACTCTCGCAGCAACTGAGATGCAACTGCAGGAACGTCTACTGCCAGGGCAGTCACAGCATATGCGTATGAGTTGAACATGGTGCTTCAAAGGACTCGGAGATCTAAAGCTGATGATAACTAGTCGATTTTGTTTCAAAACAAACAAACAGATGTCTTTTTTAGGGCCACTCATAAACTACTCAGTGACTGCCTAATCACGTAAACATCAATCCATTTCCCCAAGATTTAACGGTGTTCGTGTATGTGTGTGTGTTCAAGAATCGTATTAACAGTTAAAAGGGCCAATACAAATATACAGTTATTTTTTCTTTTGAAGCTGAATTAATCTCAATGAAAATTTCAAAATACATTACAAAAGCCCATTTTCACTATCTCTATTTTCAATTTCTTCACTGACATGAGTTCTTCCTCTTAATTGTATCCCAGTTGTCTTGACGTCATGCATATGTTGACAGGTGTGCTTTCTTCTTATTTTTCCTGAGACCTCTCACCCTATCGCTACTCTCCCTTGTTCTATTTTTATAAGGACATTCGGAAGACTAGTGCCGTTTCTACTGACATTGATATTAGGTTTCTTTACCTTTACATCTATTTTCTTATCTCGTTACTTTGCAGGACTCGGAACAGAAGGGTGATCTGTGACTCTTCATTCTCTTTCTTCAGAGTCTGAAACCTGAGTGAATTGTATATTCTTAGGGTGAGACAGTCTCTCTATATACAGTGAGCAAGTGTGGGTACAACTTACTCAAATGAAATAATGGAATCAAACTGAAACAAATATAAAAAACCAGCGTCAAATCAGAAGAAGTCGAGAGACTAACATAATGACTTTCGGTGACCATTCATATGCTAGCAAAAATTTTAGCCCAAGTACATTCTAGTGATTTGGAAGATGATATGAGTGAGCATGAACCAACACCCTCACCTTCTGTCACAAGAACAAGATAGCTCAGAAAGCCAACAATGAAACTCATTCAGTGGATCTAAAGATTATCTTCAAACTCGTGAAACGCAAAATGTGATTTCCAAAACGTTTAGCTCATTTGAATCAACAAGTGTGTAGTTGGCCTTTCTGAAGAGTATTCGTTATGTTCATGTGTATATAGTGATTAATGCATTTCATGAAGCAATTCATTTAATTTGTTTGTTAGTTGTTTGTTCCGCTGATAACTTTCAATCTTAACGCTTTTATGAAATATAATTCCCCGATCTATCTCTCGTTTGAACTATTTCAGTTTTCTACTAGCATACTGATTATTCCTTAGATCGGCCGTATGAGTGTATCTGCTTCTTGGTTTGTTCCAATCTTCACCATTGCTATCTCTACGCAATATCTTGAGTTTTGTCGTACAATGTTCGTGCTTAAAAGATATCAAGAATTGTTGAAAGTTTCTTAAATTTAATTTCATTTTATTTAATATCGTAAGCATCAAGGTTGTTCACTTCAAGACCACCAGCAAGATTTACAGTCTGATATTTTTTTTAATGCATTTGTTTATACACAACATAGTGACCTTCAAATGCAGGAACCTTCGCTACTCTCGCACATTTGTCTTCTATTAAATAACAAAGAAATCACATCAAGATAAGGAAGGCTGTTAAAGCGGGACACGGATTTCTCCGTAAGGGCGACGACACTGCTTGATTTTGCACGACAACAAAAGTCACAGGTATCTAGCAAATGAAAAATACGAAATGGAGTTCAAAATTTTAATTGAGAATGGAAAGTACAAAGAGATAAACGTTATAAATATGACTCGGTACACGTCATATGAGACAGAATAGAACAAAAATTGTAACAAATATGCAATTTCTCAAAATGCTACCACTGCTGAAATGTGTAAGTCATTGTCGGATGTTTTAATGTGCAGTGTGACATTTGTGATAAGCATATTGCTTCAAATCCACAACTAATACAGTTTATAAACTGAACTGAAAGATTACTAACTTGTATCAAAGTGACTTACATACTACAATGAAATAAATTCGTTTAGGCTACGCATATCTCAATCTGCAATGAGTGCTAGGTTGATAACATTTAAAAAAAAATTTCATTAGAAGACAACCGAACAAAGTGATCGGAAAAGACATGTCGAAGATTGTGCAGAAATGCTTGACAAAATATTTGACAAAAGGATATATACTGGTCACTTTCTTCTTGTTGTGTTTGTGCCTTTAGTAAAAAAAAAAAAACTAGTTGCAACAGTTATCTATAGAGCAGTAGCCGATTACAATGTCATAAATGTGTTCATAGAACTTAGGCTAGACACAAGTAAAGATCTCGCCACCGATGGAATAACAATCTTTAATGATTGAACATTTTCTCGTGTGCTTTTTCTCTTTATTATGTTAAAGTGGGCATTATGACCAACAACAAACAATTCCAAACGCTTGAACAGAATGAAGCGTAGAGTGTAATAGATGACTATGTTTTATTCGTTGCGATGTGTATACGTGAACATGTTTCCCTCTTAAGTCGATATGTTGTATACTTTATAGTTGGAAAACGTCAAGAAACATCAGTTTATCCTGGTCCAATGGGGGCAAAACTGAAAACGTAGTAACACTGGTATTGCCAGAGATTAATTTTGCAGCATGAATGCTGTGAGTTTACACGATGATTTGACTAATAAATTTATTCAAAGTACTGACAAATAACTCAAAGCAAGGCAGGTTCACATATGGTTTACTTTCTCGAGAATAAAATATTTTCAAATTTGAACTTTTACTAATTTATTTCTGTAATTTTGAACGCATCGATTGAATTATGTCCACGTTATGCGCTTCAGAGAACAATAACATAGCTTTCATAGCACTGATCATATGGCCAATGCGGAATATGTTTTACGTTTTCAAAATGTATGTATTACTGGTGTAAATTCAATCAATGTGAAAAATCGGACATGATGCTTGGCATATACATTTTCATGCTTCTAATCCCACAGCAATAAAATCCTGGCATCAAAAAGCGTCAGCTACATTTATATGCCATGTTAATGGTTTGTCATGTTGTAGCCGTCTCAAGACCCAAAACTATTTCAACTTCAGACTGCCCAAACAACACTCAACATCTATCCGAAGGACACATGGTCGGCAAAACTCATCAAAAGTTGTTTATGCTGCGACAATAGGTCCACCTTGTCAAAGATAATATGATACAATAATGGACGTACAGAGAAAACGAGGAAAGAATAAAATTAATAACTCTATATATGGTGACAACGTGATATAGGAAATCCAGTCGCAGTCGTTTATACTGAACCTATAGAACAAAATGTTCGCGATCATGCTTCGTCATGTCTCCGAATAGCGCGGATGTAGAAAGATTTAGGTGCATGAGTGCCACCAAAAGTCCCGTCCACATCCTTAATATCAAGTATCTGTCCTTCTGGTGGCATCAGCTCAAAACGCTGGACAACAGCGCTGATGAAAAGAAGTAGCTCCATTCTTGCCAACGACTCCCCAAGACAGTTTCTTCTCCCTAGAAATTGATAAAGTTTTAAAAGGATTATTGATAAAATGCATGCTGTTCAACGCAAAAACGTTAATGTAGACAGTGTAGAATCTGATCTGCTTGCTCAGAAAAACGACTAAAGCATTTTGCAGGAAAACGTCCAACACATGCACATAAAGATACACAACAAAGCAAAGATTCCTGCAATATAAATGTGTCCTTTAAAAACAGAGTTTTCTCAAACTAGTTTTTAAGTTCTTTGTTTTACCTTGAGTGTTATTAAAGATATATAAAGGTTTATACCCAAGATTGATAACGGTCGTTATTTTGACCATTTGGAAAGATCGATTTGTTATCGTTCTTCAGCTATGATTAGTTATGTTTGTAATAGTACTACAATTAATTTTGATTGCAAAGATATAATATAGACGTTTTAATATGTAATCAAATGGTTCAATGACATGACACAACATGGGATGATCCAGACTTTAAAAAAGCATAAATCAAGCCTTACCAGTGAAGAACGGAATAAATTCATCTGGTTTTAACAGAGTTCCCTTGTCACTGACGAACCTCTCAGGTCTGAAGTTCTCAGGGTCACCCCAAATTTTAGGGTCCGACAAAACCTAGTGTATGTCCGGTAAAAGTTTCATTCCTTTGGGAATGTCGTAGTCCCGAAAGGAAACATCCGTCACAGGAGCATGAGAAACGCTTATAATAACAATGCTGCTCATTCGCAACACTTCCATTATGAAAGCCTCGGTGATAACCAGGTTCTGCTTATCCTGCATTGATGGAAGTCTTTCCATTCCAACGCTTGCTTTGATTTCCTCAAAGATCCGACTTTGGATATCGGGTCTTTTTGCCAGATAGAATGAAGCCCATGTGACTGTGATTGCTGTAGTCTCCGTTCCCGCAAGAAATAGATCCATTACTATAGCCGCTAAATATTCCTCTGCAAGACAAAAATAAAAAGAAAGTATATCCCCTGTTACAAGTAATTTTTATTTGTCAGAAATTACTCATCTTTTACCAAAGACACGCTGTCCCGAAAGTATTGGAACGGTCTGGTCTTTTTTATATGTATTTTCATGAATGTACAACTTATAAAATTCTGATAGTGTATGGAAGAATTTTCACACATAAATCGTTGTCTAAATCAATACGTTGAGAGGTCGGCTTATTTATAAAGGAATTATTTCGCTGTTTCAAACTTAAACTGCACTGACAGGTGAGATAGGCTGTCAGATACGTGTATTGGTATGGGCCCCTCTGCGCCCTCCACCAATGGTTAAGGTGGCAAGCATTTATGGAACCTTTCAGTCCGAAAGATTTAAAGAATTGTATGTATTCTGTGTCTTACCGAAAAAATCAAAATTAATTTAGAAAATTTTAACATTATTTCTGTGATTAATGATCTAGCTGCTCTTCAGAACCATATGTTGATTCATAAGGCTCGTACTTCCATGGGTGTTTTTCGATGCCTTGTTGCTTTACTTAGTGATCCTTACCAGGAGTCAACTTAATTCCTCTGTATGCTATATGCATGCTGCTATAAGGCATTGACTGTAGTTATATCCCTTGTGAACATGTAAGGACTGACTTAAAAGAAAGGGTCAAATTAGAATAAGATTCGCCTTCATTATTTTATTTGGAGACCTATCTACAAAAGGTAAAATTTAATCTTGCTAGAGGGCCCATGATCCAAATGTTGTAGTGACTGATAGCTATTCAGCAAGCTCCCTAATGGTTTCGGCCCTATCTGGTTCCACTACAGAGGTCGATCACTTCGTCCGTATGACTGTTATCCCTATCTAAATATGATATTTTGCTATAATAGACAAAAAAGAAAAGGAATAATAATAATGGAATTTTTATAAAAAAATAATCCCCCAAAAGGCTGCAATGTTAGATTAAGAGTTTACCAGGGAAGAATGGCTTTGTTTCAATACACTGGGTTAATATAGGCGTAGGTTCCATACACTGCAACGACTTTTCAGCGCCTGTTATAACAGGTGACTGGAGATCTCGACCCATAACGGATCGTAACAAAGTCGACCCATTACAGATTCCGCTCATACAAATTAAATAATGAAATCTGCACGTAACATACTTGGCCCATTACCTAGTCAGCTCACAACAAACTCTGCCTTACATAAAGGGTATTGTTCCTACTAAGAAGTACACCTGCTCGTATGGGACAAAGGTTATTAGTTTATTCTATTATTTTCCCTTTCTTAATATTGACAATAACAGTTTTAGATTGACGATTAAATATGTTCTTACTTGTAAAAATATTATTTTTTCCGTCGCTCTCTTTCTTCATTTCTGATATAAAAGCATCGATAAAATCATCGATATTTCCTTCATCGAATTTGTTCATGTGTTCCTCAATGAGTTCATTCACAAAATCTTTGACCACTTGTATTTTTCGACTTATGTTTTTGATCCCAAAAAAATCGCCTGGGACGAATCTTAATACAGGCATGAACATAACCGGAGATCCAACTGAGACGTAATGTAGAAAGGAATTGAATCCATCCATAAGTGTTTTAAACCTAGGATCATCGTGGCTAAAATGGCCACCGAAAACGAGATGCGAAATCACATTTCCGACACTTGTCTGAATAGGGGCCATCATTTGGAACGGCGTTTCGTTAAATCCTTCTATTTCAGAGAGAAAGAGCTTCACTTCCGTTTGAATTTTATCTTCAAGTTTGGACTTTCCAAGTCCGAAATTTCTAAGTGTCACTAAAATGAATTTCCTTTGGTTCTTCCATAGGTCTCCAGAAAGTGATGTGATACCTGTAAAAAATAATTATGCAATAACTAATGTTTGAGCTTTTCTTTGATAAACAAATTATATATGTTTGAACAGATGACAACCATATCGGACAAAGCGAAATATTCCGTCTCCTCTGGTTTCCTCCCGTTGGTTTAAAATAAACAAACATGTTGTTTTACTGCTTACATTAACTGAAAATTATCTGAATATTTTGTTAATTTTATAAAAGCTGGATAGTAATCTCAATATATTGAAGAATTACCACAATTACCCCAAATAACTCATATTAAAAAGAGTTAAATGCTATTTATAGGATATTCATAAGAAGCCATTAGATATGAATGAAATTTTTAAACAAATAAAGAAGTAAATAAAAAAAGACAGAACATTAACAAATTCTGGTTAACTTACGTACTTTGGATGTGAAATATTTTTTTCAACACGAAGTATCCAGGCGTCATATTTTTTTGTTACTTCATTGCTTTCCTAAGGACGTAAGAAAGTATTCTCGCCTCTATTTACTTATAACTTTACTTCTAAATTTACATTTACCGCATATATTCGCTTATAGATCGGGCCTAACCTCACACTGCTCAGACCCAGACCTGCCGTCAAATATTGCGCCAACAGAGAGTGATCTGTGCACTTTTTAGAAGTGCAAGATGAAGAAGCAACATAGATCCTTATATACCGGTGCGTTATGTGATGGCAGTTCGGGACCTGGGCTATTTGCAGTTTGTCCGATTTATATGCGAGCAAATACGGTAATATATGCTGAATACTTTTCAGTATCTCTTCGTATAGAAATGACACAATAACGTGAAAGGTCAGCATAAACATTGGGATTTATTATTCGCTTCATGATATTTCTGGAAAATGTAATACAAAAGTCACATCAATATTTTAAACATGTATATAATATATCTTAATTAATTACTGCTGTTTCATACAAGATGTCATGTGATGTGATTTTGATTTTTAACATAGCTTTAACAATTTTTCAATCATATCGCTAAGATGTCTGCAGTGTGGCAGTTTATAGCGATGTCTAGCACTGGGGCATCATGCCGCAGACATGTAGCATGATGTCCCACCCAGTCACATTATCCTGACACCAGGCCGACCAGTCCTAACACTAACCTCTCAATGCTGAACGCCAAGCGAGGCAGCTGTTAGTACCATTTTTTAAGTATCTGGTTTGACTCGGCCGGGGATGGAACCCACGACCTCCCTCATCCTAGGCGGACGCTCTTACCACTAGGCCACCGGAGCGGTCTTCATACAAGATCAATGGCCCATCATTTCTTCGCTATAAACACATTAAATTTTATTGCTGATCTGGAAACGATAAGCATGGCCAATCCATTTTTCCACCTCGCATACCCAAACCTGAAGTTTTTAGGAATTTCACCGACGTATACATCGATATTTTTCAATTTACAGAATCGAACAAGTATAACTCCTAGTTTCTTTTGAATTTCATTTATACTTTATACTGTACATGTTAAACATAGGGAAAGCACAAAGGAGGGGGTACATAATAAATACAAAACCCATAATCGATGTGTTCGGAGTCTTGGTAAAATAATCCAATTCATATGGCGTATGAATACTTCTTGGTGTAAGGGCCTGTAAGTATAACTACATTATGTATATTGTGTTTACTCCGTCGACTCGAAACAAAGCACGCATGTTGTTTTCTGTATTTTGTTCACATAATAGAAGATAGCCAAGTGAGATATTACACTTTAACGCAATACAAGGTGATAGCGTTGAATCCGATGCATGCTATTGTATTTTAAAATCACTTCAGTACATCATATTGCAGGTTTATTAAATAAATATTGTTTTGAATCTTCGTTCGATATAAATACATTTGTGCTATTTTCGAACGAAATTGATGAAATTTGTCGAATAATGGATAGCTTTTCTTTCCAAAACTCAATCGTCGAATACTTTCTATTTTTCCTGTCAAATCTTCAAAATGCTTTATGTGCGTTGATCTCAAATGGTTACATAGCCATATTTTGTTGTTCGCCAAGGCTCCCAAAAGGTATAGAAAATTACTCTTATTTTTTCTTTTAATAAAATCCACTTTTCATATATGTACAATGCTGACATGAAACCTTATGCATCACTTAGTAAAAGCTTTTAATTCGGGTTACAAACAAAAAAATGGTAGATGAAGATTTCTTATATGTTTAGGCACTGTTGCGTTATTTCTATCTGCATTAGTCTCCAGGCCCTTTAAAAATGTTAAGATTTCCTCGTGACCTAATGATTCTCAAAAGGATATATTGGAAATCGTACGTTTTACACGTAAAAAAGAATGTAAAATGAATCTGACCTGAACAAAGAATCTGCGGGCACAACATGGGTATGATTCTGTCTCTCTTAATAATGTAAACATACGCAGCCGTGTGGTCTAATCGTTAAGTCCAGGTTGCCGATCTTTAAATCCTACATGGGTCCGATACCATGCATACATTAAGTCTTGTCTTATTGAAGAACTGAATACCAATATCCATGACATGAAGAAGGAACTCTATATATATATATATATATATATATATATATATATATATATATATATATATATATATATATATATATATATATATATATATACATATGCAATACACTGGCAGCGAACAGTGCACAACTAGTATCTAACTGGTTTTGCACTGTTCGTTGTCAGTTTATCATATTTCAATCCCTGACACACGAGATCCCTTGCTGGATCCAGTGCATTGGAAAGGATTGTAGTTCGCCGTATATTTTGTATCCTTGATATATGTGTATATATATATATATATATATATATATATATATATATATATATATATATATATATATATATATATATATATATATATATATATATATATATATATATATATATATATATATATATATATATATATATATATATATATATATATATATATATATATATATATATATATATATATATATATATATATATGAAGAAAGAGAGAGTGAGAGAAAAATATACACCAATTAGGACGAAAAGTGCTAACCCTCGATTCTACAGGTAGGTGTTTGATAATACTGTTGTACATGTAGGCAATCAACACCAATTATTTCACTAACGGGGTTACATTTTAGAATTTGTTTCTACATACCTTGAAGTTGCAGGCATTCACTTTATTTGGATTGGTTTTCATCCATATTCCTTTGGAATGTTACTATTTAGACGCCCCGATAGGTGCATACGGGAAACGTGATGTTAAATTACGTCGACATTTCCGGGCGAAATTAACCAGAACGTGTTATCTAGTACAATCAGGATTGAAAGTCGCGCGCTGTGATGTCAGTAGTTACTGGGGGCGATATAGTGACACTGAGACATAATTAGAATACCCACTGAGGCGATATAGGGACAATATTTATAGAGACAATGAGACTTAGTATTCAAATATACCCTCGGGCGAGATAGGGACAAGATGTATAGGGACAACGAAAATTGAACATTGGGAATTTTAACATGGATGGGACAATAGAAGGACCAAATTGTATTTTATTGGGCAATAAAATGGGTCTGAAAAGTGCCTTTGCTTTTTCTGTTTACATCAATCCATTAACAAAGAGGGCGTCGCATATGTCTTTTTCTCTTCCTCAAACTTCTTCTGACTTTTTGACCGTAATGAGGACTCGCGTCAGACAACCTTGTCTCTCGACATAAATTATTTTCCAAATGCTCGTATCGGTGATCTGAATGAGTGTCCATGATGATTTTGCATACATGGGTAAGTCGGTGCAGAACAGCATCGACGATACAAGGGTAGATGATTCAGCGTAAGTCAACATGTTGTGACGAGAAAAGGTGAAGGAAATGAAGTGAACTGCGATCATTTATAGTGGAAGAGCGGATCGAAACAGATTGAGTTCTTTAACCAATCCTAACACGCACTACAAAATAGAGTTACAGTGAGGAGTCTGTCTTCCAATCCTAAGAGAGCTGACTTTTTCGTCACATTCTCTATATAGGTGCGCTAGCATCTGTACGCAGAGAATCAATGCGACATAGTTTTCAAACATGACGGTAATTAAAAAGACGATGGATTGGGTACGCCGGCCGTGGAGACGAGAAGCGATGGCATTGCAGTAGCTACCAAAGTCAACACAAACATACTTCCAGAAGAGACAGATTTTAATTGTCATTTAGTTTATATTCTCTCTTTTTCACATGAATTGGTTTGGGTATTAGCACCTTCACGACCTTCTCCTTTCTTACTACACGGGAATGATTTGAAACAGAGACAGAAAGAAGAATCTGAAAAATTGTACAGTAGCAGACATAAGCAGAAAAAGCTTTTCTCCTTCATTATAATCCTACGCATCGCTGCAGAAAGCAGAAGAGGTTATAACCAAGGTGTGGGCTTCTTTGTTAACCACTTTGAAACAGCAACCTGAAGCCATAGGGGACGATCGCTTGAGAATTCCTTTTCATCACGACAGTTTGAAGTCTTCCGTTAGGATCGAGTTTAGCAGCCCAGCAGAATTAACACCTTCCAAAATCAATGACAAGATTCAACACGTGCAACAATCACCGATGGAAAAGCGACACTGTTAATGACCCACGTGTCTCTTCCCAAAAAACCGGACAGCATAAAAAAGTGTTATTGGTGGACGACCTTCGCAGCATCAAGCATAGTCTTGCTCAAATTAACAACACTCAAGACCGGATGTTTGTACCCTGTGCCATCGTGGTTCGACGAACGTATGCTGACCAGAACGACACGGAAGAATGGCAAATATATATAAGAACATTCGAGATCAAAAGAGCCAAAAAACAAAGAGAGGTAGAAGTCCTTTTACAGCTAGCGGGACAATCCAAAGACACACCCGGTGGCATTCTTGAAAGGTAAAAATGGCAAGACCTCTTGGCTCCAAGTTAAACGTTGAAAGTGCACCATCAACAAGTGCGGTGGCCCTCTGTTGTTTCGAAGCAGCAGTTTCACGACGAACGTTTCGGTGCCGTAACCCGTATCACCGCATTCCTGGGATACAGCTATTATTGTGTAAAATGTGACTATGGCTGTAACAATCGAGACCAACACAAGCATTGCGGATCGAAATGTTCATGATAGTTTGCCTCACAATCCTGTCTGGACGAACGAAATGAACGAGTGCTTTGCACTGCTTGTCTGCGTACTTTTATCAGTCCTTCCTGTTACAAACAACTTCTAAAGTCACAAGGTTCACAGAAGAATAGTGCTTGTCAATTTTTGAGATTGTGCCCTACTTGTGGACAAGGCATACGTACCAACAGCGCTACATCAAAACATACCATTGCAAACAAGAGGAAGATAATGACAACAAGGGAATTTCATCTTTTTCGATTTCGAATGCATGCAAGAGACTGGCATTCACATTCCTAATTTCTGTGTGGCCCATCGAAGTACGAGAAGTGCATACAAGAGTCTTTCTCTGGCCATTTCCCTCACTGCAGCAATATTCATGGAGGACGTAAAAAAATGTTTCGGGGACCTAATATACTAGTCGATTTTTCCCGGTGGGTCTTAGGCCCCATTGACAAGATGTGGAGCCAAGAGGACATCGAACATTATGGAGATAGCCTTCGCCATGTCACGGTAATGGCTCACAATTTATCGGGATATGATGGACAATTTATTTTGAGACACTATAAGGACCAAAGTATCGAACGTCCTAAAGTGACTTTGAACGGAGCCAAAAATCGTTTGGAATGATAGAAATAGCCAAAGGCTGTTTCCGCACTTTTTTCGTGATAGATCAAACCGAAGCCATTTAACACACTGTTCTACCCCATTTACCCGAGGCTCACTACTATGACCCCGACAACATGCGCACCGAACAACGAGAAGCTTTCTACGCTTGGTACTAAATTCACGCCTCGGACCCCATCGGATTTCAGGATGAAATGTGAAAGTAATGTTGTTCCGACGTACAGATTTTTCGGCGTTGCTGTGGAAAAGATCGAGAACTGTTCATTGAACACGGATGAATCTATCCTTTGAAAGAAGCCAGCACCATTGCCAAAGCATGTTCCTTAGTGTACCGCCAACGATTCATGTCCAAAAATACCATGGCTGTCATAATCCACAAACGACGAACTTTGTCAAAAATCAATACTCGTTCAGAGCCCTATGATGGGTACATTACTTGTGCCACAAGGAAGGAAAACAAATTGATTTGACATGCCCGCAACTTAGCAGGCAAAACGCCATCGGAAGGTATTCGATGTAAGGATGGGACAAGTAAAACCCCAAGGTTTTGTATGAGTTTAACGAATGCTTTTTTCACGGATGTCCCTTTTGCTACATTCAACGTGACACTAAAAACCAGTTTTTACAACGTACCATGAAAGACTCGTACAAGGCCACTTGTCCTTGGCGCATGAAATTAGAACTGCAAGGATACCAATTGGTGGAAATGTGGGAACACGGTACGATCACCGTTTGAAAACTGATCCCGAGTTTAAACGCATATGATAATTACAGGTTGGTGGACCCACTGAACCCGAGGGACAGTTTGTATGGTGGACGGACACATGCGACCTCTTAGCTGTACCAAGCCGAAGGGAAGAAAGGATAAAAAATCATATACTTGGACTTGTGTTCATTGTATCCTTACGTGAGCAAATATTGTCACTTTTCCGCAGGGCACCCACAATTGCGACCGAATTACACTGACCTCGACAACATTCGCCAATACGAAGGATTGATCAAGTGCAAAGTCTTGCACCCTCTGACTTCTACCATACAATTTTACCTCACGATTGCAAACGAAAACTGATGTTTCCCTTGTTCCATACATGTGACAAAGCGTGCAAACAATACCGACCTCAACAGAACACCCAGGAAGAACGCTCCTTGACGGGAACATGTGTCAGCGTGGAATTGTTCAAAGATCTGGATTTGGGATACAAAATGTTAGAAGAGTACAAAATTTACTGCTTTCCCAAGACAGAACAGTAACACAAGGACGACTAGACTCAGAAAGGCATTTTCGCAGACTACGTGGATTCCTTTTTTATACTGGCGCCACTCTCATAAAACAAAAAGGAAATTCAGAGCGAAATACTGGGAGCAGGAAGGCATCACTTTAGGCCACGTGGAGAAAAACGAAGGAAGGCGATCGTTTGCCAAAGTGATGTTAAATTGCTTATGGGGAAATATGGCACAATGACCAAAGACGGAGTATTTGACAGAACCTTCCCGCTACTTCCAGATGATTCACGACAAAACCAAATACATAAAACACGTGGATGTCCTTCGTGAGGACTTGATGTTAGACAATAACGAAGAAGAACTCGACTTTGTAGAAGCCGACGATTTTGGAAATGTCATCATTGCGGCTTACGTGACAGCACATACTCGCTTAATATTGTACAAGGTTTATAACTTAGGAGATCGCGGCCTTGTGTTGTGACACGGACAATTGCATCTACATCGATCGCATGGGTCAATGTCACCCTGACATCGAATGAGACCGTTTAGGTTCCTGGCCGGGCGAGCACCTTGATAACATGATTCTAAGTTTTGCAAGTGGCGGTCCTAAAAATTACGGTTACAATTCCCGGGAACCAAAAGGAAAAGTGCACAGAGAGAGTAAATGTGAAAGGATTGACTCTCAATTATGGCACCATTCGTGTGGTGAACTTTAACGCGTTGAAAGAAGCCTTGCAGTCTGGAGAGGATGAAAACTTTAAAGTGACCACCTACGAACCGCACAAGATTGTACGTGTTTACCCACACATGTATCGAATCGTGTACCATAAGCGAGTGCGGCTTCCCAACCACTTTACTTTGCCATACGGACGGCGATATTGGTCGGCGTATAAAGGTGAAAACTTTAAAGACAGGTTGTACATTGTGAATAGAAACGTCAGGTGAGAAAGATAAATACTTTTAAACAGATATCATTCAAGCTGGATGACTCTCAAGTTGAATGCGATGCTGTGCCTTGTGATGAGAGCGATGCCAAACGCTGTAACATCAGCGATTCAGTACCACCTAATGGGAGTTTTGCTACGACTACTTCAGCAGGACATCATGGTGACTTTGCTATGACTACTACTACCACTATACCTACCATGGAAAGTGATGCTGTGCATTTCAATCCTGATGGATACGAAAGAGATGTCACTCGTTACTGAACGTTTTACTGGTTTTTAATTTGGATGTCATCCTCCACGTGAAACCATGAGCCTACCACCCTACGGATGTCATCCAAAAATGAGTAAACTCCTGCGGATTTCACCGTATCCTCATTTAAATGAGGCCGTGAAAGACAAGCATTAGTTCCCTATGCGTTTGCCTGAATATTGCAACTTTGAAAGTTGTTTTCGAACGTTCCAAAGAAAATGACCTAACTATCTGGGAGGACCTACCTCCAAAGAATTAGCCAGAGCCGGATTTTTCTACTTGGGCAAAGAAGATCAATTCCAGTGCTTCAGTAGCGGTGTGTCACATCACGAGCGGGGACAGAAATATTCGGCCTACCTGGAACATGCTCAATGGTCTCCGGATTGTCACTATCTACTTTTAGTGGGACAACCTCAGTAATCTGTGGATGGATACTTAACAAGTGAACATTCGTTGTCTGACTGTGGAGATGATATAACGAATTTAACTAATGCCGGTGAAAATTCAAATGAAACGCAATGAACAATTGCATCAGTAACGTCACCGAAGTTTAAATCACTGGTACGTGAATGATCTACGAGGACTGATTCAGATGAAAGTGTTCCAATGGTCAGACTCTCTTAAACTGGACGTGGGCGAGAAGGATTGGTTTGTTGTTACTCAATCTTTACACTACAAGGTAGACATACTGAACGAATTTCAGAAGAAGAGTTAGAGGATTACCAAAATCTTTTACACGATAGAAACTTAGTTCAACAGGTACATTTTGAACAGAGTGTGATGTGCATGTTAGTGACAAAACCATTTAGATTAGACACTGGGGTACAATCATCTCTGTGTAGAAAGTACACTTATTGCCTCTGACATAAAGAGATATAAAAATAGCCAACCATGCCACGACCTTTATCAGTGGTGATATAACATATTCCGTGGAAGGAAATCAACGAGTGTATTCAAACGGTGGATGATTACCAACACTTACTACGAGAACTGTGTCCATTGAATTGGGGTCGACGAATGGTGTGTGTCTTAGTGACTTGCTTTCTGGGATTTCATTTACCAACCGATTCCTTGTCGGCTAGGTACGTCCTCTACTGTACCAAACAAAAAACATGATGGCGTTTTCTTTAAATGTCCAGGAGAAACTTGTTCTGTTAAAAGTTTTGCGCTTTCATTTAAAAACTTCACGACCTATGTTTGAAGAAATGTTTCTTTGTGAAATTTGAGTCACTCCGGACGCTTACGAAGATGTGTGTATAGTTTATGACTTAAAGTGAAATTGTAGTCATTCCGGATGCTTACGAAGACGTATGTATAGTTTATGCCTTACACTCTTACTGAAAAGATTACGTGACTGGAAACGTTGGGGTTTCGAGGCTTGGACAAAAGAAGTGGCTTAATTGGACGATATTTGTATTATACATTCATAGGAAAAGGTAAACTTATAGTGTCCAGTGGAAAAATTAACTTTTAAGCCTGTGTTATTGATAGTGTCAAAAGAAAAAAGAACCCGACACAGAGTGCAACCACCCCGTCCAAGACAGTTCGGTCATTAACATTCCTGAAAGATCATTCTGGGAGGACACTGTGTGATATTCCCTGCAGTATGGCTGACTCTACTGTCTCTACACCCTCTTCACCCTCTTCTTCCACTTTCAAAGTCATCGACGATAGTCGAGAGGCCTTGTATCTTTTCCATCCCTATAACATGTTAATTGCCGGACCTAGCTCTTCAGGCAAAACCGAACTCTAACCCACGCATACAGAGGTAAGATGGCAGTGATACGGAACGGTGAGCACTTTAGACCACTCGGCCACTCGGGGCCCCAAGAAAGAAAGTGAAGAATGAACGTATAAATACATACTTCAGAAGCAAAGAGAACAGATAGATCAGCAGCAGCAACAACATGATCTAGACAGAGGATTTATAGACGCGAAAGAGTTAGCCTTCTCTTTCCGAAGAAGCAGGCCCTATCCTGTGGGAAAGGCTGTCGCCGGACGTGAAAGCAATCTTAGACGACACAAAATTGCCATAACTTCACCTTGACAACAAACTGCCTTTTTCAAAGTTATCCCAATACTCTAGAAAATATACTAGTTGAATTACCAATTGTATGTTAGTAAGTTAAATAAATAAACGTGTGTCTATAAGCACTTCAATATTTTCTTTTTTTTAAAAAAAGTGTGTATATAAGCATTTCATTTCTTTGTTTAATGAAAAATTATAATTTGTTTGTAGTTAGTGTTTGTAATTACAAAAGTGAGTGAGTGATTCTTAATGGTCCGTGCATTCCATGTTTTTGTGATAATATGGGTCTTGTAAGTTTTTCTAACAGAGGATGTTTCCTTCACATCCGCGCTTCACAGATATAAAGAGAAAGCATTCGTCATTCTGGCTACACGTCGTTGTTTCGTGAACTACAAAGAATGAATAACATAATTAAAAAATTGCATGAACACCAAATGCACCTGGAATATGCCAGGCGCCTCCTGGTTTTGCTGGTCATGGAGGCAATCCAGGAAAGTGCAAGACTCGAAGAGGGAGGAGGAGGAGAGAAAAAAGAAAGAGAATGAAAAATTAATCATTCCTCACAGTGTGAGGTCAAGCCTGAAGTGAGGACGCCTACACAACCCATACGATGTCAGCTACAGCCACATCCACAACTTCCACAGCAGCCACAACAACCACTGCAACCAGTACCAGCACCGCGGCCACTACCATCACCGCAACCTCATCGTCCACGGGTGTGGCATTGGAGAAGGAGGAAAGTCTTCACTATTTAACAAAGTGACAACTGGACGATCAGGCTACTCATCCCCTTTCTTCGCTTCCGACTACTCAAATCAACTGGAATAACGATTAGAGCCGTCGATGTGTCTGTGATGTCCGGCCTGAAAGGTGCAACAATTAATCAGGTGCATCTGGAGTTCATATTAACAACCTTTATCAGGGATACACAAATACTCTAGAAAAGAGACTATTAAAGATGCCAATTTGTGTGCATGTGGAGAAGTGTGACTATAAACACTCACTCTTTTCCTGGTGTGATTATGTGGGTGTGGGTGTCTGTGTGTGTGTGTTTGTTTTGTATGCGTTCGCGTACGTTTGTATGGAAAGTAGATAATGTGGTTTTTACCATCTTCCCTTGTGTGGATAGCATATTTTGGGGTTTGTGGATAGTATATAATTTGTCTTCTTCATGTGTGTGGATAGTATTTGTGTGATTTTTTTCTTTCTTTTTTTTCCTCGTGTGTGGATAGTAAGTTTTAGGGTTTGTGGATAGCTAATGCTAGTTTTTCTTCTTAGCATGTGTGGATACTATATTTGAAATTGTTTTTTCGTCTTCTTCTCGTGTGTGGATAATAGATTTTGTGTTTGTATGGATTCCCGTACGGTTGCGTGGATAGTAGATACTATGCGAAGTGAGTGTAAGTGATGTTTTAGTTCACGTCTGTGCTAGACATAAATAAAATCAAGCGTTCGTAATTCCCTCCAATCAACATTGAATACTCAACAAAATGGGTAGTAATCATTTGGACAAAATTATAAAGCTGCAATAAATGATTTGTTCTATTGGGATGGTGGAGGAAATATTGGTGAGATTGGAGGATTGTTATGGCTATACTCACCACCGTCTCGAATTGGAGATACATAATATAGGGAAGGCAAAGGAAATGTGAAGAGAAATAATAAAGGAGGAAAACATAAGAAAAGGACGATGAAGAGAACATAAAACCAACGAGGGAGTGGAATGAAAAAATAGAAAAGGTAGAGGAAAATGAAAAGAGGAAGAAAGAGGAGGATGAAAATAAAAAGCAGAAAGAGGAAAAGAATCAGAAGAAGAAGGCAAAGAGTGTAGGGCAGAAAATAATAAGCTGGTAGAGTAATATAAGGAATTAAAAGAAGAAAACCATGGGCTCTTTTCTATGCCACTGATATGCCTCGTAAAGATTTGATTTCCTGCCTATTTTTTTCTATTTTTATTTAGTATTCTACATGTGTTTACCAAAGACGCCACGTATTCAGGTCAGCCACTTGCCACATTGTTGCCAAAAGCCATTACTGTGACGTCACCCACCTGTTCGTTTTTCCCTTTGTCCCTACAAATGCCAAATACTTGCTTTTGTTCCTCTATAGTTCCAACCATGTTAAAATTCCCCATGTTCAATTCCCATTGTCCCTATACATCCTGTCCGTATATCGCCTCGGGTATATTTTAATCGTAAGTCACATTGTCTCTATAAATCTTGTCCCTATATCACCGGGGGGGGGGGGGATATTTTAATGGCAAGTCGTCTCGTCCCAATATCGCCCCCACTAACTACTGATATCACACATATTGATAAACAAATCCGTAATACCCTCGATTGTGACGATTCCACTCGACGCGCTCTTTTGTTGACCCTTGTTTAGTTTATTGCTACCGTTGTAAAGGTCAATTGCGATAGATAATTTTTGTCTGGAAGATTCTTGGTGAAAGTTCATGTACAGAACATTCAATAATCTGGATCGAATATATTTTGTTTACAGAAAATTATTGTTAAATTTTAAAAGAACAATTTATATTTAATTTGAAATGAGTAAATATGCATACATGACCCATGTGACTTTCATTATAGGCATAATCAATATTTAACACCAATTCTATTATCGTACAGATTAGATACCTTTCGATTCGTATTATACGGATATTTGAATCCAGGTCCGCGGGTAAACGGCACCCAACTACTTGCCTCCACACACCAGTCCATATTCCATTACGTCTACGCATACATCAAAACACAAGGAAGCAACACCAGTCGGTGCTACATGCACTCGTGCGTATCAGACACACTGTCATTTCAACCTAGTAATAATTCTCATATATCTACACAATTATTCCGGAATAATACGAAATAAATAGAGTTATATAAGATTAAGTACATAGCATTACAAATATAATTGAACTAATACGTGAATTACCTGATATTCCAATCAAAATATTGATAATGTTTTACTGGAGAGAAATAATTTCATTACCGCGCTGATCACAAGACTATTGTGAAAATCGCAGTTATTTTTAGATGCAGACTTAGCCAAGTGGTGCAAATGCCCGTTTCCCGATACAGACAAATCCAGTCCAACTCCAATAAGGCACGAATTATTGTTTTTTCTTAAAGTGATATTTTACTTTGAATTGGGAATGAGAGTTATTTATTAATATTTTCTGTGGCACCAAATGATTTATATACAGTTCAAATCAAACAAAGCTCGAATTGTTTGTTCTTAATGTGCAGTTTTACTTAGATTTTCTGTGAATAATCACAAGACGCAGCAAAAAAATAAACGGTAAATCGCGGAGATAACGCGTGATCCCTAAGAAAGTACCATTTCAATATGTTATAAAGAATAAACTTTCCTTGCACTCATGAAAATGTGGAGTTTTCACCCACTCGATGAAATATATCAGTTATTTAGACGTTACAGAGGCCTTTAGTGGCCGAGTGGTCTAAAGCGCTCTCCGTTACGGATCACTGCCATCTCACCTCTGTCTGCGTGTGTTCGAGTCTCGGATTCAGCCAATGTGTGTATGTGCGAAAGCTTGCCAGTAGCTTCTCGTGGGTCGGTCTTTCTTTCTGGGGTTTTCCCGGGTTCTTCCTCCACCATTAATACTGGCCGCAAAACGGCGTTAAACCCTACAGGAGCAGCAACAACAACAACAACAACAGTCGTTATAAGCAAATATTCTCTCTCTCCCTCTCTGTCTGTCTGTTTATCTGTCCCTCTCTGTCGCACACACACACACACACATACATTCATATACACACAAATATATATATATATATATATATATATATATATATAGAGAGAGAGAGAGAGAGAGAGAGAGAGAGAGAGAGAGGGACAGAGAGAGAGAGAGAAAGAGGGACGTGTTAGCGTATCTATCTATCTATCTATCGAGAGAGAGGGACGTGTTAGCGTATCTATATATCTATCTATCTATCTATCGAGAGGGAGAGAGAGAGAGAGACCTTTTCCGCCATTAAGAATTATCATCGGAAGTGTGACAGCTGGTCTGTCCGAAAATTATTCCCCACGTTTGATGAAGAGCTCTCTTATGGCGTCATAACCACAGACGACAATCGTTGGAATGGGTCCCAGGTACAATTTGTAGATGTCACCATATCTCTTTTGTAACCTTCTTAGACATATTCTTAAATCGGGGTCGGCAGTCAGCTCCATCATATTACCCACCAGAGGTATCCAGGCGGGTCCTGGGGCCATTTTACCATGATAGCGATTTCTAAAGAATAAGATTGCGAGAAAACTGACAACAAGGAATCCAAGTGATGTGGAAAATATGTCAAGTCCAAAGAGAAGTGAAGACTTTGCACTGATAATCCAAAGTTATCTTAGAATCAAGACAATAAATCGAAAAGACCCCAGTTACACAATGAATTAAACAGGTGTGGTTTATATTATTTAAGCTGTAAATAGCTTCACAGTCTTAAATTCACAACATATATCTCTAATGACTTTCACCATTACATCGAACTGAACAAGTGGATTAACTCGAAGGTACAAATCGTCTGCTGCGTACCGTATCAACACTGACTTATATACGAAATGGTAATGTATAATCAACATTTCAGGTCAGTCCATGACATTGATTGCACCTATGTGCGCATGCCTGTCGAACAAAAAGTCTGACGCAATGCTGTTGGAATGTTTATATTTTAGGTTGTTGTTAATTCCAGTCTTTAGTAAAACAAATTTAGAAACTGCATTAACAAACCGTGCATTCCTGATGACATCATTCAACTTTAACCAACAATTTATTTTTAGGAAGGATGTGTGGTTAATATTGCTGTTCTTTGCTTTTTTAAAATATCGAAGTTACTATTATAAACAAAAATAACCGCAATGTTTCGTAACATTCATATAATAATAGTAATAATAATAATAATAATAATAATAATAATAATAATAATAATGACTTTTTTTTAAAGAGGGTAACACAATTAGCTGAAGAACTAATTTACATTGAGGCCATCATGCAAAGGAATTTATTTATTCTAACCGCTTCTCTCTAGCCACTGGATATATTGGGTTTGGAAGAAAGAAATAGTACGGGTATTTCCAATATCAGCTGGAATACCATTCCAAAGCAAAGTTACTGAGCATTGGATACTGTTTTTGAATGATCTCTTATATGGTTTGAAAATTTTATAATGTTTGGTAGACATCGATCGCAGATGTGGAGTATTACCAGTTAGCTTATAATGGAATAGCGATTGTAAATATTCAGGACCACACTAAAAGGATATCTTGTACATTAATTTGGCTTTTCTCAATCAGATTCGGTCTTTTATATAATATTAAATATTCTAATTATTATTGCAATATTTTAATTTATATCATATTAAATATTCTACTTCATCTACTTTCTTACGTTAATTAATAATTGCCTGTCCTGTTCTAAGCGATGATTGAAAACGAACATGCATATTGTACAATATTGTGTATATATATATATATATATATATATATATATATATATATATATATATATATATATATATATATATATATATGAATTAATGAACGCCTCATATCCCCGATTGTGTCTGCTACAAAATGTAGTTGTATGCTTTTTATGGTTGTTTACAATCACCTTTGCATAATGATAAGTTAATTGTTTTCAGTTTATAGTTTATATTTGTCTTCACAATGATTAAATCAATATAATGAACACTTATGATTTATAGATGAACGATGGTTTTAATGATAAACGTAGAGCACTACAAACACATGGTTAGCTACCCCATTACATATGAAAGCTTTGCAATTCAAGTACCAGCGCATGGAAGTTAATGTCGGAATAGAAACTAAGCGAAATGATGAACCAACAAGAGGTATTTAAAATATTTTAATATATTTACAGTTGATCTAAGTGATTACTCTGTTTTAGTAACAATAACACCGACCATAAATTCTGTCTCTCTCTGTCTGTCTCTCTGTGTAGTCGGTTTCCTTTACAATTCTCTCTCTCTCTCTCTCTTTCTCTCTCTCTCTCTCTCTCACACACACACACACAAACACACATCCTTTGGTCGGTGTGACTTAACTTTAACCATCTTTCATAAGTCCATAGACATTGTGGGATGGAAAAAACCAAACGAAAATCTCTAATATCGTCACTATATAGATTTTATCCCGTATCTTGCTACGATTGTCCTTACACACACACACACACACACACACACACACACACACACAGAGAAAAAGTAAGCGTCTTTTGGTTTTAATGTTTAGAATAAGAATCTACACTCACACATTCACACGTACACCAGGGTAAATAAAATGGGTTTTTGAGTTTTAATTCATGTTTATTGAAATACTATCTCTTTTCGAGAGACATGGGTGGCCCTGCAAAGGGCCTTTGAGTCTTGGTGGCTTTTAAATAACAAAACTTAGGAAGCAATCAACTTTAACTGCCTTAAGCCTTTGTTACTTGTGGACTGCGTACTGTCGATGATGATGATGATGATGATGATTATTTGGTAGAAATTACTTAGGGTGGTATGGCAGGTGTTGTCACAGGGTTGGGTTGTTTAGCTCGGGAAGGTCTTTTTCTCTTCGGTCGTAATAAAGAAGTCTGATAGATTTGTTTCAGACTTCTTAACTCCGCTAAAATGTCTAACAGTACCGTCACTTTTTGACTTTCGCCCTCTTGTTTCTTGGCTGCTTCTTGTTGTTGTTTTTTTTTTCTTTCTTACCTCTTCTTCTTGCTGTTGATGTAGGAGAAAAGCTTGTTCCCCTTCCTTTTGCTGTTGTATACATTTCTCCAATTCTTCTTTCTGTCTCTGTTTAAAATTCTCCACATGTGTTAAAGAATGAGAAGGTGGCAAAGGTACTGGTTCCGGAACAAATTCTTGCGAAAGAAAATCCACAAAATCCCAGTTTACCTCTTCTGGAAGTAACTCCGGGTTCCCTTGGGTAGTCTCCACGGTCGGTGCACCCCAATTCATGGTCTTCTGAGTTTCCGCCATGTTTATGCTCCCTGTGTCGCTTGGATTGACTGCGCACAAACGCTTGTGCCTCTATATAGGGAATGTAACGTCACGGACTGCTCTCTTCCGATTGGACAAAGGGTGACTGAATTTTGTAACACGTGTTTGGATTGGTCAATGAACTCAATCCGTTTCAATCCTCCCTCTCCCTATAAATAACCGCCGTTCACTTCATTCCTTCACCTGTTCTCGTCACCAAGATGTGAACCAACGTAGAATCGTCTACTCGTGTCTCTACCATGATGTTTATAACTGACTTACCCATGTACGTCCGATCGTCGTGGGTCATTGTCAAGAGGACGGATATCTGTGTGTGGAAAAGAAGAATATACGTCGAAAGACAAGGTTGCTTAAAGAGGGTCTTGATTTACGGACCAGAAGTAAGACAGAGTTTAAGGACAAGAAGAAGACCAATGCGGTGCCCTCTGTTTTAACAGTATGGTATGTTAACATAAAACCAAATGCCCTTTTCAGTGCCACTCCCATGTCTCTAAAAGAGATTCCCTTTCATGCCTACTTTTTTATTTTTATTTTATAAAAATGTCTGTTGTTTATTGTTTGTGTTATATCCCTCTCCCCTGTTCCATTTCCATTGTCCCTAGACAGGCCCAAAATATATTCCCATGTTCCATTTCCATTGTCCCTAGACAGACCCAAAATATATTCCCATGTTAAATTCCCATTGTCCCTATAATGCCTTGATGGTATTCCCCATGTTAAATTTACATAGTCCCCAGAGTGCCGGGACCCTGTTTTTAATGGCAAGTCCCATTGTCCCTAAATCGCCCCCATTCATTACTAGTACCATTCGCTTCACGGGTCAAACAAACTCACAGAAGACGCGAACAAGTGTTGGTGGCGCTCAACAGTTTCGTATTTTGCATAGGGGAATTTTAAAGAAAAAGAATTACCCGGCTTTCCTCACTGGTTACACTGGTTATTTAAATAAGACCTTGTATATATTAGGCATAATTCAAAGAACCTTTAATACCCTTTATTTTGATGTATGATTGATGTGTGTAATATGGGTTATAGAGTATACAGCTTGGCCTTGCTCCAGATGTGCACCTTTAAAAAAAGTGCTAGCTCTACTTGGTCATTTTCACTTCCTGAATTTCAGAGGTAAATTGTATAAAAAACTTTTTTTTAAAATTTTTATATATTTGGTAATTCATTCATTGCACTTTTAGAAGCTGGTATTGTCTAGTCTGACAAAATTCATTTTCTATATTTTAATCGCTGCTATGGACAGTGTACTTTAGACTAATTCAGGCTGATTTTTTAGCACAAGGGATCAGTCATTTTAATTAGCAGTGTGCTTAAATCATGTTCAATTTAAAAAATGTACAATATCCAAAGAAATATCATCCACATTACATTAATATAGCACAGAGGTATGCCACAATTCTCTCCATTTTACATGTTTTAAATGCAAACAACTTCACCGTACATATGTCACTCTCTCAAAAGTACATAATAACTGGTGAGCGTCCCAGTTGAACGCTGAAGATATAACATAACTTCAAAGCGAGAGCCGTGTTACACACGTAAATATGTGTCGTCATCGGCTCGCATTTCAACATACAGAACCGCCAACTCATGGCACACATTTATTAGCCAGCACAAATGCAATGTAGAAAGCCAGGGTACTGCTTCCAAGGCGATCTTTGATAATTCACTCCCTCAATGTGCCATTGTCGTCACCCATCAGGACAGCAGTACGAACGTATTTGCCTGCGAACTGTTTGAATCGGCACATACCTACGACTTTATCCTAAATTAAGACAAACAACAGGCAGTTGACCTGGGCAAAAGAAGACATGGATGAATTTATGATCAACTTTGAATAACATGAATGATCTACTTTGTATTAATGTCGTTGACGGTCAGTGAAGCAATAATATCATATCGGAAGCAGATCTCAGTTTGGTTACCAACACCGGAGCGTATCAGTGTAGATGAGGACATCGAAGAATATGCGCGGGTATGTCCAAACGTTCCTATTGATGTCATCGTCGATGACGCTCCTAATATTCTGAGGATTAAACTCAGCAACAGTGAAAAAACCGCAAAATATCTCATATATGTGCGGCGGCACATGGGCTCCATATCGAATGGGAGAGAAATATATTCCAAAGATTATCATTTGGGATGAAGTGTGTACAGTGTAGTTGGAAATATTAAAAACATTTCTCGATTGGTTGTTATTGAAATATACATCTGTGATAATGTGCCGCGATCACTGTCAACCACCGCCGTTTGTTGGGCCATCTCCACACGATTGGTTGAAGAATTTTGTTGATTATAACTCGCAGATAACTGATGATCACATATCTCTCGATGCAGAATTAAAGGAATTAAAACAATTAATCAGACTACAACCGAACAAAAGTCAATGTGAAATAGCGCGTAAAATAATTTCATAAGCTTCTATGAACGAATTTCTACAAACGTGGAGACCAAACGATTTAATAGTGGCAAGTAGAAAGTTAGTCAGAGACACACTCCAACAGCGGTTGTTTCAGTTACATAAAGAAAAATTTCCAACATTGCCAGTGCCGCTGTGTTATCGACCAGCTGATACGCGACGGCAGAATATTGACGTTGATATACCAGGACAGACTGAATCAAGGAAACATAATCTTGTGTTGAATACTATTGTCGCAATTGATGTCAATGTTGTTGAAGATGCGCTGCACGCTGATAATTCCCCGTGGACGCTAGGATATGCGATTACAATTCACTCATCACAAGGACCATCACTGACACAGTTGTTTGGATCGTTGATGATCGTATCGAATGGTCGAACTTGGTTTATCTTGCAGTGTCTCGAGTTAGAAAAATATCTCAATTGCGGAGAATCGTCATCGACTCGTCAGAAACCATTAATGCTAATATTGACAAGGATAAAATAAGAACAAAATTGGCTGGTTAAAAACAAAGTGACAAAAAATACTCAACTTTGATCTCGACGTTGAATTTATCAACGCGCTAAAGCAGCAGCAGGATAATCACTGTGCAATTTGTAATTGTGTAATGTTATGGCAGTACATGAGTAATAATCCAAGACAATTTACCGTAAATAGAAAAGATAACAGTCGCGGTCATACACGAGAAAATGTGATGTTGACCTGTCTTGAATGCAATCTACGTCGAGGCGCTAGTTAAGTGATCGCGGTGGCAATTGTGTGTCTTCGGGAATTACTTGTAATTGTTCACGTGTAAATCCACGTTGAGGAGCAGTTGAATCAAGTCTGTAGATTGCTGGTCTACCCGTTGATGTTGTTATGTTAGATATATTGTGTGTCGTGATGCTCCAAATAGTATCAGTCGCTCTTTTTTTTACCGCCTTCAAATTCCCCGGGCTCATATAAATATCTTACAGTGTCATTGCCCAGCACTGGCTGTGTTGAAAAATCACGTCGTTGTAAGGTTATATATTTTTTGTGACTGTGCTAATGGGTTTCATGTTGGTTGTTATTTATCTCATTACTTAACGCGGTTATCACATTTGGTAATCTTGCAAACCATACACGAGATCTCTTTTCTTGAATGAATTCATTCGGGTATTGATATCCAAAAAACCGCTCAGCAAGTGTTCGATTACATCGTTCAACAAATGCCTGATGACGATGAATTGCAGTACGTCCTCGTCTGATGGTGACTTATGTTGTTTCATAAGCGATGATACTGCACCCTGAAATTCTTTGCCAGGATCAACTTGTAGCATATGGGGCCATTGCAAGGGTCCACGTCGATACATTCGTTAAAACGCAGAAGCTACTTCAGTTGCTCTCTTTGTTGACAACGGTTATGCTTCTTTATATCTACTTGCAACGTCAACCACATGAGCGCGTACTTATATGTTAGTTGACGTCTTTGGAATTTAAAGGTATCATGTAACAGAAATAATATATCAGCTTGATGAACTTCATTAGGAACACTAATATCAAAATGTGCAAAATGAATTTGCTTAGGTGGTGGTAGTAAATTTGCCATATTGCCTGTTTGGATAACCACTTTTTAGCAGCAACACATGTAACCTTTGCTGCTTCAGCGAGTTTACTAATCGCTGCGTTACCCTTCCAATACCCTCTTGGGGAATAATAAATCGATTCCATTATAATTAATTACCAGCACTTAGCGCTAATTTACCTTTCATAGCGGATCTTACTAACCAACTAGCCAGTGATTCCTTCAAGGATTTATTCGTGATGGAATTTAGCGCGTGAATTAATTTTACATGTGCGATATGCATATGCTGCAGATCCGTTATATATATATCATGAATGTAATAGATTCTTCTGCAAGAGGAAAACAAGAATCAGTCAAGCGTCATGCAGCGCTACCAAATTCTGTCCGTATGATCATAATTGGACCAACTGGAAGCGGCAAAACACAACTGCTACTTAATTTGATAATGAGATGGCTTAGGTGAGATCATTTGTATTTGGTAGCTCCGTCTGTAGATGACTAGCGGTGCTATGATGTACTAAAGGACTTGAATGAAAATGCAAAATCGTTAAATGAAAACGGCGATGATGTTGGTTTATTTATAAGATATCAAGAGACACGGAAGTGTCGTTGGTTGCTGTTGAAATCTTAAACAAACGCAGGTTTTCCTCTTGACCTCATGATGAGTATTATTCGCTCCACGGGTCAAACAAACTCACAGATGACGTGAACAAGTGTTGGTGGCTCTCTACTTTTTTAATTTGCATAGGGAAATTTAAAAAAAAAATTCCCCGGCTTTTCTCACTGGTTATACTGGCTATTTAAAACAAACCTTTGTATATATTAGGTATATTTCAAAGAACCTTTAATTCCCTTCATTGTGATGTATGATTGACGGGTTGCAAATGGATTATGGAGTATACAGCTTGGCCTTACTCTAGATGTGCATCTTTCAAAAAAGTGATAGCTCTACTTGGTCATTTTCACTTCCTGAACCTCAGAGGTAAATTTTATAAAGAAGAGCATATATATATATATATATATATATATATATATATATATATATATATATATATATATATATATATATATATATATATTCTTTTTTTTGCATTTTATATATTTGGTAATTAATTCATTGCACTTTCATAAAGTGGTATTGTCTAGTCTGGCAATATTCATTTTCCCTAATTTAATGGCTGCTATGGATAGTGAACTTTATACTAATTCAGGCTGATTTTGTAGCACAAGGGAGCAGTCATTTTAGTTAGCAGTGTGTTTAAATCATGTACAATTTCTAAATATACAATATCCAAAGAAATATCACATTGCATTGATATATCATAGAGGTATGCCAACAGTATCTCCTTTGTAGATGTTTTAAACGCAAATAACTTCACCTTACATAGGTCACTCTCTCAAAACTACATACTAACTGATGAGCGCCCCCGTTAAACGCTGAATGTATAAAATACCTTCCAAACGAGAACCGTGTTGCACACGTAAATATGTGTCGTCATCGGTTCGCATATCAACATACGGAACCGCCAAATCATGGCATACATTTATTAGCCAGCACAAATCTCATGCAGAAAGCCAGGGTACTGCTTCCAAGGCGATCTTTGATAAATTCACTGCCTCAGTTTGCCATTGTAGTCACCCATCAGGACAGCGGCAATTACGTATGTGCCTGCGAACTGTTTGAATCGGCAAATACCTACGACTTTATGCTAAATTAAGACAAACAACAGGCAGTTGACCTGGGCAAAAGAAGACATGGATGAATTTATGATCAACTTTGAATGACATGAATGATCTACTTTGTGCACTTGACAGAAATCTAGAAGAAAACTATCAAACATTTTTTGCTCAACGACTGCCTATTTGGTGTTGGTACCGACATTAGGAAACAATTCTCACTAATCATTCACGCCGGCATAATCGCGCGGGTTATAAGGCAAACGTACGATGCTGTCGCTCGTCGCCGGATCTAGACAACCAGTTATCCCACCATCGGGTCCTAGCTCTACTTGCACATGCAGTGGATGTCGCTCCTCATGGCATTCCAATGCTGTTGACGTTACTGCACTCACACTCAGAAGATTGTGTCCTCGGTGAGGCACGATATTTGAAGCATCGTATTCATGGAACTTATGAAGGTTTCCAGAGTGTTCCTGTAGTGGACCGTACACTGATACTTCCATACATCAGATCAACTATTTTGGTCACTTGCAGAAGGTTGCGAAGTTATTGCCAATGTGTTCATGATCCTCGGCACATTCCATCTGGCATTATAAACTTGCTTTAAAACTTGCAATGGAAGAACAATCATTCTAAAGGAAAAAAATCACACAGAGTGACAAAAATACCTTAGATTACCCCACATGACCCGTTCTGACATAGGACCCTCTCTGTCATAATATATAAGAGAGAACGTACGGAACTTCCAAATACTTCGTTCCACCCATAACCCTCGATTTCCTTAGGCTATTTCCGTTTTGTTAAGGCACACGACCATACTATATGGCCTTTTTACTCCTGAGATATTTTTCTATTCATCAAGCCATTATTGACTTTTCTGCGATGTACCAATCTGAAGTTTAAACATATAAACTAAGCAACTATTCATAACTTACGAAATTAAAACAAAGAACATTAAATACAAAATATAACTGCAATATTTATCGTACACATCGATAATGTAATTAATAATGCTGTTTCTAAATTTGTTTTACTAAAGTTTAGCCACAATGTTCTAGTTTGTGCCTTCACTATCCTCCAATGTCAGGGTGATCGTGATATCGCTATGTTGTACGTCTCAGGTTACCATTCACTTGTCACCTGCATACACGCATGCCGTCAATACGCATGTGTTTTATCATGTTTCACTGCTCCGAGTTTCTTTGTTACGTTGAAGATTGCATAATAAATAGATAAATGTATACCTAAATGAACAAAACAAGGTCAGTCACGATATATTAGTAGACATGATACGTGTATCTTATCAAACGTGCCAGGTTTGATCCCAGCTACGTGATTAGGTGGCATTTCATACTGCGTAAGTAATCTTATAATCTTCCTGTTATAGATGGATGTCTTGATGGTTTTTTGATAACGCCTAAAGATAATATATCAGTATAAAAATTGTCTCTTGATTTTTTTAAAATAACATTTAATCGGCTGTTGCAAAATAAAAGCATTATCATGAGATTATACAAATGTTAATCCACCGTTCGTGCACATTACGCCGATGAAACAGTACAACAAAATATGACAAATTTTTTAGAATGTTTACTAGTACAGTCTACATGCATTACACAAACAACCAATACAAAGATTTCCATTTAAAATCGTCTATTCTATTCATGTTGATAACAGTTTAGCGACATTCAGTGGTGACATGCATGCATATGTAAATGTATCTTGATATTGAGAGACGTCGTTTCCAAATACTCGTGCTTAGAGAGAACAACAAAATTGGAAGATGACATACACGATGATTTCAAGGAAATAATCAAAGAAAAAGTCTTCATAAAGACATAGTTTGGTGAGGTAAAGTAGACCTATGCAAGGAAATAAAAGTATTGGTTGAAAAACTAAACTATTGGGTACATTGCAAACTACTTACACAAAAAGCATTTATTGTATAATGAATATAAAATGCACCCTAAATGTTAAAATAAGCAAGTAATCCGGTGTGATACTGTTGTTTTCATGCTGGTAGACTGCAGCGGGGACAATAGTTTATGCATGTTGAACAAGCAAGATTCTTCAGTAGAACAAACAGGATAATGCGTACAAAGTCGAAAAGATTTTGTAGACCTTGAAAAAATCACAAGTCTTCATCAAATGAAATAAATATGTTGATTCACTGAGCACTGTGCAGCCGGCATAAAATATTATGTCGTTCAAATAATTGGTAGAATAACAATTTTATTTGTTAGTAAGATATTGAAACATATCAGTGCCAGTAAATTTATATCACCACAGGGACAAGATGTACGGTTATCGCCAAAGTGATGATTTAATTTTGAGAACTACAATATTCCCATTAGTGATTAGTTTTCTACATACATCAAAATATACTGTCAGTGGCTGGACGTACACATATACTTGCTATGAGTCACCGATACAGTATTCAGTGTACCTGTTTTACTCACTGACAAAGGGAAAACATTTTAAAGAAACAACCTCGTGATTAAATATGGCAATACAATTTTTTAAGAAGCAGTGTTAACTTGCATCCCAATCTTCGCCAACTTCAGCGAGCTTTCAGTTACTTTGACAGCAAAGAAATGGATGGAACATCTAGATAAAAATTTGTGAATCACCTCAATCAGCATTGACCATTCGGGACAAGCCTCATAACAATCTTAAATCATTGTCGGATATTGTGACATCATTGATTAACATATTTCCTCCAACCATTTTACAAATTTAACTGCAAGAGGCATGCATTATATATGAAACAGAGGTAGATGCGTCACTTAGTTATCTCCATCTAAAACAGGCTTGCCTTTTAGTATGGAGTGCAAGTCTGGAACCTTTCAAATCTTTAGATTTCAGGCAAGCTGCGGAACACAAGAGCACATAGAGGTTGAAACCTGTGCAAAGCCTGATTTTCGACATACTGCTTACAATGGTTGCCATAACACGAGCAACTGCTTATCATGCATTAAAGTTCTTCAGATTATCTAGATTAGAAAATCTCCTCAATGATGAACTAATGATCTTGAATGATTCAACTTTGGAGGTCTCCCATCTCTTTAATTTGTTAAAATTGACAATAAAAGGATCAAGAAGAAAAGTCATCCGTTTGAACTCAAAGAAGTATAGAACTGGTTGTGCTCATCACAAAGTGCACAGAAAATATGCTTATTCTTGAAGATTGAAATATATTAATTTGAACCTATTTCTCTCACGATGATACTGTTAACATTTTCGGTCGATTCGGACAGCAATTTCCCAGACTTTCATTAATTTGTCGGTTCACTCTTAAATCATATTGCAGCCATTTCAACATCCAAATCCCTGTCAGCATCAATATGGAAAATAAATCTAAAGCTTTGCATTGAATCCAATTCAGTTTGTTCTCCAGTCGGCCTTAAAAATAAGAACTGCAAAGGTGTATAGAGCCCTTGCCTGCTTAACGAATGAGATATGTGTGTAAAATCTCATAATGTCAAAACATTTTTCACGACGTGAACATCAGAAGGAAACGATTTAAGATATTTCATACAAAGTTGTTTGTGGTGCAAAAGTAAATCCCAGTCCAACGATTATGTGGCGGCCGAATCGACGTACAACAAAAATGACACGGAAGGAGGAAGTTACTAGCTCTATATATAGTGATACACAAAACCTAACATGCTAAGCCCAATACACGGATATACTCAGATCATGATCCAATACAAATAAAACGTTCTTGAACATGCGTCGTCAGGTCTCCGAAAGGTCCGAACATAGAATAATATAGGTACATGAGTAATAATGAATATTCCATCAGTAGCGAAAGGGGCTGTTTAGGGACAATTGAAAACCCTGTCAAAAAGGTTGTGGGCACGATTAGGGACAATGGAAATTTAACATGGGAAATACAGGACCGGCGCTTTAGGGACAACGGGAAAGGCATTACAGAACCCTAGGGCCTGTATAGGGACACGATTTATAGGGACATGGGAAAATCCAGTCAAAAAGATATTGGGCCTGTATAGGGACAATGGGACTTATCATCAATATAGGGAAATTAGGAATGGAACAGAGATAACACAAACAATATACATTATACAAATACAGACAACTATACAACCGAATAATTAAGATGAGTACTTCAATATATTTCCTTGTGACAACTGATACAGGAGGAAATCCAAATTGGCAAAACAGTTAATATTTCACAATAATGAACTATATTTTCAAGTGGATACCTATATAACTTTACTGAAGAAATATTCAAGGTCAGGCACGTAATCAATAGTGATCATCTTTTAAACTGGGAGACTGAAAAAAGGGACAATATTGTGGGCATGTTTAACTAGCAAGAGCTACAACGTTTATAGCTAGGAAATATATCTGGTTCACTTTATTATCGACATTTAAGTTACGCTTGCCATTTTGTGTGTGGCGCAAGTTTAATAACTTTCAAATATTCAGATTTCAGCTAGCCAGCGGAAGGCAATTGACAAATATATGTCGAAACCTTTGCAAAGACTGATGTTTCAACAAGGCCTTAAATGACACTACGCACAAAAGTTGACGTTAAGAGAGTGATCGCTTATCATGTAATAACGTTGTTTAGAGAATCATGATTATATAACACTGTTCAGGATCTCTTCTAAGATGAACAAATGATCTTGAATTATTCAACGTTTGTGATCAACCATCTCTTGAATCTGTTAAACTGGATGCTAAAATGAAAAATAATAAAGTCAACCGCATGAACTTAAAGAAATATATAACGAATTGTGCTCATCGTATACAGCACGCAGGTAATCTACAACCTTAAAGCAGAAAACATGCTCATTCAATAACAATTGAAATATGTAAACCTATTCCCCCTCCACCAAGACATTATTACATATGTCAGTCAATTTTGTTTTGGTCAACTACTTCCCAGACTTACATTAATTTGCCATTTCACTCTTAAGCTATACAGGAGCCATTTCAAATTGTTAACCGGTCGCATCTTCCGTATGAAAAAACGCTGAAGATTTGGTTGAAGCATAATTAGTTTATTCTCTATTTGTCCTTAACAGTAAGAAGAGTAAAGGTTTATATGCCTATGGTCATCAGTGTTTCTTTATTGACAAAGTGGAGTAAATCTGTAAAATATACAAAGTCCAATGTTATGCAGGACATGAACATCAGAAGAAAACCATTTCATAAAAGTTGTTTGTGGTTTGAAAATGTATCCCAACCCAAACATTATGCGAAGGAAGAATCGAGCTACAATGAATAATACAAATGGAATAAAATTACTAACTCTATATACTGTGATAAACTAAACCTAACATGCTATAATAAGTCCAGAAACCAACTCCTATCATAATCCAATAGAAAGTAAACTCTTGGTCATGCGTTGTCATGTCTCCGAATTGCCCGAATGTAGAAAGGTTTACGTGTATGAGTGGTACCGAAGATGCCATCCACATCTTTAATGTCCATTACCTCTCCTTCTGGTGGCATCAACTCAAACCTCTGGACAAGAGCGCTGATTAAAAGAAGTAGCTCCATTCTTGCCAAGGACTCGCCTAAACAGATTCTTGTCCCTGGAATTCGAAAAGCAAGTAAATTAGTTGATTGCACAGAAAATTACTTTTTCGAGTCCTTATAAAAAGCAACAATGTTTGCAGCAGTTGTCCAACACACACACACCCACACACACACTTTAAAAATAACACGGCGATTAAACTGTTGGTATGAAACAGTTTGATATACCAATGTAGTTGTTGCTTCCTAGATGGTATTTTAATCCGTCATTAATCATTGTTTCTAGTATTTAGCATATGTTATCTGTTAGAGATATGCGTCTATATGCATTGATGTCTTTAGGTTTTTTCTCAGGTTTGGGTATTGGAATGACGATATCTTTTTTCCAACTTTTGGGTTGTTGACCCTTCCGCCATCTCTTATTAAGTAGATGTAGTATGATTTCGGTTATGTTTTCCGAGATGTGTTTGTATATTTCATAAGCAAGTTGGTCTTCTCCGGGTGAGGTTGCCTTTTTCTTAGCAAGTGCAGTTATCCATTCTGCTATTGTGACGTCCTCATTTAATTTGGATTTTTCGGATCCTAGGTCAGAGAAGTGGTTTCGATAATTTTGTTCTACATTTTGGCGGTGCTGTTGGAATTTGTGGTTATGGTGAAGTCGTTGCTCATGCTTGCACAATGTGATACCAGGCAGTATGCTTTTGCTTTGTTGGTTAGATTTCCAGTCAGTTTGGGAGTTGGTAGCTTGTTTTTCCCCTTTATTGATTTTATTTTGTTCCATACCTGTTTTGCGTTGGTTTGGAAGTTTACGTTAGAGCAGAAGGCTTGCCAGAATTTTTCTTTTGCATTTTTGATTATTGTTTTCATTTATTTTCCCCTACCTTTGTAAATCCTAAAGTCATTGCAGTTCCTTGTGTGTTTAAATCGATTAATGCCCTTTTAAGTTTAGTTTAAAAAAAATCTTTTTCCATTATTCGTTCCACCATGGGACAGTGGGTTTAAGTTTTTGTCCTCCTGTTCTGGGTATACTTATTGTAGCTGCCTTAGTTAGGGTGGTCATTACATTTAGCTTATATTGATTTATGGTATCATTATAAAGGTCTGCTAGAGTTCTTGTAGAGAGGGCGATTTTAAATTTTTCCAAATCGGCTTTGTCACACCTCCACTTTGGTATGTTTTTGTTGGGTATGTTTGTGTCATTATATTGAGGGTGAGTACGATAGGGAATTGATCGATTTCATGGGTGATGCTTTGATCAAGTTCTTTATCTGAGATTTGGGCCAATTTAAGAGTGACTATGGTGAGTTCGATTGATGTTAATGCACCTTTGATATGGTCTAATCATGTTCCTGCTCCATTATTAAAGATAACTAGATTGGATTCGCTTGTCCATTTTTCAAGTAGTTTTCCCCTCAGGTTTTGCATTATTCTGCTCCATCTTACGTGATGGGCGTTAAAATCACCCGCATATAAGATTGCCCTCTTTGTCATTTTCGTATTGTGATTGATTGCTGTTGGATTATCTCACCCTGGGTCTTATACCTTTAGCAGTTTTATAGTTTGCTGGCCAGTGATAATCATGATGGTTTGAATTTCTGTTTGTTCACGTGCGTCCTGGTTTTGATCTGGGATAACGTCTGAGGTGTTTGTAAGTGAGACAGTAATATAAGTTGCTAACCCCCCTTCTAATTTACCGTTTGTTCCTTTAGTAGTATGTACAGTTGAGTATCCTGTAATTTTGGGGTGATCTTAGAGGCCTGATTTAGATGGATTTCTTGTAGGCAGATAATGTAAGGTTTAGGTTTGATTGAGTTTATTTTTTTTGGATTAGCTCTGATATATTCTTAATTATCTCGCGGCAGTTCCACTGCCACAGTATCGAGCATTTACGTTGAGTGGGATACATATTGATTATTGATATTTACTATTGTTATGATTTGGGTATGGTTTACCATAATGTTAAATTTTGATTGGTAAAGAACTTGTTTTTTTTTTTCAAATTTGGTTACCACTTGATGAATCATGTCGATTCGGACATGATCATTCTATGTATTGTGTGCAATGATATTAGCACATTCAGTTGTGAACCGATGGACAACAGTTGTAGAGTACCTATATGATTTGTTGGCTTGATTATTCCTTTCCTCTGGTGTGCTAGTGCATTTGGGTAATTGTTTTTTTTATATATGGGTGCCTTGCTATTATTAAAATGCATACTAGAAGGTATTGTAGGGCGTGTGCTTGGTTTGGGTGATGCTGTTTTGCTTATGTTAGGGTTCCTGGTTTATTTTTAATATTTTTTTTTGGGGGGGGGCTGTTTTATTTGATTGGTGGTAATGTTGAGTTTTGAATTTGCATTTTGTTTTGGGGATTTGGGGTTTTCGGATTTTGAATGATATTTAGTCTTGCTTCTTTATAAGATGTGTGATTCGAATCCTTATGTTGTTATATAGCAAATTCACGAGTAGTTAGGTGGCATTAATATGATTTAGGGTGATGTGGCGAGGTCCTGTACAGTTAGCGCATTTAATTTCTTTTCTCGTGCACCACAGTTGTAGAGTACCTATATGATTCCTTAATGCGTGTCCCTACAGTGGTCATACTTTGAATTGTTTTTTCAAGAACTAATGAAGTGGCCCCACCCTTGGTTTGTGGTTTATTTTTTTAGTTTTCCTGTTTATATTGCTTCCCGTAGTTACCTAATCTTACCATTGTTTTTTTATGTGTGTGGGAGGCGTATTGAATTCGATTTTAGCAACTGGTGGTTCCTGTTTTCTAGAATTCTTGAGTTTACCCTGTTTATATTAAACCCGTAACATGCAAGGTCTTCCTCGAGGTGTTTGATTGTTTTGAGTTTTGTTCTCTTAGCAGCCTAAGGACTTTTTGTATACTGTTACTGTACTGTTTTTGGTTGCGTTTTGATTGATCTCAGTACTTGTTTGCCGTTAGTGTAGGTTTCCTGCTTCCCATGCTTTCTTATAGTGCTGCATGTTTAGTTATAGCAACTCTAATTTTTTGGTGCAATTTGTTCAATTTCCATATACTTATTTACTTGTTGGATTGTGCTGCACCGGATTATTATATAGTTTGTGAGTGAGAGTTCGCTTGCCATGCTATTTTGTTTGAAGTTTAGGAATTTAAAGATTTTGCTAGAGGTAAAGATTGTGAGATTGATGGGGTGAAATGTTTGCCCATGTGTTGTGTTGTGCTCTGTTTTTCGGGTAGGTTTTGGGTCTGGTTTGGTGTTTGATTTATCCCCTGTTTATCTGTCTGATGTTTTTGTGATTGACCTGGTAATTTATGGTTGGGTTGTTTCGGTTTCTGATTTTGGGTTTGCCTGTTTAATTCCTTTTCGTTGGTGTTGTTTATGGTTATTTTGGTTTAAATTTTGCTCATGGTTAGTCAGTGTTAGTTGGTTTGCTGTGGGTTTCCTATGTTTGTTTAGTTATTTTAAAGGTAGCTTCCCTTTATATAAGTATGTTTGTTTAGTCACTTGTTTTTTTTTTTTTTAAATCTTATGTGTTACATAATTGACTATCTAAAGTCTCTAAGAGTTCTGCAATTTCCCTTTGCTCTTCTTGTTCTATGGTTTTGTTGTCCTTTGACGGCCGTGAGATTTGGAGGCAATGAATGGTTTCCTTACTTTTTAGTGTTTTAAAGTTGTGCCAAATTACTGATTGAGATTGATTATATTGCTGTATGATTATCCTTGGTTTCTGGGTTTTGGATGTTGTAGGTTGGGGTGGGGATATCAGTTTCCTTATCCAAGTTTGTTTTTATAATTTTGATTGTATTCGTGGTTTTCCTGTGTATGTTAATGAAATATTTGGTCGATTTTGTCTATCGAGGGTTTGACTTTTGTTATTTCTGTCCTTGCTGAGTCATTACTTAGAATCGGGATTGTGTCGATAAGGTCAATATTTTGAGGTCCTGTTCCCGGGTGTAATTTGGGAAAAGTGACGAGTGAGATAAAGGGATGAGTTGAGATTTGAGTGCTACTTGCGGGTTGAAATGCAGCTAGCTTGGGTGAGTTCGTCTGTGGTTGTGGGTGGGGGCGGCCTTGTGACTGTAACATTCAATGTTCTGACAAAGGTGTCAGTGGTGATGGTTGGGATGGTGTCTATGCTCCCACTATATAGTACGGATTGATTGATTGGCGTACATTTGTGGTAGATTCCAAACGGGGCATTAGGGATCCTGTTTGGTGTCGGGGTTTCGGCAATTTCGTATGAGTGCTTGTTTATTCTCCTATCCGATTTATATTTCTTGAATGAAGTTTTATATGTTGATTCTGGTTTAGACATGTTTGAGTGTTTAGTTTTTTTTTTATACTTTTGGTTTCGTTAATTACATATTAGTGTGTCTTTAAATTATGTATGTGTGATTTAATTTTTAATTTTTATATACTTGTGTTTAGTTAGTATAATGCAGGTTACGGTAGTATTTGGATTATTTGAATATATTACGGTTAGTTATATGTTTCAATGGCCCGTTGCGAATATATTCATTTTGTTCACAATAGTTTTATTGTCGTGAGTTAATGTTGCTACGGCGGATGTTAGTATGGTGGCCAGTTTGTATGATCTCGATATCAACCGATTCAACTGTTCGAGCCGAGTATCCCTTCCTACGTCTTTGTCTAAAGTTGATTAATATTGTGTGAAATGCAGGGCCTGTATCCCCACAAGTGGACTAGCAACTATAACAACAAGAAACAAACGACAAGCAGTTACAGGTAACTGTGAACGATGTGGGAAAAAAATTGTTCAATTTATTCCTGATCCAAACAGTATTAAAAAGGGAGGTGATATTGCCGCGCAGCTAACAAAGTAACCAGGAACACCATGGGGGAAATACCCAGGAGAAAAACACCTTGCAGGATATAATTACTGTGGTCCTGGTACCCGACTTGATATCGATTAGCAAGAACGCTCAATCAACAAATGTTACACGTGTTGCTGCTGAAAATAGTTAGCACCACAGGCAATATGGCAAATTTAACTCTCAACGTCTAAACGAATCGAGTATGCACAATTTGATGTTAGCGTTCCTAATGAAGTTCGTCAGGCTGATATTTTATTTTTAGCACACGATACTATTAAAATACGAAGACGTCGATTAACATATAAATACGCGTTAACTGTCTTTGATGTTGCAAGTAGATACAAGGAAGCAGAGCTGCATTCAACAAAGACAGCCACTGAAGTAGCTTCTGCGATTGAACGAATTTATCGACATGGTGGTCTACGATGACCAGAACGGCTACAAATTGATCCTGGCAGAGAATTTCAAGGTGTAGTATCATCGTCGATGAAGTAACATAACGTCAAAATACGATGAAGACATACTGCAATTCATTGTAATCAGGCAATTGTTGAGCAATTTAATGGAACACATGCTGAGCGGTTATTTGGATATCAGTATGCAAAGGAAATAATTCAAGACAAAAGATATCGCGAATGGGTTGCAAGTTTACCAAGTGTGATAACTGCATTAAATAATGAAATTCCTCGAACACCCAACATCAAACCTGTTAGCGCGATCACAAAATAGCATACACCCGTACAACGAAGTGATTTTTAAAAACAATTAGTATTGGGTAATGTTACTGTAAAATATTTATATGAACCAGGTGAACATGAAGGTGGTAAAAAAGAGCGACTGATCCTATATGGAGTATTACCACACATAACATTTCCAGTTTGGTTACATCTACCGGTAGACCCGCAATCTAAAGGTTAGATTCAACTGCTCAGCGTGGTTTTACACGTGAATATTTACAAGTAATACCTGAAGACACTCATTTACCACCGAAATCACTTAACTAGCACCCCTACGTCGATTACATTCAAGATAGGTGAGCATCATATTTTTGCGTGTATGACCAAGACTACTATCGTTTCTATCGACGGTAAATTGTCTTTGATCATTATTTGAATATCGCCGCAACATTATACAATTACAGCTTGCAAAATGATTATTCTGCTAATGCTTCAGCGCTATGATAAATTTAACAACGAGATCAAAGTCGTGTTTTTTTTGTCACTTTGTTCATAAACAGCTAATTATTTTCTGACTATATCACTATCTGAAATAACCGCTGTTGAAGTGTATCACGAACTATCCTTCTACCTGCCACTATTAAATCATTATGCATCCAGAAAATCGTTCATATAAATGTTTGAAATCATTATACGCATTATTTCCCTTTGAATTTTGTTCAGTTGTAGTCTGATTAATTTAATACACTCCTTTAATTCTACATCAATAGATATATGATCATCAGTTATCTCCTCGTAATAATCTACAAAAGTCTTTAGCCACCTGTGCGGAGATAACCAACAAACGGCAATCGTTGACCATGATCGCCGCACATGATCACAGCTGTATTTTTCAATAACAGCCAATCAAGAAACATTTTTAATATATCTTCAGATACTGTGCATACTTGATCCCTAATGATGATTTTTGGAATATATTTCTCTCCCATTCGATCAGGAGTCGACGTTTGTGTACACTGCTTGGCGGGCTGGTTCCATCTGAAGAAATTATGATAAGTACATGATCGCACTCCTCGTTATTTCATTACTCGTGCGAGTATGTGGGTATGTGTTAAAACAACCATATCATCTTAATTAAACCGAGATAATTCGATCATTCGAGTTGTTTTACCAGGACTACCCGCTCCGTTTAGATAAATAGTCTTGTGTCGGGATACTGGATCATGTACGGATGCCGCAGACGATAATTCTGATTTCTGATTATTTTTTAATAAATATCTTTGATTTCAACATCTGCGGATTCAGAATAATTATATACCACATCTGCGGATTCAGAATAATTATATACCATTTTGTTCTACATTCCCCCATGATACATCATGAGCGGTAAATTGAGTCACTAATTCTGAATATTTTCTTTCAATATAAAACGAATCCTTTGCAACTCTGACTTGACTGACAAGGAAACTATTTATCATCGATAATAAATTTATAGAAACATAGGCGATCATTGAGGATGTCGTTTATGATCATATGCTCCGCCTTGAGTAAATTTACGAATTATTCTTCTACCAGGATCCTTTGCGATTTTATTTTCATCAGGCGGTGGTTCCCAAACTTGGGTCTGAGGACGGTATGATATAATTGCCTCACTTACAATGAATGATATTACTATTTTACGATCGAGCATATATCTTAACAGCACTATTGGTGCCCAACATTTTTATGAGAAGTGCTTACCAAACCAAATATAACAAATATGATGAAGACATTTAGCAAATTCGAATGACTCAATACGGGCGAATCCAGTTAGATCAAAATCAGGTAGGGGTCCGTTTATCGATACTCTAGTCATCTCCTGCGTGGGGTGTCCAAATCTTTTGAAATACTCAGAACACTCTCCGTAACCAAGAAAACTTCAAGGATAACAAGCGACCATATCCACGGAAATAACGTCGTTGTGGTCATACCTGGTTTTTCACAATCCACCGTGTCCGTATTCACATCAGTCAAGCTGCACGTCTTCAAGAAGTTCAAATCGTTTTAGCATCAACGAAGTTTTCTCTCTTGCAAAGTGAGATACAACAGATGGATCTGTAAAACAATTTTGTAGTAATTGCTCAGTATTCTCTGTTTAAAAGTTCTCCCCAAGATTTTCTTCGTGGAGAGATTCTTTACGATATATTTCGCCGTTAGGTCATACAAATTAATCATAGTTTTCATCATTTAAACTCTTAAATAGCCATATTGACACAGGATCGTTTTAACTTATTTCGCGAATAAAATCAAACATATTTCCCCTCCCATACTTCGGGGGGGGGGGGGGGTAAAATCTCACTGTTCGATCTCGTCTAAATATTGTTAATGCGCTGGTTCAGGCTTGTGCATTATGAACAATAATTTCAATTGGAGCTCCTTTCAATTTATTCTTTGATTCGTATAAAATCTTTTCGGCTATCGTTTTTACTCATTTTTGGAAATTTTAATTTACTTCCTAACTCGGCGACAGCATTCATTGTAGCTCAAGTTTCTTAACCGATTCAGCCCATATGTTTATTTGTTTCACGTCGTAGATCCGTTAACCCATTTCCTCGCATCGCGTTTGTAAAACGTTCAATTACTCGTACGGCAATACAGTTCAGTTTTAAAAATCTCAATGGCGAAAAGATCATTAATGTTGGGGTTATCATTTAGCTGATAAATTCCATTAATAACTGCGGTCGCAGGATACGCTCGAACATAATATCGTTTATCAATACCAGTCAGCATTCCTGGCTTGGAATTTTTACTTAGCACAGCGGTGTTTCCATTAGCAAGGACAGGGTCACGTTTGTCACGGATAATCCACTCAGCGGAATCTGATTCTGCTAGCAGAATGAATTTTATTCTGAAAACAGATCGTTGATCGTTGAGATAATTAATAAACTTTTCCGCCCGCTCATCGTTCCTTGTAGCATCAATGACTTCGTCGACACCTTTGTCGATGACTTTGTCATCGTGCATAATTTTATTTGTTGACAACAAGTGAAATGCCCGATCGTCGAAAATTCTTTTTTAGCATTCTGAATATTATTAATCAGTTTATTCGTCGGAAGAGCCGGAGCTCGCCTCCGCAGTTCAAGAATTATTCTGTCAAGATCGAATCTGGATTCAGGAAACGAAGATTTCCAGGGCTTGATCGTAGATAATCTCACAAACTCTTCCATATTACATTTTAGACAAGTATATAAATAAAAAACATTATATATACAATGACTCAGATAAGGAATCAATGTAGGTCGTTGATGATAGGGTCTTGTAACTCCTTGTAACAAATCCTGTGTAAATGAATTCTAAGGACAAAATTTACAAAGAGTTAGAAGAGGAAGTCTTGGTCCAAAACCGTGTTTACGGTGTGGTGTTGAAGTTAGAGGGAAAACGCAGTTGTGTGTGGAATGGGGTGGTAAAAGATATAGAGAACTAAACCAATAGTATGATAACAAAATAACAACGTTGACTCTGCTCTTCATAAAGTTATAAGAAACTCTGAAGATTTTATAGCTAGATTTGTAAAGACAAATTATAATTTAGACTAATAATATAATATATAATGAAGCAAAAAGAATTTGTCCGACATCCCATCATCAATAATTATGAAGCATCTCTTGATGGTACAATCAGAAAGTGTCGACTAAAAAACCAGTTTATACTGTCGATAATATTGTTTATCTAACGTTCTGCGCTGGGGTGGGTGGGTGGGTGGAGAAGTATTACTGCCACATGTTTGTGTACGAGACTTTTCACCGGGTGATCTAAAACGGTCTTGTTATTGACCATATTGACTAGGATAAAAAATAACTCTTTACACATCCTTCTAACTATTACACAGAGCGAGAATTCTGCACGTGGGAATACTGGAAAATATAAACCTTTTTCGAGGAGAGCAGTTAAATCCATAAATACTGAGACCGGTGAAGAAATAATATTTCAGTCAACGAACGCGGCTGGCAATTTTGGTATTAGCTTATGCTTGGTTCAATATGTAGCAGATACAATAACCAAGTCAACGTTTTCTAAGAAGAATGAACAATGGATTTCATTTTATTATGTTCCGATAATGTTAGATACGGACGACATCCTTGAAAAGAAAAACAACAACGGAGACAAATCTATTAAGCTAAGTTTTCTCCGGTAGATTTATTAAGCAGTTATATATTTTACTGATTAATTATTTTGTCATTATTAGCTGGCACGATCACACAAATTAAATGTCTTCATGATTATTGACAGAAAATATTTCACTTAACTTTTCTGCTTGCACTACAGTCCAAACTGACTAGGAAGTCGCGATTACCGTCTTTATAGTTATACACATACTTCCAGTGATTCATAGCGTGAATTCCCAAACTAAGTCATGAGTTCCAAAAATAACTCATCATATAAGTTTCCAAATGACTCTGCCGTGAATTCCGCCAAAAACTCATCATGTAAATAATCAATGACTCATCACGTGAATCACTGGAAATATGTGTATAACTATAAAGACGGAGAATCGTGACTTCCTAGTCAGTTTAGACTGAAGTGTAAGCAGCAAAGGTAAGTGAAATATTTTCTTCGGTAATCTAGAGGTTGCGTTTTACACAATTGTTTTATATCACATAGTTCAGAAATATAATTTAAAGCTATATTATGAACTGTATAATGAGTTACGAAAATGGCAATGATAATATTTCTGCTATTAAAAAATTAAAACATGACAGCATAAATATATATTATGAACTAAATCCTGAGAAAAAGTATTTCTGATTCTGAAACATTACAAGAACGTAAATATGAAGGGGGATACACATTACCGTCATAATACAGGTTCGTAAAGCAAATTCAAACGGGGATGCTTCAATCGTTGGCTATAGTAAAAGAAAGTGAAGTGATGGAATTCATCCCTCTTTCTCCGTGCCACAAGATTACAAATTATGTCAGAACTGTCTCGTGAATATGAGGTAAAAATGACAATCAATACTTGCATAAGACATTTAAGAAAGATTATGTCAGAAACTGTCAGTGGTAATGAAAATGAAAGTTAGAGTGGAAAGGAAATTGAAATTATGTTAGATTTTAGTCTTCCTCTCGTTGATTTAATCGATTTGTCAGTAAAAATATATCCACCCGTTTGATACCATCAGGGGGATTAAATGTGCCTGATCTCTATCACGCGTCTGTGTCATCTTTCAGGATTGTAATGTTCACTTGTACTTGATAAAATAGTAGATTTTTAAGATTTCACATATAAATTCAGACTCAGTGTTTAATTTTGTAAGCCAAGCAAGTTGCCGGATTGGTTAGTTTGGCATTTATTCTTGACAATAGCGGATTATGACATCGTAGATAGACCGGATTGATTGGTTCTTGCACAATCAGATATCCGGGTGGTACTTGCTGTGCAAAAGTATATAAGATATATCCTTGCGGGGCTTGATTTATATGTCTGTGTTTGTCTGATAGCTTCCATCAATTACGTCACATACAAGATTGACCGCGATCGTTGAGGTAATATTTACAATTCCCGGTGAAATATGACGGCCTTGTCCATGTTGTCCATTGCTGTATCTGAGAATGGTATCCTGCTGTTGTGTTATCTTTCTACATTGTTCAAGCATTTTAGGAAAGTTTTCGTTGATAAGATTGCTGATTGATTGTTTTAGCTTGTCAGTTGCAAGTGATGGTATTACAGACGTTGTTAAGTGTTCTTCAGTTATTTTATAGTGATCAAGAAATACCATATTTGAAACGAATGTGGATCACCCATAGGCATGATACACTTTAGCATTGATCACATTATCACAAATGCGCCAATTAATGTGATCAGTATCGTCTGTAACCTGAATTAAATGCTGCATCATTTCGATGATTTGTTGTTTTATTTCATCAGAATACGATTGAGTGATACAGTATAATACAATTTTTAAACTAAAATAAACGCGTATAAATTCGGGCATAATTGCTTCTGAAAAACTATTAATGTAACTTTCGTTCACAATTAATGTAAAATTCGAAGTAGTAAATAAACCCCAGTCCTTTTCTGTTGGTATTGTTGTGTCACCAAAAGTCATAAATCATTCCCTTTCCCAAATATCTTTTCTGTACTCTGGCTCCTTCATAAATTTCTTTTCGTCGGTGATGAAATCAGACAGTTTTGGATCAGGTGTTGGTGGAAGTATCGGTGCAGCAACTTCAGGCTATTCTAACACTGATATGATCGACGACTGATACATATCAACGATATAATTCGGTTAATTGATCTCTATCGCGGACAATAACGTTGGTTCGTGTACTGGTTATGGCTATCTTGGATTCTTTCCCCGTAACAGATTTAATTGGACATTGAAATTCATCATTGATCTGTTCGATCTGACAACTGCCGGTTGTTATTCCAACAACTACCCAGTCATGTGTTATATTTGGTTTATTTGTATTTGCAAATACCATCTAATTATTCGATTGTAGACCGCCGAACGATCTTGACCGGATATTGGCCAACTGTATTATACTCGCAACTGCGCAAGGGTGATTTCTTTTACTGGAATGGCGGTTGGGAAATTAATACTGAATTCAGGGTTGAATGAGCTTAATGATATCATCGTGGTTATCAGCGGAATTGCGGTCATTATTTAAGCTCCCACTTTTCAAATCATGGTTATCTAAATCAATTATTTCATTGTATGTCTTAACCATTATATCAGTTCAGAATCTAATATCGTCGTATTGTCAAGGCTTGATGATATCAGCGTCGACAATTTAAAATACGCTGTAGCTGCCGTGTTTAATTTTACAGCATAACCGTGCAATGCTGTGCTCGTGCACGTGGACAGCTATTTCGCGATAATATTAAAAACAACAACAATAGATGCTGCGAAAGAAACACATATTGTTGCTACTGCTACCGTTAATGGTATTAGCACTGACAACACTATGCCGGTGGACGGAACGAGTGTAGTTACCGATTATACAACAACATCGATGGCAACTACACGTCTTTGGTATTTTGTTACTTTCGTTTTATACTTGTCAACGATGGATTTTAGCGCTGTTTTCCATTCACGTACTTGATCATGTCTAAATTTTTGATCATCCATTATATTGTACACAGTAACCAATTGAGGCGTTTCAGCTACAAATTCCAGACACCACCAGTAAGATGTTGCGGTTAATTTTTTATCAGCTGCTTCCAGTATAAACGTTTCTTCGTTCCCGCTATTTAACACAACAGACACAACCCCGGAAAACTTATCGGTTGAATGCAGCGAGGGATATGTAGTGTATATACCAAATTTTGCAGCGCTGAACACAGACAACATGTACGCACCACTGACTCCAGTGGTATGTTTGATAGTATTATTTTGCTGTGACCATGTTGAGAATCCTGATGATATCGTATATACGTTATTGGTCATCTGTTTGTGAGGAACTTTAATCAGATCAATTTTGTTAACGATATCAGAAAATCAACTTAAGACATCTAGTGGTTTTTAATCGTTTCAATGCTCGTCTTGATATCAGAGAGTTTCACGTCAGTCCTCAAGTTAGTTCCAAAGAATTCCTCTGCGATGTCATTACATTTTCGAAAGTTGCTATGGCGATTTGTAAACGTACTTACGTGAACATCATACTCGGCCCGCAACGTGGATAATTTACCATCAACGGTTCTGTAGTTAACGTCTACATATTTTTTATTGTTGAGGCATTTTCGTCAGATGTTGGATCTTTGAGCACTACTCTTTTATTTCCTTTAATGCTTCGTTCATCTGTCATTGTTTCGCCGATATTCTTTAAATGATTCGCAATGCTTCTTGCAATTTCATCTCTGATAGTTCTGATGGTTATGCACGATATATTTTAGTCTCTGATTCTACCTCCGTCAGTAAACACAGGGATGTTATCCGAGGTAGCACCGATAACTCTAAGAACTATATATTTGCATTTGATATTACTCGTTTTCAAAACGCCGTATTTATCCTGAAAAACAACAGCTTCATCTCGGTCAACTCCAGAGAGGATCATGATATCAGCGAGTTCGTCTTTAGTCGCGGAATTTGACAAATGTATTTCGTCAAACTTTCTTTTACTCTTAGTAGTATCACCGCGGGATCTTCCATAAATATATACCATTATTCTTTTCTTTATGATCTAAATTAATGATTTCTCAAACTGTTGACTTGTATAATTAGATACGACTTTGCGAGGTGGCAAGGATGGCGTATTTGATACATCGCCAATTACAGCAATTGCCTCAAGGCCGCATATTGGTGGATCGGTTAATGTTTGTGTTGGTAGTTTTGAGTACCCGATTAGCACTCTGTCTGACTTCGTCCGCAGAGACATAGTGCATAAATTTATGCGGTGGAGCTAACCCGTACGAGTCAAACTAAACAATTCCACGGGGATCAATTGCGTATGCTACCCAATGAGTTCCTAAACCGGTACTATTATTGAGATTAATAATACCCGTCTCGGTGTTGTTTGGTCGCTGCGGTAACTAATCGTGCATAAAAACACCTCTATAATTTTTTTAGTTACTCAGAAGCAATAAGTGAGTCAAAATTTGGCATCGGCGAAATTTAACGCAGAGTTTCTGGAACTCTCAAACGATTTCCTCGTGGATGAGTTCCTGGAAGCCTTAACCCCTTTCCCGTTGTTTTTGTAATGCAATTACAGCAGCAGTTCCACCAGCACCTAGCGCAGCCGCTTTTGCAACGGCTGGGCTGCAGCGGCTATTAGCGCTTGTAATGGATTGAGTAATGGAAAGATACCACCGGTCTTAGCGGTGTAACTGATGACACCAAAGGAAAGTTTAAGTCGTATTCCAGTTTTGTTTTGGAGTGGTTTTATCGAGGTGTTTAAGTTGACGCGCTGTAAACGGCAGTTGTTTTTCACCGCCTGGGATTTGATCGTGCTTTAGAGTTATTCTGGTTCCTGTTTTATTCACTGAGGTAGATTGTAGTTTTTTAATCTGACCAAGAGTCAGACTGACACTGACGTGGCGGTAAGACATTTTTTATAAAATACTCGTGTTTTTAAATCGTTACATATTTTCCACTGGTGCGGCAACAAGTTTCTTTCGACCACAGCATCTTCAAGCAACATAGCCTTGTCGCTAAGTATAACCGCGAGTGTTCTGTAATTAACACCACCTGGATCTACTCTAGCTCTGAAGAGTATATCAACGACATATTGTCTGAATAAATCAAGATGATCCAGTTAAAAGTAATAGATCAGATACAGTGTTTTAAAATCCAACTGTGAAATTTGTAAATCAGTGTCTATGTTTTGATCATGTCCCATATACGACATCAATCGATGATACGCGCGCGCAACACTATTATTTTTTAAATTCAAGATTATATCTTCGAATGGTTCTTTGTTTCCGTTTATTCGTAAAGAATCCTCACTGACTCCAAAGGGGTCAAATATCATGTGACTGTGTTTTTGACTACCCAACAGATCATTATTTTGCAGCGCAACAAATATGTGTCTTGGTGCAGAAACACCTTGGTAAGATGCTATTTGCAACGTAAATACTCCGGTAATATGTCTCTGAATGCTATCCGTGGACACTGTGTGCCATGACAGCAATGACTTCCCGCCTGTGTTCATGAACGAAAGTAATTGTTCTTCGTCAGCGACCCATTGAGTCATTAAAGTCATCAGCAGTGAAAGTTTAAACAGGTTCAGCTTACCAGCAGCAGCTCCACCAGCACGCCAAATATCATCATAATCGTTACATTCTCGTACAGCACAACTGCGTGTTTCGCTCCAAAGATAACTTATCTTACAATTCTGCAAAATCCAAGGATATGTGACAGTGGAATCGCGCAAGAAAATCTTCTACGATTACCTTTCAGCACATTTTTACGCGTAGCAAATCCAAGATTGTAATCGTCGTTGGTGCTTTGCAGCATCAAAAATTCAGCAGCTGGTTTATCTATCGCTCCAGGTGGTTGTGGGGCAACCGCCGTATCTCGTGGTACTTGTACTCGAAGAAATTGCCTGTAATCAGGATGATCAGAGTTATCTTTGAAAAACGTCATCGACGGACAAGCCGATCTCGAATAATCGTCGGAATATCTTGCTATCCCTATTATTGTTGTGGCAATATCAACATCCTTCTGAATTTTATCGATGTTTTATCCATCAATCATGTAGGAGCGCTGTCAAATAACGCCATAATACCATTATTAACAAAACAACCATAGCCCCGGCGTCGTATGGTGTATTGGCAACATCTGTTACACGCTCACCTTCTACGTCAATAAACGCCTCGAAGGGTAGAAAATATCTACTTGTATCATGGACTTGCAATTCAATTCTTCCACGTGCATTAGGTACGCGTGCGACATAAGAATAGAATTGATAATCACGCACGGATTCATCTTTGTGAATTGGTTCATCCATATTGAATGCTGTGTCGGATTTGAGTTTGAACATCTTATTGTATTGTCGTTTTTCCAAATGATTACCGTGCAAACCAACGAAAACCACTTCCCTAAATACAACTTGTGTTTGTTTCGCTAGGTTCTCTTTGTCTTACCAAATCTGCATGTTTTTGATTTGCGGCTTGATTTAATATTTTACTAACATTTCCAGGAATAACTCCGGTGCTTGGTAATTTTACTGGTTGTTGTTGAACCACCTTTCGTCTGCGTATTAATGGGGCTATTCTTTCTTTGATTGTAGTGAACGCTTTACCAGCACCGTCGCTGATTACAGCAGGAGCTTTTTCACGAAAAACGTCGATGTCTTTCATTGATAACTGGTTTGCGATTCGTGCTGATTTGGGAGCTATCCTTGTAAATAATCCCCGAACAACATGACCGACTCCATCTCCGTAATACTAGTTGTAAACTGGTAATTGTGAGTTTACTACTCTGACCATCTCGGGTCTGCGGTGGTCGTTGTTGTGTATAATCATCTTGTTTCATAGTTATTCGTTTAATCGCTGTGTTAGCCGTCCACGATTTCATTAATAAGTTCCCGATACACATTAATATCCATAATACCGCCTTGAAATAATCGTCGTCAAATATCACCTGCTTCATTAAATATTTCCGAGAATTATATTGTTTGGACAAGTAAGAAGACCACTTCGCGTAAAACCGTTACCAGTAGCATCGGTGCCAGGTGCATCGTAAAAGTTTTCCTCTTCAATACAAGGTGGAGCGAATGAAGTTCTTCTTTGATGATAAAATATCTCCTTGTAACGGATGTTTTTTTTTTTTTTTTTATCTCGTCAGCTTCTTTCTCAAATTGCGCGATTTTATCCTTGTATTTACTAGAGGTTCTTTGTATATTTTCAATTTATCTAAATATCGCCTGTGTTTGGATGTAATATTGTATCACGAACCTGATATCCGTAAGGGTTAATCAACCTAGAATTCTCCTGAAGTTGTCTCTAACACTTTTTGGTTAATTGAGCAGGTGGTTTTGAAGGTGGTTTTGATTCTGGCGTAACAAGTTTCTTTACATCACTGACCTCCTTGCGGACTTGATCAATATTATCAAATATTTGTTGCATTTCTTCACCAACCGGTAGGGGTTGAGCTGCAGCTATTTCAGTCGGAAGTTCTCGTAAAATCTTCTTTGTTTTCTTAGCCCTCGCCGCTATTCTTATCAGTTTGCTCAGCGGTTTGTTTTACTGATGAAAGAAGACCTTCACTAGCCATTGCGACTCTTTTAGTAAGTGTTTTGATAGGCTTAAATTATTGTCCTGTACCCATTGCAAATTCAATTGCGATTCTTGACCCGATTGCAATTTTTGCTTAACAGCATCTCTCAACGGAAGATATTTCTTATTTGCTTGTAGTCGTTCTCGAGCTAATCTAGCTGTATAAGATTCTTGCGTTGGTGGCATTATTTGTTATAACTTTATTTTAATTGATAACGGCAACGAGAGTGCAGCCAGGACATTCCCAGTCACCCCCGCGATCCTTTCATTTGTGATTTTTTTGCGATTTTCATGAAGTCTTAATTTTGCGATTCAAGAGTAAGTCAATTAGAGGCTGTTCGCCCTCTCAGCTGCTAACCTAGTGTATCATCATCATTTAAATTATAGACATGTTCTCCCATACGGGCATGTACATATGTCAACCTAGTGGAGTTCTCAATCCCCTTAATATACTAGATACAGATGGGAATTCATTCCACAAATATTTTAAATTGCCCTATGTTGCATAATGATACGTATCTTTGTAATGGAAAGAAATATCGATGAGCTGCAAAAAGAAGTTGGTAAGTTCTATTCATATACTGTAAAACCTGCTAAAGACACCTGCGTAGAGATACTGTCTGCTTATTCAGGACACTATACTTCCTAAATATCACACTTGCTCAATAAGGACAACATTTCTCTTAAACATGCACATTTCTTCATAACAATGATGTTCTTCCTATGAAATGAAATCATGCTTACAAAAGTCAATTTTTTACCTATATAATTAAATCTCCGCATAAGTAAGAATGTCCTTAAAAAGGTTTCATTATTATAACATATATAGTTTCTTCTAACTAGGACACATGTAAATGAAGGACAATTTCTTCCAGAAAAGAATTCCTGATCATCAAATACAATGCTCCTCTCAAAAAGTAGAGACCCCTAAAATACAGGTTCATAGAGGACATGTTATTCCTAAAATAAGACTCTTTTTCATAAAGGAAACTGCTCCCCCTATAACGACTCGTGCTTATAAAAACATTGTTCATCATATAAAGAACACATTCTTATAAGGAATATAGCTTCACCTTCGAGTACAACTCTCGTAAATGACGTTGTTACTAAAAAAAGAAGACTCATGCTAATAAATGACACCGCTAATCCAAAAGTAAAAAATTCTTAATAAGGACATTGTTCCTCATAAAAAGGGTCTCCTACACATAAAGGACAATGTCTCTTATATAAATAACACCTGCTTATAAAGGATAAAGTTTACCCTACTACATAACGTCTACGAATACACCACAATGTTCCTCTTACAAACAAGGAACACCTGTTAACAAACGATATTAATGAACATCTGAGTGTAAAAGGATACTCGTCGTGCAACAAACGTGTTCTTGCCTTTAAAGGATACTATTCCTGATAAAAAAATATTTTAAAAAAACACCTGCTCATAAGCGACAATCATTACCGGTTTATTTTGTTGCTCTTTCATATTTCAATATTAAAACAAGCTTGGTGTGGGTTTGAAGATTGAAATTTGTTTCCTTACTTGTAAAAATATTCTTCTTTTCTCCGTCGTTCTCCTTCTTCATGTCCATAATAAAAGCGTCGATAAAATCCTCGATTTTTCCCTCATCGAATTTCTTCAAGTGTTCATCAGCGAGTTCTAACTCTTTCACCACTTGCATTTTTCGAGTAATGTTTTTGATTCCAAAGAAATCTCCCCGAATGAATCTTAATATGGGCATGAACAAAACCGGAGATCGAACGGAGGCGTAATGTACAAAGGAATTAAAGCCATCCATTAGTGTTCTAAACCTAGGATCGTCGTGGTTAAAGTGTCACAGAAGACGAGGTGTGAAATTACATTTCCAACACTTGTCTGAATATGCGACATCATTTGAAAAGGCTTTCGGTTGAGATTGTCAATTTCAGAGAGAAAAAGCTTCACTTCCACCTGAATTTTTTCTTCGAGTTTTGATTTTCCAAATCCAAAATTCCGGAGAGTCATGAGAATAAATTTCCTTAGATTCTTCCACGTTTCTTCCGAAACTGCTACAATACCTGTTAAAAGAAATCAAGCAATAACTGTTTTGTTCATTTGGATGGAATGGAATTCAGCGACATTTTATCATATTTTTGGAAGAGACTTATTGATGCAGTATAAGAAATCGTCTTTTCCGTTATGATTGCGACCGTGTGAACAACCTAAACAGGGCATTTGACTGCTTAAATTAACTAAAAGTTATTTTCTAGGCTATGCAGTTTGTAAAACTTAATCAATATTTTTGTAGAATAAAAATCCATGGATGACTGATGCAGGATAAAGGGCAAGTTCCCATCTTTGTCGATGTGAAACATTTTTTCGCACTCGAAGTGCCTAAGCTTTATACATGATTTTGTATATATTTAGTTAATGTTATAATGACGTATGCGAGGGTGGTGTCATTTATTTATTGATATATCTATTTCTACATATAACTTACCCGAATAGACTTGCTTATAATTCGAGTGCAACTGAACACAATACATACCGTGATCAGTTCTATATTTTTTGAACAGATTACTTATAACAAACTGCATAGACCGAGAACTGCCTGTACCAAATGCGAAGATCTGGATCGGAGCAAGTTGCAGTTGAAACCTACTTATAAGAAGGAATATGCGGTAAATAATTGTACGGTAGTTCGCGACATTTGCGTTTAATCTGTAGTACCTTTGAGTGTGAGCCTCTTCTAACTTCTCTAACCTTTTAATTGTTCAATCTCATGTATGTGATCATAATTGGTACCGTATACGCTAGCTACAAATCTGGGTCTATCCAATTTGATAATATTAACTGTGGAACAAAGAATTTACACGCATGAAGTAAATGCTCCTCACAACCATACTGAAGAAGAGAGGAATATCACGGAATGTTTGCATAAGCATCGAGAAATATTTCTTTTATAATATAAACTATAACACATGAATATTTCACAATGTTCTTGTTACATATGTTATCGCATGACTACTGTTTCATATCTGCTTGTACACCTATACGTTTCCACATTACATATTCATTTAATTTTGTATTGATCAATATGGTGTTTTGGTAGACATTTTGAATCGATATTTCTACACACATGTCAATAACAGATCTGTTTAAATTATTTCACTGACAACCTTGCATCCATTATTCTCGATGTAAAATATCGAACATTTTTAAATCCCTATTTGTTTTGAATTCATTTGGTACTGTATATTGTATAGTCACCAGTTCGATAACATTGTTTACCTCCCTTAAAGAATATCTGCAGAGTTATCATTCTTGCAATAAACGTACATGGGTTACTTCCAGGGAGAAATGTAACAATAAATTTAAACAAAGGAATAGGCGATCCATGAAATTTAAATGTTAAAAGTACGTAACATAAACGCTCTGAAAAATATCATTCTTTATACTTGATTTGTAAAACGTCGACTTATTTAAAACTTTTCATGCATTTGAAATCGTCTTTCAGCAGGAAATACATTGGAAAATGTTTCGTTTGCTCATACTTTATGATTTATAAGTCAGTCGATTCCAGTCAAACATAATAACTTATTGCTATCAAACTGGATCACGTTCAAACAATTTGGACTTCACGTTTAATAAAATGAATCTTTGAACTAGAATTAAAATGTATTTTAGTAGAATTTTATGTGTAGTTTATTTGCTTACATAAATGTTTACCCTATTCTTGTTTCAAATAAGGGAAAGTTTGCATAAACTTGAAGGGCCGTAAATTTTAAATATGCGGGAGAAATAGAAAAAACAGATGTCATTTATAAATTTGTCAAAGTACTTTTCCTTCATTTTTGGAAATGAATACCTAAATCTTAAAATACAAATTACTCATAACAATAACAGCAATAACATAGCAAACTTGTGAAGAAATATGGGGTTCGAATTTATGTGAGTACATCGAAGAAATTAATATATATTAAGATTGAAATAAAATATATTTGAACCTGTTAGGGAAATACCAAACTCTGAATGGTTTTTACCATCTCGGCGACAACTATAAAGATGAAATTGCGCACGGTCAATTAGATACAGGCAAATGAGATAACGACTTTAATATTTGCACTTTGAAAAGTTATGCAACTGAATATATTAATTACACCGTGCCATTTTCTTAACATTAAAATGTTTTCGAATGAATCATGTACGGAGCTATAAAACATTAAGTACTTGCCACATAGTTAAATTGTAAGCAACGATACAAACCCGTGTGATTTTTCAATGAATCAGTATTCATATGCAAATTTAACCACAATATGTGCAATACTTCTGTCGTGTACTTGTCGTTTCTAAATGTCAAAATGGCAAAGAATATAGTCATCGTGTTGGATGAGTTTTACCTCCATGCAGTTGTCCCGGAAATTTTTACTAGACATATTAAAAGTGGCAAAGACTTAAAACCATTACGTGATTCGTAATTCAGTATTGTCAAAATAATAAAAATCAGTGTTAGTTGGATTCTTTTAAAACAAATGAAAATAATAATTAAAAAAAAAACTCCAAATTTTTAATGCTGTTCAATTTACATTCCCTTAAATTGTGTTTTCTACAATAAATTTATGTGTGCATTGTATTAAAAGCCATTACAAACTAAGTACTACTTCAAAACATCTTGTTTTGAGTAAATTTAAAGAGAATATTCATAATACTACATTTTCCGTAAAAATGTCAACCAAAAGCAAATGAATTTCCAGTAAATGCGATTGATTAAGCGTGCCATAATCATGATGTCGCGTATAAAAATAAAGATATGTATCAACGTCCTATCAAGCTGATTCACATGGTGAACTCTATATAAAAAATAAACATATTCGAGAATCACTCGCAAACTTGTTGCTAAGATCAGCTATGAGTGGTAAGTTAGCCGTGGTCGCAGGTACATAATTATCCAATAGTTAATAATATTATTATAGTCCAATCTGAAATTGGAAGGGCACAACAAACATTAGCAAACTCTCCGGTGCAGCAGTTGTCACACGTTCAGTTGCCGCAGATTGGCTGCCTTGATAGGCAATATGGCAAATGTATTTGCAACGTACCAAAACTATCGAGTACGAAAGGTTTGATGTCAGCACGTCGAACGAAGATCTTGACGCACATATCTTGATTTTGCCAAAATGCCGTCATTGGCACATCACGTAAACTGCACACATACAAGTACGCCTTAACATTCTTTGATATTGCAAGTAGATACACATATGAGGATGCGGTATGGACTAAATAGCAACGTAAGTCTCAGCTGCGTTAGAACGATCTTATTTTCGTGGGGGGCTGCAATTACCACAGCTGTTACTGGTTAACCCTGGCAAAGAATTTATCTGTGTAGTAAGATTGCTGAGGCAACACCATAACGTTAAGATCAGACGTGGACACATCGTGGTACATCGTGATAAGGTAATCGTTGAATGATTTAATTTAACACTTTCTGAGCCATTGTCAGGACATCAGTACACACAAGAATTTCTGACCATGGACAGATCTAATGAATGGGCTATCATATTACATCACGTGATAAGCGCGCTCAACAGTGAAGTCACTCGTGAAATTGCTATGAAACCCATCGGATGTGATCGTGAAAAAACACATCCTGATTATAAGAATCTGTTGAACTTGAGGGTGATGCGAGCTACTGATCTCGTATGGACTAACCAGACATGAAATTTCCAAGATGGCAAAATCAACTGGCAGGCCTTCAATTTACAGACTAGATTCAACAGCTCCTCAATGTGGATTTGTCGGTGGACGATTACAGGTAATTCCTGAATATATACAATTACCACCAGTTTGGATTCGCTCTAGGAAAGAAAGCTTGTTACTCGAGGAAGCTCGCTCCCCTAAGTCTGTTACATTCAAGACATTTCATTGCGAACTTTTCGCGTATGGCCGAGACAATTATCAATTACACGTTAGGTACACAATCATACTTCATTAGAAAATGTTTCCACAACATTATTCTGTTACAGCAGGCACAGTGATCATTTTGTCGTTGTTTCCGAGTCATGATAAATTAAACATTAAAATGAAACTGACTCTTTTTGTATTCTCGGGCATAACCAGTTAGTTGTTTGTTTAACGTGGATAGACGCACCAGTCGTTGGCGGAGCGAATAGCGTCTCTACAATCACTCGACGATTGCTGTGACAGATCCCGCTCAATAAACTCTGCGGAAACTTGAACACTTTCAATGAGAGCTAGCTTTCCTTGTGTATCCGTTCCTGGAATCGTGACTAAACTATTTTGTCTACGTGTATCCGCTGAACCTTAACACAGTAGAACCGGCACAGTTGGAAATCGTTCCCGTTAAAGCTCAAATAGTCTACGTTGAGAGGAATAGTTCAGGTGAATAGTCTATTGGCGACTCAACAACGTCAATTTGAAATCCGTTAAACATCGATAACATGTTTATTGACAAATATGCAATTATTGAAGACCTCAAGTAAATGAACTGCAGATTATCACAATCGTAGTAATTAACGACCGTGCCAGTATTTGTACCGTCGTGTAAAAACGCATTTATTGACATCAATACACCACGCGACGTATCTACAGTTCTGCTTGGTCCATAATTAGTCCTGCACAAAGGCGTTTATTATCAGATATATATATGGCCGGTGTTCGATGAGGCAGAGCTGGGTAAAAACCTTGCGTGAACTGTGGCGTGTGCATTAAGGGAAAACATTATTATGTGTATCTTGTGGAGGCAGAAAATATCGAATGCTGAAAAGTTATATTGAAATAGCAAACGCCTCATATGAAAATAAAAGAAACAACGCCAAAGAATATCCCGACAGATACATTAAAAAATGCTATTAAAGAAAATTTCATTAGATAATGGGACAAGGTGAAAACAATTATTGATCTAGATGGATTTAAGAAGCATATTTACTCTAGATTGAGCGAATAGAGCTGGTGTTATCAGGAATTATCGACTAAAGAACCTGTTGGGTATGTAATTGATGGTGGTTACATGCGAGTTTGTGTCGAAAAAATATCTCCCACATATTTGTTTCTGACTGCTTCCACGTTGTGATAGGTGACCGTCTTGTTACTGACCATTTTAGTTCCCATAAGCAGGATAATATTTTTTTTTTAAGCTTGAGAGCCAAAACCCTTAGGGAGAACAGCGAACGAGGAAAAGCAAGGACACGCCAAACAAAAAAGAACAACAACACAACCGGTTAAAGTTATTATTATTGATACAGGAAAAGGAAAAGAAATAAATCAATCACAGCTGCTGGAAAGTATCTTGATAGTAAGTCGGATTCTGTATAGAACATAGAGCATTGTGCATATAACTCGGCTGTTTAATAAATAAAAATAAATAATTCAGTATACAGTAATTTTATTACACTACAAATACATATCCGATAAAGCTCTACGTTCTGCTTGCAATTCAGGAATTCACATGACGTATTATTGAGCTTAAAGGAGCGCGTTTTATTTTATACATGTACACGCCTAAATATATACTGGTGAATGACGCGATGGGAGATGTGACACTATGCAGCTGATAGCTGAACCATTGAAACAATCCTGTCAACGAGTAATGTGTTTAAAATCATTTATACAATCAGCCATTAACATCACCTATTTACATTCTTATAAGCTGTACAGGCGAATGGATAAGATTATAATTGCCACTGTAGTACGCGCAACAGACGACAAGGTCTACACATACTAACTGTTAAGCGGATGACATGTGAACATGTATGTTTCAAATGCACGGATATTGATAGACCATTGTTTGAGAATAGCGCAATGCATACAATGCACAATCGCCCAGCAAGTTTCTATTCAAGCCATAAAAACGGAACAGAGTGTATGATAAGCAAGCAATGTACACGTGACAGTAATTTCCAAATTAGGTCAGACTGAACAGTAACCAGTGCCAGTAATTTTCCATTGAAGCCAAAATAGACCAGAGTGAGCGAACATCACGCAATCTACACTTGACAGTATTTTTGCTATTGAGTTCAAAATGAACAGTAACTAGTACCAGTAGTTTTCTATTCAGCTTATAATGGTGGTAATGCATACAGTAATATTGATCGGTACGTATCCTTTTGCTATTATTTTAGGCTTGGATTTCAAAATTGTACCTTGATAGGTGGTCCCCTCAAGATCGACGCCACCTTTTTGGGGGTCGTTTGCTTCTTCTCTGCTAATATTTAGAATACGCGAACTTCACAGATTAGTTCGTTTTAATGTGACTACCACGAGTATTTAATAGAACTGTCTTTCGCACAATTTTCTGAATGTGACTACTATGGGAGTACTTGATAGAAAACTCTTTAACGGCAGTGTTTCATTAATGTGATTACTAGATGAGTATTTCAAAGTATAGTCGTTACTGGCAGTTCTTTTATAGTGACTAAAATATGTGTATTTTGTAGAATAGTCTTTGCTGGCAGTGTTTCTTTTTATTAACGTGAGTAGGAGTACATCATAGCATGAGCACGTTCGGCTCTGGATTGAGTCAGTCTTTTTCAAAAGCAATACAAAACATAGACAAGACAATCTAATAAAACAGACAACGGTTATGTTTGCAAAACATTAGATGACTCTTCCTACAGGAATTAAACCTTTAACTCTTTTATGTTTCAACTAGTTTGTTTTTATTGTTGCCTTGCTGCCAAAAATAAATCAGAGGAAAATATAAGCTGCGACCAATCCTTATTCATAAAGAAAATTAAATGGATCCCGCAAAAAAGTTCAATTGCAAATCTAGAAGCCTTTCTCAACTCAGTTGATAACGACACTTCTAGACACACAATGCATACTTAGATATACTCTAATTTGAAAAAGAAGAGACAGATGCCCTAAACTCGCATGAAACAAAGAACATACATCATAGTTAATCCTGCAGATAAGGGTTCCGCTGTGGTCGTTATGAATAGGGAAGATTACATCAGTGAAGCAATTAGCAAACTAAGTTACAGTAAGTTCTTCCAAACACTAGACCATGATCCATCACTGGAATATGCAAAAAGTCACTACAATTGTTTTTATGAGTCGTACCAAATCGGGCACATAGACCAGCAAACGAGAAACTGCTTAAGCCCAGAAAACCCAAGGAAAGGTAGATCTTATCTTCTTCCTAAAATCAGTAAACAAGCAAACCCGGGCATACCAATAATCTCTGGTAACGGCATCCCACAGAAAGGATATCAGAATATATTCGATCATTTATTAGACCACATGTCCACAAATTATCGTCATATCTTCAGGTAGATTTCGTCATAAAAAGCAAAGCAAGCGAACCATTACTGCCAGATACTTTGTTAGAACTGTGGACAATCCACCCAAACACGTCCAAGTCCAACTCCGGGAGCTTGTCCTAAAACTCAATAACTTTGATTTTAATGAAGAAAACTACCACCAAAATCAATGGGATCAAAATGAATTCAAAAATGTCCTCTTCGAATAGCTAATACTTTTTATGGGAAAACTGGAGGGTAAACTTTTACCATAGATTGAACTTTCACCATACCAGTTAATATGCTATATCGATGATATTGGAACGAAGTGGAGACATAGAAGAGAAAGTCTGGATGATTAAATATCAAAGACAAACAACTTCCATCCCTCAATACAATTTACGGCGGAAACCTCCAACTCAAGCCACGTTTTCCTGGACACAAAACAACCAGATTGGTAGACAACAAACTCCATATGGACATATACTTGAAACCAACCGGCAAAGAACATTATCTCTTCCCATGCACCTGTCATCCGAGACACTGCATTAGGAACATCCCATATACCCAGACACTAGGGATACGCAGCATTCGCTCCGATGATGAAACATTCCTAAAAAGGACTGAATTGCTATCTACACATTTAATTTAATGAGGCTACGAAAAAGACTCGATTACGGGGCAACCCAAAGGGCTAAGCAAACAAACCTAGATGACCTTCTAAAATATGGAAACAAGGAAAAGGCTGATAGTACACCATTTATTCTATCTAACATCCAGACAACTCCAAAGTAGATACAACCATCGGGAAACACTGGCCCACCGTAGAATCGTCGGATGTACTAAAGTTAATGTTAGGACTGGCAGGCCTGGTGTTAGGATAATGTGACTGGGCGGGATATTATGCTTCATCCCACTTAATGGTCGAAAGGCATGCGCTATTTTTCGAGTCATTATTACAAGCTGACCTATTTACGAGAGAGTGTTGTTAGGTTATGTAGCAGACAGTATTGTCCTCAGAGTCAGTTAATTTGTTCCTTCCATCTTATGTTGAATATTAATGAAACTAGATCTTGTGAATTGAACACTGCTGCGATATTTGTAACTTAAAATAATTATTAAAAAACTCGCCAAACTAAATCACTGAGTATCTCTGACCTAATTGAGTGATCTTTCTTAGTTATAAATTAACGGTTGAGTAGCAGAGTGGATATATACAGCTCCTTTTGGATGCACACTTTCCATGTTTCTTGGATTACTGATTGTAAGATTTTTCTCTATCCTATTCTTGAGACAGTCTAATCGTGACAAAGTACACTCTGCACCACTCCTACTTTGTCTGCCCGTATCCGTCAGGTGAGTAATATAACAGAGCCGAAGAGTGACCCACATTTACGATTATCCTTTAGAACGCTACGTACGATATGTGGCGACATCTACAACTTGTACATATGACACTGACACACCATTATCTTCTGTGGTTAACAGGCTGTAGGTGAGATCTTCATCAAACGTGGGTTAGAATGCTCAGACAGACCACCTATACTTATTTGGGCAATTACTGTTAATGGCTTAAAAGGTCACCCTTCCTTTTGTGTCCATGTCTCTCTCTTGGTTGTCTTCTTCTATTGAATGTGATAGTCAGTGTTCAATAATGGTGCATTTTACTTTCGTGTGGTGTTGAACCTGCGGCAGTTGTATCTAAGAGCTAACCACGTTAGACATGTGTTTCATATCTATCGTCTTTGTGTGCTTACATTATTAAAATAAACAAGTTCGTATTCATGTTCTGCACACGTTATATTCATTGTGTACTTGCTATTACCGCTAAAATTATAATCTTAAATATTTATCAAACTGTAGTCTTAAGAATATTTGGTTCATGGTAAATAATTAACATCAACATCTATTAGGTGCATATAAAATAACTCATTTGCACGATAGAGTAAGTGTGGCGACAGACAGTCCAGGAATTTCCTCAACCTGTCTACGCAACAACACTCACCTTGTGAATCCTCTCCGCCAATACACCTGTGTAGTTTATCGTATTCACTGTCCTGTACAGAGTAACCTGATCCAGAGTTTCAAATGTTTTCCATTGTTTTTCTGAACAAGGCATTGCTGTTGCGTTTTAAAAATGTTCCTTTGAAATTCTTCAGTTACCTCCGTAAGTGGATAAAAGAGAAGTATCCTCTTATTGAAGTAATGATGTGGTGGTGTATGTAAAAATATCACTCAATGGCCAGAATTTTAACCGCCAAATTATACTGAAGGAATTCATGGAATCTTCAGACTGTGAAATAAACGTGCCGAATGAACTTGCTTGTTTTACGCTTTTATAACAAATTTTCATACCGACATAAAAAGTTTCCTGATGATGATGCATTTGGCGGCTATTCATAACTAAATCACGTAAATCAGACATGAATACATTTTTCGTGAAAAGAACGAAATTGTATTTAAATTTTCCAATTTCGATGGGTATCTTGTGTACTAGCCTTGTACAACCAGCACATAAGAATGATATAAACTTGGAAATGTATGTTAAATAGTGGATACATTTAAAGTACACTGGCTTAACGCGTAAGAAAAAGAACTGATGCGCTTGCACGCAACTACAGAGTGATTCTCAGAGAAAATGTAGTCACTTTGCACATCATATTGTGTTAATGTGATTATAATAACAATACATAGTCAATATTAATGGAAGGAAGCAGTAAAGACAGATAAAGACACAGGTGAAAGTATGAACTAGACGAAAATACCGATGGAGAGAGATAGATGATGATGATGATGATGATGATGAAATTTGGTTCATAACATACATCGATCTATCATAATAATACGACTAAACACTCAGATAACGATTACAATGGTTCTTTTCATACCATAGGAGGGTAAGGTGAAACGGGTTTATATTATTTAAAGTTGAGCATGAAATATGACGCCAAATTTATATTTTTTATATTGTGTAGGAACGAAATCCATCATTTTTATAGCGACGGATATTGAAAGTGGATTCATGAAAAGATGCCGGAACAAATTAAAAATAACAGACTAAGTAAGTTTCGGATGAGCATTAACATTGCATACGACAAAATGTTTGATATGAGATTAAACGTTCACTTTATTTCAAGAGAAATGTGACATAATACGTCAACGGAGGTAAAATATGATGATTTAAGCGATACAAGTGTGATCTGGGATCAACGTTAGCAATACCTCCGGGATTAAATGTGACATTTGAAAAATGTACAAATTCTTTCGATTGGATAAAAGGACGTTTACTTGTTTTGAAAGACAAATTTTAAAAAAATCAGAATTCGTGAGAATATGAACAGGGAGGAATAAGGTAACTAGAAACTGAATTAAGAGAATTGTTGGAAGAGATGCATATCTAAAATATGTCCCTAATACTAATGAAAACACCCTTTAAGTAAGGTCACCTAGCCCAAACGTCTGGAGAAAAACATTTCAGAAACATAAACGACAGACATAGAAGAGGACATGACGAAGCTACTGCTTAAATATAGAAACTTTAACATTATAAATAAAGCAAAATGATGAACAGATAAACAGGACTTAAAGAATAAGTTCGACAAGATGCGAATATTAACGAGGTGGTAAAATAGAATTCATCTCCAGAGGAGAGATTGCAAGTATTCAAGGAAAAGGGTGTAACAATAGCAGCAATTACTACAACGATACTTATGCTTGCATGAACTTTTCGCTGTTTAACTCTAATGTTTATGGAGGTCGTTTTCTCTTCCCTTCGCTCTCGTGATCAAGAAATTTTGACATACGAGTTCAACCTCCGTCAGTTTCTGATACAGTTTTCTTATATCATATATAGGAGTTGGTAATCATTGATAAATGAAAATTTGTTGAAATATTGTATATAGCCATCTATCTATTGTGATATCGCCATTTATTGTAAGTGAATTGTACATTCTGCTTATTTTCTATATTAGTTATCTCCTTTCCATCTGACAATTACACAGCATTTTCCTTTTCATAATCGTCAAAATAGTTTAAACTGTATAAACATCATGATGTTTGTTGTGCAGAGATAGCACCTGATCGGTAGAGATTCCCACAACATTTCTCCCTTTTCGTCTCCCAGATTGAAGAAACACGATCTCACAGGATTTAAAGTCTGAAGTAGGTTTAAACCTCGGTAAATTTAAGTGGATATCTCTTTGCACATAGCGTAATTTTAAATGCAAACTCTTCACACGTTTTGAATTTAGGAGTCCTTCAAGTAACATTTGTCAAACAACCGAATAGATTGATGAGTGTTATTGTATAGATGAATGAGGTTTAAGTAAGCACCCGCCCATTTTCTGTTCTCCTTTTGAGTCAAGCGGTTCCACGATCTAGCATTTACGTGCTGCTAAACTTTTACATAATAGACGATTATTTTGTCCGAGTACCTGAAAGAGTACACATAATTCTCTATTTCCAGCCAATGTTGAACCTTCCTGTGGTAGGACTACTTTGCATGAAACTGTTTTTAAATCTTTCTTTCTTTGAAGACTTTTAAAAAGGTTTCGTGCATGTTATATCCTGTTTTTCTCTTTGCGACCGCCATCTTTTGAAAACAAAACATAGTTCACTGTCAATATGTGTTTTGTAATTATTGTTATATTCTTCACATGTTTGCGTGTCTACAATGTCCTTTTGCCACTGGTTATCCATGTCAGTATTTTATGCCCTTCTGAACTGACATCTATTGTGTCGAGTGCTTGTGTAACATGTAGACAGATTGTGCAGATATAAATTATATTTTGGTGTCATAAACATGCCATCAAGCCATCAGACAGTGGCAGTAACATCCTTACGAAATTGGAAGTTATTCATTTTGGGGTTTACAGTTTTACCAATGTTCTTACTGTTTTTGTCTTAAAATTGAATTCCGTTTTAACTAATTTGGTTTTGGTGATATGTAACGTTTCCTGCATAAGCCATTGCACTGTCAACTTTCCCCACCCCAAAAATTAGTATCGTTTACTGCATCTTGTTATAATTTCGTTTTAGAGCAGTCCAAAACAGTTTTCCAAACATTAAGAGTAATTAACTACCAGAAGCGTATTTCTCTCGCAGGCAGACCGTGAGTCTGGATGGTGAGAAAGGTATTTATAAAGTCACATGTGAATAGTTATGGTAAGTGCTATTAAATAAAAGTGCATATTTCCAACTCAGGTCCAATTTTAGAGTAGAGTGGTTTCAATATGATCGTTTTAATATCAATGGGTAAAAGAAACGCTGATGACTTTGTTGAGAATATTGTAATGTAAACACAGCTATTTTTGTTGATATCTGCAGATATGAGGACATAAAAGAAATTCGTCCAGGAAGCACTGAAGATTTTGTAATGATTCCAGCAAAATACAGACAAATGTTCTCTAATGTTTAGCGCATTAGTATAAGAGATGAAGAGTTGCTTCTATGAGAGAGAGAGAGAGACAGAGACAAAGAGACAGAGTTGACATAAATCATCGGCATTCATTGGCCCTCTCCCACATTGCTTTCTTTCTTTATTTGTATGGCGGATTCTGTCGTGAAACGTCTTACAGTTTGAATGGCGAATGCAACGTCACACTTCACACCTCCTCTCTCTCCTCTAAACGATGTAACAAAAGCTAAATAGTGTAGCTTTTACCACATGGTTATATATATGAAACAAATGATTAGATTAGCGGAACAATTGTTCAGCTCTATGTAGTCGCAGTTGTAGAAACATCCGCCATGGGACCATACCAGAATGACTCTTCGTTATCACATGTGTTGATACATGGCCGTATTGAACGGGTAGGAAACTCTTTTCCACAATTCTATCTGGGCAGTCGATTTAAAAATATGGCAGATAAAACGTTAGGTGCAATAGAAAAATGAAACAGTCCCAGTAAGCGCGGTAACAAAATTTTCTCAAGATCGCAGACAATCGTTGAAGAGAATAATGAGCAAGTATTTGACAGCTTTTTTGGTCCAGCCAGAATCGCATACTGTGATATTGAACGTATTGACATGTACAAAAAATGAAACTGCATATACTATATGTAAAGTGGACCGCCTTTTTGATAAATAGAATATGAAATATATAATTAGTGTATTAGTTCTAACGTATATTTATAGCCAGTTTTTAACAAACAAACAAAACACGAGAAAAAAGCTGCACAGTAATCCAAAGTCTTTATCATAACAAATCAGTAAGACTCATTTCTTTGATTCATTTTACATAGACATCAATAATATTGTTAGAGAAAAAGAAATATTAAATTTGTGTGCAGTCGATGGCTCAGTAAATAATATGTTTATTTACTGACTGAATTTGACGCAAACTTTACCTAATAAACCTAATGTGTTTCTTCTCAACATGTCTTATTGATGAATTTCCAAAAGCTGTATACCTGTAAAATGTATATTTTTCAAAGGTTGTAAACAAAGAACAACTTTGCCGCGAATAGAGGATTATTGGGGTAAGCGTAAGACCGTACCTATGTGGAATTTGAAATGTGTTGATCAAAGTCCTCATAAATTTCAGGAAGGACAGTTGTCATGTCAGATTGTTTTCAAAATGGTTCATTCTCGAAGTATTGAGTATGGTATCAGATTCTACGCTATTCTAAGACTGCTGGTCCTCTCAATGAACATTTAATGAACATTTAGTGTGTATCACATACACTTGGAATGCTTACAATGAAAAATAATAAAGGAAACTTGGTCTACATAAAACGATAATACATGTTATTCGTACGTGAATTTAAAGATAACATACAATCCCAATATTACTATTGGTACGTATCTGTGGTGTTGAGATAAGTAATCGAAAAGAGCGAAAACGAGCACGTTTGGTGCAATTCAACAAATACTTTATTTCCCTATAACACAAAATGAAAATGTAAAATTAACTTACGGTATCGCAATTTAAATCCTAAATAATTTAAGAATTACTAATACATATCATAATGAATAAAGTTCTGAATAACCTTTACAGGCGTTCAAAATATCTCCAACGCTGAAGATATTCATGTGACAGTAATGGCCGGTAGTATCGTATGTACTTATGTACCGATGCTCTGTATTGTTATGATGTTCCAACAACTTTTCAAAATCTCAGTAATATGTTCAATTGTTTCCTTGTTTCAATTCACTATTACAACCAGTTAATGTCTTTTTTCAAGCATATAATAAGGCACTTTGTATTTCCAGAGTAGACTGCCCAACATCGAATATTTTTCAATGGACATCAGTCAGTGCATCTACCAATTCCTGTACTAAACGTTTGTCTAAACGATATAATTTTAAATAATTTGCATTGATGAAATCTGCCAAAAATTATGACATTTGACCACAAATTCTATCTTGATTAAAAGATGTAATAAAATATTTTGTTTTCTATTTTTATGACCTTTAGAGAGTAATATTTTGTTATGCTCTTTAAAGGTGTTAAATATTTTGTTTTTGGATGCTTTGACTTACAAATAAGCCATTAATATTATAAAGTACATCCTTATATTGGGATTATACTGAACTCATTCAAAGACATTCTGGATTATACCGTGATACATCACGGATGTCGGCATATCAGCCCATTCAAGGGTATTGGTACATCAAAAATATTCTAATTCATTTGGAATGTTCTATAATTTTGGGCTTGTTTTAGAAATATTGGATTATTTACGATTTAATTCACGATCATGTGAGTTCCTTTTAAATTTCCACTTTGTAATTTAGAGAATTTTTACATTTCGCTTAGAAGAAAATTGGTGGTTTGGCTTCTTTCTTTTACTTAGTTTAAGGCTATATAGTCGTAACATATACAACTTCATTGCATTAAACAGATGTGATGTCTGATAAAGTACATTACATTTAGGTCGTTATTTTTGAATGTAGGCGGTGTAATATTGATCTTTTCTACAACACTTCCTAAGAGATAAATACTGTGTTGCAACACCATATAAAATCAAGCATGATGCACCTGCCAGCAATGCACCAATTATTACCAGTTCCAATAATGAAAGTTGTAGATTAAACGTTGATTTCATGTATTAGGTGTCTCATTTTGAAACTTCATACATGTATGTTTTAGCATATTTTGTATCACACAACTTATCGGAGCAGGGAGACAGAGAGTGACATAAGTTCAAGGTGTTCTAGATATTCTATAATTGAAATGAAAATACATTGTTCGTTCTGTATCCTATGTACGGTATATATCAGTTGTAAATTAAGACTGTAATCATTAAGAATCTTTGTTTAAGTCTTATATTATGATCTGTATAGATAATGATTTTTTCGAACAACATTTATATTATTTTAAACATGCATCTGAACAGGATTCCATCAATTAAGGTAAAGTCAAAATGAACATTATAGGATAAAATACTCACCCCCACTTTCCCATATTATTGAATATTGCTATCAGTTTATACATGCATTTATATATCAGTTATATATTTATTACTTTACATCCACCTTCATTTTGATCTATCTATCTATCTATCTATCTATCTATTAACGTCGGTTTAACGGTTTACTTATCCTGAGAACTTGATATTTTAAAGTGTACGTGCAATACGTGTAAGAAAACAATGCTTTGGTGGGCAATTATGTGCAGTCTGATACATTACTTAGATTTTGAGTAGATATATGTACCGATTGTGGATATAGGGGAAATTACGTTGCACATAGGTTTATATAGTAGTGCTTCTCGAGAGACAAACTGGAATTATGATGATAGATGGGTCCATATGTTCAAACTGGAGCGACGCTATAGGAAGAAGGGAAGCTCAAAGCTAAATTGTGGCATAGATTTAACATTTGGGTAAAAGGGAACATTGTTTAACGTGGTTGATCTCATTTCATCAGGATGTTCGGTGGTATCCTATGTTAAAATTGGTTGTTTGTTTAATATAACGGGTACATATTAACATTATTATATGCGGTTAACCTCAAGCTGAGAACGAGATATCCTGTATTTAATTTGCCCCACAGGCTTAATATGTTAATGGCATTATATCGACAGAGGTGTCTTAAATGACAACGTGGCATTGTTTGAGGTGTGTTAAAATTGTATTAAAATGGCGAAGTAAGTAAGGCTCGAGAGGTTATTTGAACACACGGGAATAGTCAAAGTTTAAACAACCATATCAACACACAACACGTCTACAATTGAACACATGCTCTATGACTGCAATCTATCTGTCTATGTATCTATCTATCTATTAACGTCTGCTCAACCGTTTACTTATCTGAGAACTTGATATTTTAAAGTGTACGTACAATACCTGTAAGAAAACTTTGTTTTCGCGGGCAATGATGTGCAATCTGACAGATCACATAGGTTTTTGAGTAGTTACATGTGCCGATTGTGAATATAGGGGAACTTACATTGCCCATAGGTTTATATGAGAGTAATTCGTGTGAGACAAGCTGGAATTCAGCTGCTAGATGGCTCTATATGTTCAAATTGGAGTAGCGCTATAGGAACAAGAGAAACCCTAAGCTAAATGTTGACATAGATTTAACATTTGGGTAAATGGGAACGTTTTCTTAAGTGGCTGATCTCATTTCATGAGGATGTTCGCGGGTATCTTATGTTAAAATTGTTAATTTGTTTAGTATTGCGGGTATATATTAACATTATTAGATGTGGTTAACCTCAACTTGAAAACAGGATATCTTGTATTAAATTTTCACCATAGGCTTAGTATGTGAATGGCATTATATCGACAAACGTGTTTTAAAGGACAACGTGGCATTGTTTCCGGTATGTTAAGTTTGTGTTAAAGTGGCGAAGAAAGTAAGGCTCGACAGCTTATTTGAACAAACGGGAATGGTCAAACTTTAAACAACCATTTCAACACACAACACGTCTACAATTGAACACCTGCTTTATGACTGTAATCCAGACGTGAACATCTACCATCCAAGAAAATGATATAACAGAAGGGGGTGAAATAGACACATTATTACAACCATAGAAATATGCTAATCCCTAACAGAAAAACACACGATCAAACGCGAGGATATAAAATATTTAAATACACATTACTATACTTTCCACAAAACACACTATAACACAAAAAAAGAGGTGTTAAAGGAAGTATTTGTTTGTCACAAACATAGACATAAATAAACAAATACAGCCATAAAACATACACAAAACATATAGTTGTTTTGGCAACTAAGATTAATATCGCTCTTTTCTAGATATTTTGGTTACATCAGAAACGGCTGTTGGGTCTTTGTTAACCAGTGAAGTTAACATAAGTAGTATCGCATGACTGGTTTTCTTTTTCTCAAACTTGGCTCCACCGTGCTTCCGTCGAATAAGACCCCGATACATGTATTATTGAATCCACGCATATTCTTTTGTTCTATAATACTGTCTATGTGATCCTGATAATTGTCCACTATGCATTCGCATACACAGGGTAGTTTGGATTAAACAACATACCAGAAACGATGCCTTACTGGTACAAAAGACCATGGATCGTTTGAGTTGTCTTGAGGCATTGCGGAAACATGGAGAATGCGCGTTTACTAATATCCAAATACTAAAATGAATGGTATTCAAATCGCAAGAGAGCGTACGCGTGACATTTTGGCTGAGTAAAAGTTCACGAGACAAGTGCATTTGACGTCTTTAACTGAACACAAGAGAATGAGACCTTCACATGCAACAATTTATAAACTTTCCATCACTCTCGCAGCCACTGAGATGCAAGCAGCAGGTACGTCTACTACCATCACTACCAGGGCAGGCACAGCATATGCGTATGAGTTAAACATTATCCTTAAAAGGACTCGGACATCTAAAGCTGGTGATAACTAGTCGATTTTGTTTCAAAACAAACAACTGTCCTTTCTAGGGCCACTCATAAACTACTCAGTGACTGCCTAATCAAGTAAAACATCAACCCATTGCCTCAAGATTTAATGGTGTGCGTGTATGTGTGTGTGTTGAAGAATCGTAATAATAGTTAAAAGGGTTAATAAAAAGATACGGAGACATTCTTTTGAAGCTCAATTAATCTCAATGAAAGTTTTAAAAGACATCACAGAAGTTCAGTTGTCTTGACGTCATGCCTATTTTGACAGGTATGGCTTTTTAATCTTTGTCCGGAGACCTCTCACCCTATCGCTACTCTTCGATGTTATCTTTTTATACGGACATTCGGAGGACTAATGCTTTTTCTACTGACATTGATAACAGGTTTCTTTCCCTTTACATCTATCTTCTTATCTCGTTACTTTGCAGGACTCTGAACAGAAGGTTGATTTGTGACTCTTCGTTCTCCTTCTTCAGAGTCTGAAACCTGAGTGAATTGTATAATCTTCAGGTGAGAAGATCTCTCTATATATACAATGAGCAAGAGTGTGTACAACTTAGTCAAATTAAATACTGGAATTAAACTGAAACTAATATACAATACCAGCGTGAAATCAGAAGAAGAGGTCAAGAGACTAACATAATGACCCTTCTTATGCTAACAAAAATGTTAGTCCAAGTACATTCCAGTGATTTGGAAGATGATACGAGTGAGCAGGAACCAACACCATCACCTTCTGTCACAAGAACAAGATAATTCATAACCGGAAACAAAGAAACTCATTCAGTGGATCTAATGATTATGTTCACACTCATTAAACGCAAAATGTGAGTTCCAAACGTTTAGCTCATTTGAACCAACAAGTGTGTACTTGGCAATTTAATAGAGTATTCGTTATGTTCATGTGTATATAGTGTTTGATGCATTTCATGAAGCAATTCATTTAATTCGTTTGTTAGTTGTTTGTTCCGCTGATAATTTTCAATCTTAACGCTTTTATTAAATATAATTCCCCGATTTATCTCTCTTTTGAATTATTTGAGTTCTCTACTAGCATACGGAGTATCCTTAGATTGGCTGTATCAGTGTATCTGCTTCTTGGTTTGTTCCAATCTTCACCATTGTTCTCTCTCTCTACGCAATGTCTTGAGTTTTGTCATACATTGTTCGTGCTTAAAAGATAGCAAGAATTGTTGAAGAGTTTCTTAAATTTAATTTCAATTTTTTTAAATATCTCAAACATTAAGGTTGTTTTTGTCAAGATCATGAGCAAGATTTACAATCTGATATATTTTTTTAATGGATTTCTTTATACACAACATCGTGACCTTCAAATGCAGAAACCATCACTGCTCTCAGACAATTGTCTTTTATTAAAGAGCAAAGAAATCACAGCAATATAAAGAAGGTTGATTAAACGGAACAAGGATTTTTTCGTAGGGACAATGACACTGCTTGATTTTGCACGACAACAAAAGTCACACGTATCTAGCAAATGAAGAATACTAATTAAAATTCAACATTTTAATTGCGAATGGAAAGTACAAAGAGATAAACGTCAGAAATATGACTCAGTAGAAGTCATAATAGACCGAAGAAAAAAAAATTGGAAAAAATATTAAATTTCTCAAAATGCTAGCACTGCTAAAATTTGTTAAGTCATTGTCGGATGTTTTACTGAGCAGTGTAACATTTGTGATTAGCATATTGCTTCAGATCCACAACTTATACAGTTTAGAAACTTAACTTAAAGAATACTAAATCGAAGTGACCTTCATACTACAATGAAATACATTATTTTAAACTAGGCACATCACAATCTGCAATGAGTGCTAGGTTGATGACATTTAAAAAAATGTCATTAGAAGAGAACCGAACAAAGTGATAGGCAAAGACATGTCGAAGATTCCGCACAAACGGTTTGAAAAATATTTGACAAAATATACTGGTAACTTTCTTCTTTGTGCGTTTGTGTCTTTAGTAAAAATCTAGTTGCAATAATTCACTATAGAGCAGTAGCCGCTTACAATGTCATAAATATGTTCATAGAACCTAGATTAGACACAAGTAAAGATCTCATCACCGATGAAATAACAGTCTTTAATGATGAACATGTTTCCCTCCTACGTCGACATTTTGGATACTTTAGAGTTGGAAAACGTCAAGAAACATGGGTTTACCCTGGTCCAATGGGCGGAAAAACTGAAAACGTAGTAACAATGACAACTGGTATTGCCCGAGGTTAATTTTGCAGCATGAATGCTGTGAGTTTAAACGATGATTTGAGCAATGAATTTCTTCATAAAACTGACAAATAATTGAATGCAAGACAGGTTCACACATGGTTTTCTTTCTCGAGAATTGAATATTATCATTTTTAACCATTACCCATTTATTTGTCTAAATCAATTTCATTGTATGCATGTTATTAGCTTCAGAGAACAATAACAAAGTTTTCAGAGCATTGATCATATGGCCAATGCGGAATATGTTTTACATTTTCAAACTGTATGTGTTACTGGTGGAAATTCGATCAATGTCAAAATCGGACCTGATGTTTGGCATATACATTTTCATGCTTCTAATCCCACTGCTATACAATCTTGGCATCTAAAAGCGTCAGCTACATTTATCTGCCATGTTTATAGTTTGTCATGTTGTAGCCGTCTCAAGGCCCAAAACTATCTCAACTTCAGAATACGCAAACAACATTTAACATCTATCTGATGGACACATAGTCTGCAAAACTCGTCAACAGTTGTTCATGCTGTGACAATAGGTTCCCCATGTCAAATAAATTATGTCACAATAATGGAGGTACATAGAAAACGAGGAAATAATAAACTTAATAACTCTGTATAATGTTACAACGTGATATAGGAAATCCAGACCAAGTCGTTCATACTGAACCTATACAAGAAACTGTTCGTGATCATGCTTTGTCATGTCTCCGAATAGCGCGAATGTAGAAAGGTTTAGGTGCATGAGTGCCTCTAAAAGTCCCGTCCACATCTTTAATATCAAGTATCTGTCCTTCTGGTGGCATCAGCTCAAAACGCTGGACAATAGCACTGACGAAAAGAAGTAGTTCCATTCTTGCCAACGACTCTCCCATACAGTTTCTTCTCCCTAGAAATTGAGAAAGTTTTAAAAGGCTTATTGTTAAACCTGCATGCTGTTCAACGCTAATGTTAATATAACAGTGTAGAACCTGATCTGCTTGCCCAGCAAAGCGACTAAAGCATTTTGCAGCAAAATGTCCAACACATGCACGTAAAGAAACACAACAAACCAACGATTCCTGCAATACAATTGTGTCTTTTGAAAACAATTTTCTCAGACAATTTATTAAGTTCTTTATTTTATCTTGAATATTATTTAAGATATATAAAGGTTTATACCCAAGATTGATAAAGGTCGTTATTTTGACCATTTCAAAAGATCGATTTGTTATCGTTCTTCATGGTTCAATGATATGACACAAAATAGGATGATTCAGATCTTTAAAAATACCAATCAAGCCTTACCAGTGAAGAACGGAATAAATTCATCTGGTTTTAACAGAGTTCCCTTGTCACTGACGAACCTCTCAGGTCTGAAGTTCTCAGGGTCACCCCAAATATTAGGGTCCGACAAAACCAAGTGTATGTCTGGAAAAAGTTGCATTCCTTTGGGAATGTGGTAACCCCGATAGGAAACACCCGTCACAGGAGCATGCGAAGCGCTTACAATAAGAATGCTGCTCATTCGCAACACTTCCATTATGAAAGCCTCGGTGTAAACCAGTTTCTGCTTATCCTGCATTGATGGAAGCCTTTCAGTTCCAACGCTTGCTTTGATTTCCTCAAAGATCCGACTTTGGATATCGGGTCTTGTTGCCAGGTAGAATGAAGCCCATGTGACTGCGGTAGATGTCGTCTCCGTTCCCGCAATAAATAGATCCATTACTATAGCCGCTAAATATTCTTCTGAAAGACAAACATAAAAAGAAATTATGTTCCCTTTTACAGGTATGTTTATATGTCAGAAATTACTCATCTTTCGCCAAAGACACGTAGTCCTGAAAACATTGGAAAGGTCTGTTCGTTTGTAATATGTATCGACGATAAGTTGTTCATTTTGTATTTTCATCAATATACAGCTTATAAAAATCTGATAGTGTATGGATGAATTTTCACACATAAATCCTTGTCTATATCAATACGTTCAGAGATCGGCCTATTTATAAAGGAATCATTTCGCTGTTTCGAGATTAATCTGCACTGACAGGTGAGATATCCTGTAAGAGATGTTTATTGGTGTGGACCCCTCTGCGCCCTCCACCTATGGATAAGATGACAAGCTATGATGGATCGTTAGTCCGAAAGATTTAAAGAATTGTATGTCTGCATGTTTACCCAACAGAGTATGTCCTTGTGTGTCTTACTGAAATAACCAAAATAAATTTAGAACATTTTGAAATTATTTTTGTGATTAATGATCTAACTACTGTTCAGGACCATATGTTGTTTCGTAAGGTTTGTACTTCCATGGTGCTTTTCGATGCCTTGCTGCTTTACTTAGTGATCCTTACCAGGGGTTAATGTAATTCCTCTGTATGCTATATGCGTGATGCTATAATGTAGTGTAATTATATTCCTGTGAACATGTAAGGATTAACTTAAAAGAAAGGATCAAATTAGTATAATAGTGTTTTTTATTTGTTTATTAGGAGACCTATCTACAAAAATGTAATATTAAATCTTGCTAGAAGGGCCCAGGATCCAAATGTGGATTTGACATTTTGCAAGCTCAATAATGGCCTCGGCCATATCTGTTTCCAAAATAGAGGTCGATCCCTTCATCCCTATGCCTCTTATCCCTATCTAAATATTATATGTTGCTATAATAGACAACAAAAAAAAAAATGAAAAAAAAAAAAAAGAAAAGGAAAGGAAAATTAAAAACAAAAATGGAAATAACAACAAAACAAGAAACCAGAATAAAAGGGTGCTATGTTAGATTAGGGGTTTACCAGAGAAGCATGGCTTGTTTTCAATACACTGAGTTAATATAGGCTTAGGTTCCATACTCTTCAACGACGGGTCAGCGCCTGTTATAATAGGTAACTGAAGATCTCGACCCATAACGGTTCGAAACAAAGTCGGCCAAGTACAGAATCACCTAATGCAAATTAAATAATGAAATCTGCACATTAAATACTTGCTCCATTACCGAGTTGGCTCACAACAAACTCGGTCTTACCATTGATCTTGTATATCATTGTAACACTTATTGGTACTGAAAAATAAATAGCAAACAATGTTCATTTCGGACCAAAGTTTCAAGTCGCGATCGTTGAATTTACTCTTGTATGCCTTCGACACATGTGATTATGCAAATTTGATGGGTTTCATTAAGCGTGAGAACAATCGCCTTCTTTTGTAAATGTGCATTTTGAGTACAAACAAAACAAAATGAATCAGCATTTCATCTTCGCAAAAATCGATATACATCCTGTCCTCCTCCTCTCCCTTTCGCAAAAAATGAAATGACCATATCAATGCAGCCATGAGTACTGACTATTGTGTGGAGGGTTCAAGAGTAGTAAGTGCAAAGCAGTATACATATGCTTGTGGTTCCTATAACTCATTCCAACACAGCTTGTAATACAGATTATATCATTTTGGTACCAAAATTTCGGTCTCCATGACAGTTATACTAACTTTGTTTACTCAGTGATGTATTTTGGTCAGAACTGGAAATGTAAACACAGTTTTTTTTTACAGCTTACTTGATATTCAGCCTTTGATTGAGAATAATTCAAACCTTTAGTCTTTATTTTAACAATTAAAAGATAACTGGTATCAATTGGCCTAGGAAATATGTACGTTTAAACACTACATCATTATAACTTCTGTAAATCGTTCATTCAAAATGTTTGATTATATTCATGACGATTAGTACACTCTTTTCCTGCAATGCAAGTTTTGATAGGATTATCACCTGATTAAAGATCAATAAAGCGGAAAAAATAAATGTGGTAATATTCATAATTTCCATTTTAATGTTAAAAATAAAACGTTGTTAAACATTCTCACGGTTATATCAGTGCCTAATTCTTTGATATTGATCATTGAAATAAAAAGTAAAAATATCGCATGCTTCGATTGTTTTGTCAACTGTGTACTCTTGGAGTGAATTAATTTGAATATTAACTTTGTCATGTAGGCGCATGCACTTAGATTAAATTAAATAATACTTGTTGTTCAAGAATGAAACATATTTACATCTTTACCAAATCCAATCCAGATTGTTAAATACTTAACACCTTAAATATCATCAGAAAAACGTGGACACGAAAAATGTTCACCCTATTTATAGGTTACTGCATTTGAATGGGAATATATGAACGAGTTTTTGGAATGGAAATACTGCACGACCTTGTAAATACATTATATCCATCCAACTAAACGAGTTCAAATTTTCCCATACAAATGATTGATTGGATTTACTTCGCGTCCGCCCAGCATGGCATGTGCGACGGTAATGCAGTAACCTTTTTATTATAAGCTTAAGAAAAATTATTCTACCTAATGCCTAATTATATTAAGAAAATTCACTATACGAAACAATGTAACTGAATGTATGCCGCATTCCAAACTAAATACACAAGCGCATATTCATCATTGCACAACACCCACATTATTACTGCGCACATAACTCCGTCCAGATAAATTTGGACTTAGTCGCGCGCTCGACACAACTTTCGGAAGAAAATGGCGTGTCTAGTTAAAATTGAAATTTGGAGTCATATTGTGAATGAATGCGCAATGCAACAACTTTTCCATTTGAATGAAGAGATTTTGGTGGGTTTTTTTTTTTTTTTTTTTGATTCTACGAAATTTCCTGATTATGGACTGGTATTATATGTAAAATTCCACATTAAACACATGGGATTGAAGAAGCGAGTGAGAAGCGTGTTGACATCTGCGAATATGATTCTGTTTCGGTCAGTGAATGTTTGAAATCATAACGTGGAAAAAATATGAAGTCTTTCAACTGCAATTATCAAAACAACGCTGTGGAATCTAATGTTTACTTCATTTTGAGGGCAGTAAGGAGGATGTAAATGTACTTACATTCGAAATTACAGTATAATGTCAAAATTTGTAATCAAGATTGAGAACCTATGACATGGCTCGTGTAATTCAGATATACAGAACTATGAAAGTACATTTCGAGGAAATTCAGGATGTAAAACTGTAAGTATATTTTTTTTTGCCATTCTTATCACCAGCTAAGAAAGACAGAATATGACTTGTCACTTGTATGTTAATTGTAAAGACCCTTTCTTCCGTGTGTTGTATAATGTAGCTAGCCTAAATCCAAAACATTGTATCAACAAATTTATCGCGGAATGTGCCAAAGCAGCTGGTATGTGGCAGTGCACGAAACATCTGTTTTAGTTCATTCAGAAACAAATTTAAACCAACGTAAAGCGCCTCTTTCGCGAGTGTACATGATTTGTTTACAAATCAAAAGTGCATGCCTCTGCGTCCATTGTTTGTTTACAACAGAAAGTAGTTCCTTTAAGCATGTAAATGCTATATGTGTATTGGCGCGCGAGTTCAGTATCGGGTAATACTGAACGATTCTGACAATGTAAAGTTAACGGAGAAAATATGAGCATATAATAATGGCTTTTAGAACACCTCATTTTGGTTCAAAGAAAGAGAACGTCGACAACTTACGGCTGATATTTAATTTACAGAATACGGATTGTAAGTGCGACAATAATCAAATTCACGCATGTGAACACGTGTTTACAATCACAAGAAGATGAGGAGACACGTGTTACATTCTACTCAGTTAACAACAAGCATAGCGACAGGAAAAAGTCAGTTTCAAAATTTTCATTATACAGAATATAAATTAATTAATTCTGGGTCGATTTGGGTAGGCCGAGTTCGTTATTGGCCTAGAACGTGAATGCATCGAGCAGTCCCGAATTGTTATTATACAATGCCTCAGAATACGTATGAATATTCATTAAGGTATAATTTCTCATTGTTCGTTTGCTGGCTCTGGCTTAATGAATATTCATATGTATTCTGAAGCATTGTATTATAACAATTCGGGACTGCTATGTGCATTGAATAGTCGGCCCATTCACGTTCTAGTTCAATAACGAACACGGTAACCCGAATCGACCCAGTTTAATTAATTTATATTCTGTGTAATGAAAATTTTGAAACTGCCTTTGTCCTGTCGCTATGCTTGTTGTTAACTGAGTAGAATGTAACACGTGTCTCCTCATCTTCTTGTGATTGTAAACACGTGTTCACATGCGTGAATCTGATTACTGACGCACTTACCATCCGATTTATGTAAATTAAATATCAGCTGTAGGTAATCGACATCCTGTTTTCATTGACCCAAAATAAGGTGATATAAGAGTCCACAGGATGAACAGTTTTCGTCTTGGCATTTTTCTGACTTTATTTAAGGTGTCAAGAATTCAACAATCAGGATGGAATTAGTTTGGTAAAGTTGTAAATATTTTTCATTGTAGAACAGCAAGTATTATTTAATTTAATCTAAGTACATGCGACAAATTTAACACACATTAATTCACTCCAAGAGTACACAGTTGACAAAACAATCGAAACATTCGATATTTTTACTTCTTATTTCAGTGATCAATCGTAAATGAATTAGTCACTGACACAACCGTGAGAATGTTTAGCGACCTTAAATTTTTAACATTACAATGCAAATTATATTTATTACAGGGACCCCGTGACCCAGTGGTCTAAAGAGCTCCCATCACAGATCACTGCCGTCTCACCCCTGTCTGTGTGGGTTCGAGTCTCTGGCTCGGCCAATTTGGATATGTGTGAAAGCTTACCGGTAGCTTCTCGTTGGTCGGTGGTGCTTTCCGGGGTTTTCTCGGTTCTTCCTACACCATTAATACTGGCCACCATGTATAGCCTATCGTGTGCTGAAAAATGGCGTTAAACTCTACAACAACAGCAACAACAACAACAATAACAGCCCCCAATGCTGAATTCCTTCGGGCGCCCATGAACAAGCATGAAAGATAGAACAGGTACCATTAATGGATTTGACATCTGAGTGTTCTTCTTCATGCACTAGCATATATAATTAATCTTTTAATTATAATTCCTTCTCCGAAAGGGAAATGTTTCTCTTAATATGGACAACTAATAATGGATACCACCACCTTCGAATAAAGAACACCTACTTATAAAGGACGATGTTCTGGAAATAAAACTATTCTGGTACATAAATGGTATTGTTCCTACTAAGAAGTACACCTGGTCGTATAGGACAAAGGTTATTAGTTTATACTGTTATTTTATTTTTTAAATTGACAGTAACATTTTTGTGATTAAATATTAAATATTTCCTTACTTGTAAAAATATTCTTTTCTCCGTCGCTCTGTTTCTTCATTTGCGATATAAAAGCATCGATAAAATCATCGATATTTCCTTCATCGAATTTGGTCATGTGTTCCTCAATGAGTTCATTCACAAAGTCTTTGACCACTTGAATTTTTCGACTTAGGTTTTTGATCCCAAAAAAATCTCCTGGGACGAATCTTAATACGGGCATGAACATAACTGGAGATCCAGCTGAGACGTAATGTAGAAAGGAATTCAATCCATCCATAAGTGTTTTAAACCTAGGATTATCGTGGCTGAAATGGCCACCGAAAACGAGATGCGAAATCACATTTCCGACACTTGTCTGAATAGGGGCCATCATTTGGAACGGTTCTTGCTTGAATCCTTCTATTTCAGATAGAAAGAGCTTCACTTCCGTGTGAATTTTCTCTTCAAGCTTGGACTTTCCAAGTCCAAAATTTCTAAGTGTCACGAGAATGAATTTCCTTTGGTTCTTCCATACGTCTCCAGAAACTGCTATGATACCTGTAAAAAAATCAAGCAATAACTACTCTTTGAGCTTTTGATTGATAAACAAATGTTGTATATGTCTGTACAGAAGACAACCATATCTAACAAACCGAAATATTCCGTCTCCTCGGGTTTCCTTACGAAGGCTTGAAATTTAGAAAAAAAACAAATTTACTGTTTAAATTAACTGAAAATTATCTGAATAATTTTTTTAAGGTTATACAAGCTGGGTAGTAATCTCAATAGATTGAAGAACTACCACAATTACCCCAAATAACTCATTTTACCAATTTATAAAAACTATTTATAGGATATTCATAAGAAGTTATCAGATATGAATGAAATGTTTTAACAAACAAAGAAGCAACAATACAAAAGCCCAGAAAATAAACATATTCTGGTGAACTTAAGTACTTTGGATGTGAAATATTTTTTTTCCACACAAAGTACACAAGCGTCATATTTTTATGTACTACCTTGTTTTCCTAAGGATGTAAGAGAGTATTATCGATTTTATTTACTTATAATTTTACTTCTACATTTACATTTACTGTATATATTCTTTTATAGATTGGATCTAACCTCACACTGCTCAGACCCAGACCTGCGGTCAAATATTGCGACAACGGAGAGGGATCTGTGCACTTTTTAGAAGTGCAAGATCAAGAAGCAACATAGATTCTTATATACCTGTGCGTTATGTGATGGAAGTTCGGATCTAGGCTATTTGCAGTTTGTCCGATTTATATGCGAGCCAATACGATAATATATGCTGAGTACTTTTCAGTATCTCTTCATACGGAAGAGAGACAATAACGTGAACGGTCAGCATAAACATTGGGATTTATTTGCTTCATGATATTTCTGGAAAATGTAATACAAAAGTCACATAAATATTGTAAACATGTCCATAATATATCTTATATAATTACTGCTGTTTCGTAGAAGATCATTGGCCCATCATTTTCTTCATTATATACACATTTGATATTATTGCTAATCTGGTGATTGTTAATCATGTTCAATCCATTTTTCTATACCGCATACCCAAACCTGAAGTGTTTTACGAATTTCATTGACGTCTGTACATCGATATTTTTCAATTTACAGAATCGAACATGAAAAGCTCCTAGTTTGTTTTGAATTCCATTTATACGGTATACTGTACATGCTAAACATAGGGAAAGCACAAAGGATTTGCCACATAATAAGTCCAAAACCCACAAGCGTTTTGTTCAGAGTCCGGGTAAACTAATCCGATTGATATTGGATATGAATATGTCTTGGTCTAAAAGCCTGTACGTATATCTACATTATGTATTTTGTGTTCACTCCGTCGACTCGAAACAAAGCACGCATGCTGTTTCCTGTATTTTGGTCACATACAAAAACGTTCGTCACTTGAGAAATTACATTTTAACGCTATCCAAGTTAATGGCTTTGAATCCGATGCATGCTATAGTATTTAAAATCACTTCAGTACACTGTTTTGCAGGTTTATTAAATAAATATTGTGTTGAATCTTCGTTTGATATAAATACATTTGTGCTTTTTCTGAATGAAATTGATGATATTTGTCGGATAATGGATAGTCTTTCTTTCCAAAACTCAATCGTCGAATACTTTCTATCTTTCCTGTCAAATCTTCCAAAAGCTTTTTGAGCGTTGTTCTCAAATCATTCAACAGCTATAATTTGTTGCTCGCCAAGGCTCCCAAAAGGTATGTTTTTGTACTCATTATTTTTTCCAGTAATAAAATCCACTATATATATATATCAATATATATATATATATATATATATATATATATATATATATATATATATATATATATATATATATATATATATATATATATATATATATATAGATAGATAGATAGATAGATAGATAGATAGATAGATATATAATGTTGACTTGGTTACAAACTAAAATGGTACTTTAAGATTTCTTATAGGTTTAGCCAATGTTGCATTATAGGTTTATATGTTTAGAACTTATTGCATTATTGGTTTATATGTTTAGACGCTATTGCGTTTTATGTTTATATGTTTAGACACTGTTGCAGTATAGGTTTATATGTTTAGATACTGTTGTATTATAGGTTTATATGTTTAGACACTGTTACAGTATATGTTTATATGTGTAGACACTGTTGCTTTATAGGTTTATAAGTTTAAACACTGTTTCAGTATAGGTTTATATGTTTAGACAATATTGTATTATAGGTTTATATATTTATACACTATTGCATTATAGGTTTATATGTCTAGACACTATTGCATTATAAATTTATAGGCTTAGACAATGTTGCAGTATAGGTTTATATGTTTAGACACTGTTGCATTATTTATATCTGCATTAGTCTCCAGGCACTTTAAAAATGTTGATATTTACTCGTGAGCTAGGAATTCTGAAAAGGATAGATTGAAAAACGTAAGTTTTTTTTTTCACGTAAAAAGAAATAAGAAATTTATCTAACCTGTACGAAGAATCTACGGCCACAACATGAGTATGATTTTGTCTCTATTAATAATGTAAACGTACGTGGCCGTGTGGTCTAATTGTTAAGTCCAGGTTGCCGATCTTTAAATCAAACATGGGTCGCATATTACGCATATATTAAGTCTTATCCAAGTTTTATTGAAGAACTGAGCACCAATATCCACGACACGAAGAGGAAACTATATATATATATATATATATATATATATATATATATATATATATATATATATATATATATATATATATATATATATATATATATATATATATATATATATATACAATAAACTGGCAGCGAACAGTGCACAACTAGTATCTGACTAGCTCGTTGTCGTTGCATCTTATTGAATCCCTGTGACACGAGATCCCTTGCTGAATCCAGCGCACTGGAAAGGACTGTAGTTCGCGATATAAATAAATTGTATGTTTTATATATAGAGAGAGTGCATCACATTGGTCTTCTTCTCTTCCTCAACTTTCTTCTGACTTCTGGACCGTAAATGAGGACTCGCTTCAGACAACCGTGTCTCCATACATAAATAATTATTTTCCAAATGCTTATATCGGTGATCCGGATGATTGTCCATTATGATTTCGCTATACATGGGTAAGTAGGTGTGCAACAGCATCGACGATACGAGGGTAGATAATTCAACATTAGTTCACATGTTGTGACGAGAACAGGTGAAGGGAATGAAGTGAACTGTGGTTACTTATAGTGGAAGAGCGGATCGAAACAGATTGAGTTTTTAGACAAATCCTAACACGCACTGCAAAATAGAATTACAGGTCAGAGTCTGTATTCCAGTCCTAAGAGAGCTGACTGTGAGTTCACATTCTCTATATAGGTGCGCTAGCATCTGTGCGCAGTGAATCAATGCGACAGAGTTTTCAAACATGACGGTAATTAGGAAGACGATGAATTGGAGTGCACCGGCCGTGGAGACGAGAAGCGATGGTATAGCAGTGGCTACCAAAGTCAACACAGGCATACTTCCAGACCAGACCGATTTTAATTGGCATTTAGTGGATATTCTATCTTCTTCCCAAGAATTTGTTCCGATATTTGCACCTTCGACACCTTCTCCTTCCTTACCACACGTCAAAGATTTTAAACAGAGACAGAAAAAAGAATTTGAAAAATTGTACGGTAGCAGAAATAAGTAGAACAAACATTTCTACTTCAACATCAATAGCGAGAAGAAGAAGAAGCAGGAAGTGAACGGCAGGAATAAGAGGAATCAGTAGTGAAGAAAGAAAAACCTAAGAGAGAAGAAGAACAGTGAAAGCCAAACGTTGACGCTACTTTTATACAGTTTGGCAGCATCAAGGAGTCTGAAACAAATGTATCACACTTTCTTAATACGACCCAATAGAAAACGACCTTTCCGACCCAAACAGCCCAACCCTGATATATCCACCCTAGTGATTTATACAATATCACTGACTTGTTCAAAGTCCAGAAAAAGGCCTTGGCCGTGGCAAACGGATAAAGGAGTTACAGTTGATTACGTCCCATTCCTGAGTGTTTGTTTTAAAAAGTAGTCACCCAACGGTTCTTTTCAAGGCCACTCACTTCTCTTGAATAGACATGGTATTCATTTTGCCAAATTCATTTAGAACTCAAAATCCTTATTTTGCCTATGATAAATGTGTGTGAATGCGTGAGTGTAGTTCCTTATTTAAAAAAAGCCGAACAAACAGACAATAACGTTTTCTGTCTGGTGTATTCTGGTGCAAAATTTTCAATCCAATTCACAAAACAACACTTGAAAAAGTTCATAGACTTCTTCTGCATCTTTGTTCACTTTCTCCTATTTGAATTTCATCACTTTCATAGGTTTTTCGCCTCTTCTTCCTAACGTTCGTCTCGTCTTCTTTTCTTCTCTTTTGTTTGTTGTCTTGCTGGAGTTGTCATGGTTCTTCATTTTGGGAGGGTACCTCTTCCTTTTCTTGTTCAGAACTCCTCTCTTCCTCTTGCTCCTGTTGTTTCTTAAAACTTTCTGAAGACCAGTGTCCTTTATCTTGACAATGATAACAGGTATCTTGACTTTTGTCTCTTCTGACACCTGTATTGCTTTTTGACGATCTGGACATTATGTAGACCAATGCCCTCTCATTTTACAAATATTGCATGTATCTTGATTTTTATCTTGAAAGGAGGGGAAGGAAACCGTCGGATTGTCTGTAGAAACATTTCGTATGACACCTCTTAAAGCTCTGATCAGAAGTTCGATTTGTGTTGGCTCTTCCATCGCTCTGGTAGGATCGAGAGTGAAATGAGTACTGGTAAGGAAGACATGGACCCTTTATATATGAAAGACACTAGTCTGACATTGATATAGGGACTCAAAGCGTTTAAAATGTAGTCATATGACCTTCTGCAGTCAAGATGGAACGAGCGCATTTTTTCGTGGAGAAAGGAGAAGAAAGTTACAGGCAGAAACGTGATGTATCGCCTGGCGCAGTAGCTGAGGTCTTGGCTCAAATTCACGCCACGGATTTTTAAGATGACATGATTAAGCTCGAATCCAGACCCAGAGAGTCTACACCCAACCAAAGTCCACCACAGCCACCAGTAAAGCCTTTAAAGTACTAACACATTCGAGCGACGGAAAAGTGCTTGTATACGACATTTTGAACATCGGCCTACACGTATACGGTGAAGTTTAAAGTTTTAGTCCGACGTACCGCTGCAGAAAGCAGAAGAGGTCATCGGCGATATATGGGATTTTTTGTTAACCACACTGAAACAGCAACGTGAAGCTACCTTTTCGTCACGACAGTTTGCAGTTCCCCGTTTGGATCGAGTTTATCAGCCCAGCAGAATTAACTCCTTTCGAAGTCATGGACAAGATTCAACACGTGCAACAATCACCGATGCAAAAGCGATACTGTTAAAGACCCACGTGTCTCTTCCCAAAGGAACCGGACAACACAAATTGTTGTTATTGGTGGACGACCTTCTCTGCATCAAGACTAGTCTTGCTCAAATTAACAATATTCAACACCGGGTGTGTTTACTCTGTGGCATCGTGGTTGGACGAACGTATGCCGACCAGAACGACAAGGCATAATGTAAAAGATATGGGAGAACATTCGAGATCAAACCAAGCCAAACAACAAAGAGAAGCAGAAGAACTGTTACAGCAAGCAGGACAATCCAAAGACTCTCGGTTGCATTCCAGAAAGGCAAAAATAGCCAGAAGTCTTGGCTCCATTCTAAACCTTGAAAGTGCATCCTCAAGAAGTGCGGAGACCTCTGTTGTTTCGTAGCAAACATTTCGCGATGAACGTTTCGATGCCATTACCCGTATCACCGCATTCCTTGGATACAGCTATTATTATGAAAAATGTGACTATGGCTATAGCAACCGAGAGCAACACCAGCATTGCATATCGAAATGTTTAGGATATTTGGCCTCTCAATCCTGTCTGGACGAAGGAAATGAATGAGTGCTTTGTACTGCTTGTCAGCGCACTTTTATCAGCCCTGCCTGTTACAAACAACCTCTAAAGTCGCGCGGTTCACATAAGAAAATTGCTTGTCAACTGCTGAGATTGTGTCCTACTTGTGGACAAGGAATACGTATCAATAGTGCTACATTCAAACATACCATTCCAAGCAAGAGGAAGAAGATGACAACAAGAAGAAAGGGAATCTCCTCTTTTCGATTTCGAACGCATGCAAGAGACGGCATTCACTTCCTGATTTCTGTGTGGCTCATCCAAGGTGCGAGAAGTGCATACAAGAGCCTCTCTCTTTTCATTTCATTCAAAGTAGCATGATTCCTGGAGGACGTGAAAAAATATTTAAAGGAACAAACACGCTATCCGATTTCGCCCGGTGGATCTTAGACCCCATCGACAAGATGCGGAGCCAATAGGACATCCAACATTATGGAGATTGTCATCACCATGCCACGGTAATGACCCACAATTTATCGGGCTATGATGGATAATTTCTTTTGAGACACTATACGGAATAAAGTACCGAAAGTCATAAAGTGACTTTGGATGGAGCCAAAAAAACGTTTGGAGTGACATAAATGGCCAAGGGATATTTCAGCACGTTTTCAATACCGAAGCCAATCAACACACTGTTATACCCCATTTACCCGAGGTTCACTACTACGACCCCGACAACATGCGCAGCGAACAACGAGAAGCTTTCTATGCTTGGTACTATATTCAGGCATCGAACCCCATCTGTTTTCTGGAAGAATTGTGACAGTAATGTTATTCCGACGTAGAAATGTTTCGGTGTTGCTGTGGGAAGTTTCTAAAACTGTTCATTGAACACGGAGGGATCGATCCTTTCAAGGAAGCCAGCACCATTGCAAAGTCGAGAGATGGTCACAATACAAGTGAAACGCAATGAAGAATTGCATCCGTTACATCACCAAAGTTTAAACCACTGGTACGTGAATACTCTACGAGGACTGATTCAGATGAACGTGTGCCAGCGATCAGACATTCTTAAACTGTACGTGGCAAGAAGGATTGGTTTGTTGTGGCTCATTTTTTTTACTACAAGGTAGTCATACTGAACGAATTCCAGAAGAAGAGTTAGATGATTACCAAAATCTTTTACACGATATAAGCTTAGTTCAACAGGGAAATTTTGAGCAGAGTGTGATGTGCAAGTTAGTGTCTAAACCATTTAGATTTGACACCAGAGTACAATCATCTCTCCGTAGAAAGTACACATATTGCCTCCAACCAAAGGAGGTATAAAAATGGCCTACCATGCCACATCTTTATCAGTGGTGATGCAACATATTCCGTTAAGGAAATCAATCAGAGTATTCAAACGGTTGAGGATTACCAACATTTATTACGAGAGCTGTGTCCATTGAATTGGGGCGACGTGTGGTGTATCTCTTAGTCACTTGCCTTCTGTGATTTCATTTAACACCTGATTCATCGTTGGCTTGGTACGTTCTCTACTGTACCAAACATAAAACATGATGGTGTTTCCTTTAAATGTCCTCGAGAAACTCGTTTTGTTACAAGCTTGGTGCTTTCATTTACAAACTTCACCACCTCTGAAGAAATGTTTCTTCGTGAAATTTTAGTCCCTCCGGATGCTTACGGAGATGTGTGTATAGTTTATGACTCAATCTCACTGAAAGAAATGTACGTGACTGGAAAAGTTGAGGTTTAGAGGATTGGACAAAATAAGTGGTTTACACTGGACGATATATGTGTTAGACATTCAAAGAAAAATGTGAACTTAAAGTGTCCAGTAAAAAAGTAACTTTTTAACATGTGTCAGTGATAGTGTCAGAAGAAGAAGAACCCGACACCGAGGACAACCACTCCCTTCAGGACAGGACGGTCTTTGACATTCCCGAAAGACCTTTCTGGGAGGACCCTGTGTGACTCTCCACAATGTAGAGACTGTAAGAACATTACACACTGACCCATACGTTGGTCATCAAAAGCATGTGATTTGTATATATTCCACTGTGCTCGCCTTGATATGAATTTTGTCGTTGTACTTCATCCTTTGGCTTTTATGTATTTTTGTCTTTCGTGTTGTTCCATTTTAAACATGTTGTGAAAAAACGTGTCCTCAAAAAGTATAAAAACTCTTGCCTTGTTTGTCTTCGTGTCACAAGTGACATTCCCTGCAGAATGGATACCTCTGCTGTCTCCCCCCCCCCACCCTCTTCCTCCACTTTCAGAGTCATCGACGAACACTTATGTCGTGCCAGTTGGGAGGCCTTGTATCTTCGCCATCCCTTAATATATTAATTGCCGGACATAGTGGTTCAGGTAAAACCGAATTCGTCAAACGTTTCATCGAATATAAACATCATTTGATCGATCGTCCAACTCAGCGAATCGTGTGGTGTTACAAAGAGTGCTAATCGGCGTAGAGTCTCATGCGAGAAAGTCAAGCCGGTTCCGTCGTGTTTGTGGAGGGCATTCCTGGCGAAGACGACGAGATTGTGTCTGACACCAGTCAAACACATATGGTCATCTTCGACGACATGATAGGACAAGACGGAGAATAGATCAAACTTTGGTTTACGCACAAAGGGAATCATCGTAATGCCAGTGTCACTAACATCACACAAAATGTGTTTCAACAAAGTAAAGCCCATCGAACCATCAATCTCAATGCTTATTATGCGGTTTTGATTAAAAAAGCCTTAGAGATAAACAGCGAGTGCAAATCTTATCCAAACAGTTAGGAACGCCTTGGCTGACTCGTGCGTATGACGATGCCACTCAAACCAAACACGCCCATTTCACCCGTGGATTTAAAACCCACCACCCCGAGATCTGGGACAAAATAGTCCGTTCCCCAATTGGGAAATCACGGTGAAACTCCATTGTCGAAAACGATTTATCAGTTACGTATCAAGTGTACCGAGGAGTCGCTCAACACCGAGGAGATGGTTTAGTGGATATGATAAAATCGGCCTTTCGTTCAGAGGTCTCCGTTTTGAAACCGATGGTGACACTAGGATTGCACGCCTTGAAAGAAACCGAATTGACACACGTCAAAGAAGTTTTCAAAAGTTTCATCATCGATAAACAGAAACCCCCAAAAAAGCTTACTTGAAAGCAGGAAAGCTTAAAACGGGCAAAGACATTTTGGGTCAACGAAAACTCCAATAAATGGCATGGACAGTGCAGAGTCAGGCAGTTCTGCTACCCTGATGCCACAGCAAGGACAAGACAGAAAGAGACGACGTAGACACCCTTTTAGGGGCCTTCACACCCTCAGAGCTAAAAAAAAGCTAAGAAAAGAAGAACTGTCAGAGACTTTGATTACAAAATACAAATCACTGGGAGAAATAAAGAAAGGAAGAAAATGATGCACCGAGAGTATTGCGTCTGTTCCATGTCGGAACTGGATATGTCTGCCATGCCTCCTTAAATGGAACATTCGCGGAAAATCTTTTTGAGTGTCAGCACTACAATGAGTCCAAGAATGAAGTCAGTCGAGATGACAGAAAACCTTGTGTGCGTAACCTTTCGAACCTGACTATAGTGACTATAAGAAGAAATACTTGAGATCGTACTTAACCTTTGTACGAAGCCACGGGACAGTTAGGGACCAACACCAGTAACGGTATTACGTATGAGGATTATGCAGAAGGTTACACTTTGTGATCCTTTGATTTTACTTCAGACCAAGGCAGCGACGAGGGACGTTTTTATCCTATAAAGAAGCAGTGTTGCATCAGTTATATAAAGACTTGCTTGATCATTTCTCTCCTCCTTTGCTGGTTCCCGAGATCCGTCACATCGATCCTCTCTTGTCTTAGAGAGACGAAGCGAAGAAACGGTTACTTGTCATAGATTTTCAAGCGAACGGTTCAGATTCAATTGATGACTTATAAGTGCCTGTATATAAAATCAACAAGACCAAAATGGATACCTGGGAATATTATTATATCTTGAACCTCAGTTCGGACATTGCTTCTTGGAATCCTGTCATGTGTGCTAAAGATGAACTGCCTCATCGCAAGCCTCAAGACCATGAAGATTATGTCATCAACATTGATGACAATAATCTCCTAGGAACCCACTGGACAGACGTATACGTTCCCCGTGATGGTTGTGTGGAGTATTTCGATCCGTATGGATTGCCACCTTTCGAAGACGACATCATAGACTTTATGATAAGAAATGCCCAGACGACACGAATCAATAATGTAAAATTACAAGGCAGAGATTTCATAGTGTGTGTACAATATTGTGTGTATTTTCTTCATCAGCGCAGTCTTGTATATTCATTAGAACATTTAGTGACTTATTTTGATCGTCACTCTTCTAGAAACGATGACAAAGTAGATCGTTGGATTTGTGACCATGATGGCTATCTTTTGTCTTTATTTAGCGTACATCGTTGATCCAATGCATTCCATTCGTGGAAATCTCACTTCACTTCACAACATTGTCAACCTTGCACAAAATAATTTGTTTGCTTTATTGTTGATTGCTAACTGAAGGTCATTTGAATAAAAATGTTGTGTTTAAAAACAAACTGTGTATGTCTTTTGATATTTTAAAAATATACATGGTCTTTGACTTCTCTCTATCCCTCATCCTGAAATCAACAATCATAGCGTTCCGACCAAACAAAACATAATAGAATTGTAGGGATTATTTCTATGGTGTCCTCGCTAGAGCGATAAAACGCGAAGCAGTCTCTAATCTAACTATCCATTGTTGACTCATCCTCCTATGAATATGTGTATAACACTAGCCAAGCGGAACGAAGCTTACGTGAATTTACATCGTGTCAGGCAAAGCCTGATACCCAAACCTGAAGAGAGAGAATGTCAGAATCTTGAAAGTGACCGACGACCTGATTGGAGAGCTCTTCAGAGAAGAAATCAAGAAAGAAAATGAAGAATGGACGGAGAAGTACAGACTTCATAAGCAAAGAGAACAGAGAGAACAGCAGCAGCAACACCAGTAACCAGACAGAGGATTTGGCGACTGCCGTGTAGACGAGAAAGAGTTCTGCTTTTCTTTCCGAAGAATCCGGCCCTATCCTGCGAAAAAGCTTGCCGCCAGAACGTGGAAGCAATCTTATACGACAAACGATTGACATAACTTCAGGTTGACAACAAACAGCTCTTTTCAGGGCTACCTAATACTCTAGAAAAGAGATACTAGTTGAATTTCCAATTGTAGTTAAAAAATAGAACTGTGTCAACAGGCACTTCATTTTTTTTTGTTATATCTTAAAATAATAGAAGTGTGCCTATAAGCAATTCATTTCTTTGTTTTATGTAAAAACAGAAGTGTGTCGATAAGCAGCTCGTTTACGTAGCTTGTCAAAATATAGTCTGTCAGGTTTTGTTTGCAGTTAGTATTTGTAATTAAAAAAGTGAGTGAGTGTTTCTTTAAGGTCCGCACATTCCCTGTTATTGTGGGTTTGTAAGTTTTGCTAACAGGGGATGTTCTCCTTCACGTCCGCGCTTCACAAATATAACGCGAAAACATTCGTCACTCTGGCATCCCGTCATTGATTCGTGAACTACAAAGAATGAGTAACATAATTGCAAAATTGCTTGAACTCCAAGTGCAACTAGAATATGCCAGGCGCTTCTTGGATGTGCTTGCCATGGAGGCAATCAAGGAAATTGCAAGATTCGAGGAGGGAGGAAGAGGAGAGGAAAAAGAAAAGGATAAGGAAAATATAATACTTCCTCACCTCATGCTAAGGCCTCGGTATGAGGTCAAGCTTGCGGTGAGGACGCCTCCACAACCTGTACGACGGCAGCTACAGCCACATCCACAACTTCCATAGCAGTCACAACAACCACTACAACTAGTACCAGCACCGCTGCCACTACATGCACTGTGTGGCAAAGGATCAGGAGGAAAGTCTTCACTATTCCACAAAGTGACAACTAGGATGAGGAGGCCACTCATCCCCTTTCTGCGCTTCCAACTTCTCAAATCAACTGGATCAACAATAAGAGCCGTCGATGCGTCTGTGGTGTTCGGCCTGCGAGGTGTGACCATTAACCACGTGCATATGGAGTTCAAAACAACAGCCTTTCTCAGGGCTACACAATAACTCTAGAAAAGAGACAATTCAAGATGCCAATTTGTGTGAATGTGATTAAGTGTGACTATAAACACTCACTACTTCTCTGATGTGATTATGTGTCTGTGTGTGTATGTGTGTTTGTTTGCATGCGTTCGCGAACGTTTGTGTGGAAAGTAGACATTTTTTTCCCAGTTCCTTTCTGTCGATAGCATATTTTGGTGTTTGTGGATGGTATATAGTATATTTTTTCTTCTTCATATGTGTGGATAGTATTTGTGCGATTGTTTTTTGTTCTTCTTCTACACGTGTGCGGATAGAAGATTTTAGGGTTTGTGGATAGTTTATACTAGTCCTTTCTTTTTACCGTGTGTGGATTGTATATGTGGGATTGTCTTTTTCTTCTTCTTTCGGTGTGTGGAAAGTAGATTTCGGCTTTGTATGAACTCACGTACGTTTGCATGGATAGTGGATAATATGTGATGTGAGTGTAAAGGGTGTTTTCCCTTACGACCTTGCTTGAGAAATATGAAGTCAAGCGCTCGTAATTTGCTCCATTCAACATTGAATACTCAAAGAAAATGGAAAGTAATAATTTGGACAAAATGATCAAGCTGCAAGAAATGGTTGGTTATATTGGGATGTTGGCGGAAATGATGGTGAGATTGGAGGATGGTTATGGTTATTCTCACCACCGTCTTAAATTGGAGATAAACAATATAGGGAAGGCAAAGGAAAAATTAGAAGAAATGAGATAGAAGGAAAAAATAAGAAAATGAGGATGATGATGACATAACACTAATGAGTGAGAGGATTGAAAGAATAGAAAAGGTAGAGGAAAATAAAAAGAGGAAAAAGAGGAGGAGGAAAGCGAAAAGCAGAAAGAGGAAAAGAGTCAGAAGAAGAAAACAAAGAGTGCAGGGCAGAAAATAAGAAGCTGGTGGAGTAATAGAAGGAATTTGAAGAAGAAAAGTAAAGTTATTTTCTGGGCCACTAATTTGCCTCGTAAAGACTGGCTTTTTTGCCTATTTTTTTTTAAAAAGTGTTATACATGTGTTTACCTAAAACACCACTTATTCAGGTCATCCACTTGCCACTTTGTTGCCAATAGCTAGTAGCGTGACGTCACCCACCTGTTCGTTTTCCTCCTTGTCCCTACAAATGCCCGATACTTGTTTTTGTTCCTCTTTAGATCCAACCATGTTAAAATTCCACATGTTCAACTTCCATTGTCCCTATACATCCTGTCCCTATATCGCCCCAGGGTATATTTTAATCGTAAGTCACATTCTCCCTATAAATCTTGGGGGGATTTTAATAATAAGTCGACTTGTCCCTATATAGCCCCCGTTAACTACTGATGTCACAATGAAAGCTAATCATACTGATAAACAAATTCGTTAAACCATCGATTGTGACGATCACACTCGACGCGCTCTTTTGCTGACCCAAGTTTAGTTTATGGCTACAGTTCTAAAGGTCCATAGTGATAGATAATTTTCGTCTGGAACATTCGTGGTGAAATTTCATGTGCAGAACAATTAATAATCTGGATCGAATAGATTTTGTTTACATAAAATTATTGTTAAATTTTAAAATAACTATTTATATTTAATTTAAAATGAGTAAATGTTCATACATGACCCATGTGACTTGTATTACAGGCATAATCAATAATTAATGCCAATAATATTATCGTATCGATTAGATACCTTTTAATTCGTACTCAACGATTTGAATCTAGTTTCGTGGGTAAACGGCACCCACCTATTTGCCTCCATGCACCAGTCCATATTCCATCACGTCTACGCATACATCAAAACGCAATGATGCAACCGTGCTATCAGACACACTCTCATGGCATCCTAGTAATACAGTCGACTCCACTTAACTGCACATCGGTTAACTGCACGATCCAGAGAACTGCACATAGTCACGCCGGTCCCGTTTTTTCCCAATGCTTTTCAATGGGAACAAACTTCGGATAACTGCACTTCGCTTAAATACACACTCGGGATAATAGCACGATACATTTTCTGCCCGTGGCACATTATTCAATACAATTTTACTCCAGTTAACTGCACAATGTATAGTCAAGATCAGTTATTGCCAATCCACTGCAGTAGAGCTTCAAAGAAGTCGACAATTAAGCCGGTAAATGCGACTTCGTAAATAATTGACATGTAAAGGACGCCATAGGTGGTAGATATGGTAGATACGTGTATATCCCCGCCCACCAAGGAGCAATAGCGTGGGGAACAATCATAGTACAGCATGGGAAACATTGCTCTAAACCGTGATTTCAACTATAGACAATCATCGGATGTTCAACCTTGAATTTATGAGCGTTTATTTTACAGTCTAAAATGACTAGTCGCAAGTGTAAATCCCTGACGTTAGTTCAAAGGTTTGAGTTCATAAAATGCGTTGAGAACAACAGAAGTCATGCCTCTGTTGCATTTGAGTTCGGTTTTGGTCACAGTGTGATTTCGCGAATCCACAAGAACAAGGAGAAGGTCATTGAAGACTGACAAAGTAACAGCAATCCTTCTCAGAAGCGCAAACGAGGTGGCAAGTCCGAAGATGTTGAAGAAGCGCTGTTACAATGGTTTGCTCAAGCTCGCAGTCGACAAATTCCGATAAGTGGACGACTGTTTCTTGAAAAAGCTAATCAATTGGCTAATTATTCGGGTTTGCATGATTTCTAAGCTACAAATGGATGGTTGAAAAGATGTAAAATGCACAACGGAATTCAATTTAAACGACAACACGGTGAAAAACAGGATGCAGACGTCTTTGGAGCTGTAAGATGGGTAATTGAAGTTCTACGAGAAATCGTTAAAGACTACCAACCAAAAGACATCTTCAATGCCGATGAAACTGGGTTGTACTGGCGTGCGTTACCTGATGAGACTTTTGTCTTTCAAAGGAGCATAAGCACCGGGATGTAAGATTGCCAAAGATCGTTTGACAATTTTGTTTGCATGCAATATGGATGGTAGCGAAAAATTAAATGCCTTGGTGATTGGCAAAAGCAAATCCCCTCTATGTTTTAAGAATTTGAAAAAGCTGTCCGTACAGTACATATAATTCTCATGTATCTACACAATCATACCGGAACAATACGAAATAAATCGAGGTATATAAGATTTAATTACATTGAATTACAAATATATATATTGAACTAGTCCCTAAATTACCTTACATTCCAAGCAAAATATTCTTAATATTTCACTGGATAGAAATAATTTCATTACCGCGCTGATCACAAGAGAATCGTGAAAATCGAAGTTATTCTTAGATGCTGACTTGGTAAAAAATGTAAAAATGCCCATTTCCCGATACAGACGAATCCAGTCGAACTCATGTAAGGCACGAATTATTATTTTTTCTTAAAGTGCTATTTTACTTTGAATTGTGAATGAGAGTTATTTATTTATATTTCCTGTAGCACCAAGTGATTTATATACAGTTCAAATCCAAACAAAGCGCGAATTGTTTGTTCTTGATGTGCAATTTAACTTAGATTTTCTGTGTGAATAATCACAAGACGCGGAAAACACAAACGGCAAACCGCGGACATAACTCGTGATCCCTAAGAAAATGCTATTTCAGTATGTTATAAAGAATAAACTTTCCTTGACACTCGTGAAAATCCCGAGGTTTCACCCACTCGATGAAATGTGTTATTCTGTCCTTACAAGCAAGCATTCTCTCTCCCACTCTTTCTCTGTCTGTCTGTCTATCTATCTGTCTCTGTCTGTCTGTCTGTCTCTCTCTCTCTCTCGCACACACACACACACACACACACATATATATATATATATATATATATATATATATATATATATATATATATATATATATATATATATATATATGTATATATATATATATATATATATAGAGAGAGAGAGAGAGAGAGAGGGAGAGGGAGAGACAGACAGAGAGAGACAGAGAGAGAGACAGAGAGAGACGTGTTAGTGTATGTATCTAGCTGTCAATGAATCAAACAATATATCTATCTATCTATCTATCTATCTATCGAGAGAGAGAGAGAGAGAGACCTTTTCCGCCATTAAGAATTATTATCGGAAGTATGGCAGCTGGTCTGTCCGAAAATTCTACCCCACGTTTGATGAAGAGCTCTCTTATGGCGTCATAACCACAGACGACAATCGTTGGAATGGGTCCCAAGTACAATTTGTAGATGTCACCATATCTCTTTTGTAGCCTTCTTAGACATATTCTTAAATCGGGGTCGGCAGTCAGCTCCATCACATTACCCACCAGAGGTATCCAGGCGGGCCCTGGGGGCATTTTGCCATGATAGCGATTTCTAAAGAATAAGATTGCGAGAAAACTAACAACAAGGAATCCAATTGATGTGGAAAGTATATCAAGTCCAAAGAGCCTTGAAGACATTGTACTGATACTCCAATGTTAATTTACAACCAAGACAATTCGAAAAGATCCGAGTTACACAATGAATTAAATAGGTGAGGTTTGTATTATTTAAGCTGCAAATATCTTCACAATCTTAAATTCACAACATATATCTCTAATGACATTCACCATTACATCGAACTGAACAACTTGACTAACTCGAAGTTACAAATCGTCTGCTGCGTACCGTAGCAACACTGACTTGTATACGAAATGGTAATGTACAGTCAGCAATTCTGGTCAGTCCATGACATTGATTGCACCCATGTGCGCATGCCTGTCGAACAAAAAGTGAGACGCATTGTTGTTGGAATGTTTATATTTTAGATTAGTTGTTAACGCCAGTTTTTAGTAAAACAAATTTAGAAACAGCATTAATAAACCGTGCATTCATAATGATATTATTCATTTTTAACCAACAATTTAGTTTAGGAAGGTAGTGTGGTTAATATTGCTGTTCTTTGCTTTTCTCTAAATATCGAAGATACTTTTATAAACAAAAATAACCGCAACGTTTTGTAACATTTATATAATAATAATAATACTAATAATAATAACTTTATTTGAAGAGGGTAACACAATTAGCTGAAGTACAAATCTATCATATAAAGGAATGTATTTATTCTAACAGCATCTCTCTAGCCATTGGGATATTGGGTTTGGAAGAAAGAAATAGTGTGGGCATATTTAATATCAGCTGGAATACCATTCCAGAGCAAAGTTCCTGAGTATTGGAAACTGTTTTTGAATAATCTCTTATTTGGTTTGAAAAATTTATCGCAGATGTGGAGTATTACCATTTAGCCTATAATGGAATAGCGATTGTAAATATTCAGGAGCACTTTAATGTGGCTTTTCTCAACCGGAGTCGGTCTTTTATATAATATTAAATATTCTTTTATTATTGTAATATTTTAATTTATATCATATTAAATATTCTACTTCATCTACTTTGTTACATTTATTAATAATTGCCTGTCCTGTTCTAAGCGATGATTGAATACGAACATGCATATTGTACAATATTATATATATATATATATATATATATATATATATATATATATATATATATATATATATATATATATATATATATATATATATATATATATATGAATGAATGAATGAACGCCTCACATTCCAGATTGTGTCTGCTACAAAATGTAGCTGTATGTTTATTATGGCTATTCATAATCACTTTTGCATATTGATAAGTTGATTGTTTTCAGTTTTTAGTTTCTACCTTTCTTCACAATGATTAAATCAATAGAATAACACTTATGATTTAAACATGAACGATGGTATAAAGGATAAACGTATGTATATATATATATATATATATATATATATATATATATATATATATATATATATATATATATATATATATATATATATATGTGTGTGTGTGTGTGTGAGACAGAGAGTCAGTGTTTGGACATTTTCAAATTTAATTATTAATAATCGATTTTTAGAAGATTATAGTATGTTTATTCTTGTAGGATTTAACGCCATTTTTCAGCACACGTTCTATATATACATGGCGGCCAGTATTATGGTAGAGGAAGAACCCGGGAAAACCTCCGGGAAGAACAACCGACCCACGAGATGCTACTGGCTAGCTTTTTCACATACCCACATTGGCCGAGTCTGACACTCGAACCCACGCAGAGAAAGGTGAGATGGCAGTAATCCGTAATGGAGAGCGCGTTAGACCCCTTGGGGCCCCTATATTATGTTTAAGACACAACAACAATAAAATTTTAATACATTACAGTATTGTGTACATAACTGATAAATCTATCTTATAATATCGACATGGTTTGCAATGTTGTATCATTGATAAACACCGTAGAAAAATCCCAGTGAAAGTGCATAGATATCGTTCCGACAAACCATATTCTTGAATGTAACTAGGTGTAATTTTTATTTCAAGGTTTTAATCCAGCCTAAATTATTTTTCTCACTCACCCCACATTTCAGCATAGTTTGTCCGTTTGGCAACAATAGGAAAAGGGGAACAAAATGCAGAAATGATTGTAATGAAAATATGTACCACATTTAATTCATTTGGAAACGGGGATTATTACTACTTATTATATTTATTTCGCATACGTAAAGAATGATTAATGTATGAAGATTCATCATTGATCTAGAACCAACTGCAGACGCTCGCGAGAAAGTTTATATATGCGTATTATTACGCCATGGGCGGATCTCAATTTGATAAATCAATAGGATTGCTATATCAGATTGCTTTATACCAACATTTTAAATGTCCTGTTGTTTTTAATGTATGTGGTATACAAACATACATACATACATACATATATATATATATATATATATATATATATATATATATATATATATATATATATATATATATATATGCCTGTATTAAACTAAAATATGTTTGAATACGAACATGTATGCCGTACAATATTGCAATATATATATTGAAATTTCGTCGCCCAGTGGAATTCAGGCTCATCGCATCAGCGTTTGCCGCGATAGCAAATTCATGATGTATTGAAGGGTTCAAACCTAATCAACAACAAATCACAAGCTCATGTAATGACACCGCTGCTTATTTTATAAAACTCGAACTCAATTTATTTTTACAAGAGAACAACAAAGCCATATTTGGATATTGTTAAAAAATCCACTACATCTATTTGATAATATACGCTTTTTTAAAAAGATGCGGAAAGGAATGAGAAACAAAATCCATGGAATATGGCAAATAATAAACTTTGTGCATATGACTCGATGATGTATGTTCACACTTAAACAATGTTTCAAATTTCATCCATTATTATTATTATTATTATTATTATTATTATTATTGCAATTATCGTTGATTTTGGAATTGTTCGACTTCGTATTGTTGTTATTGTACACGTTTGCAGTTATTACAGTGTGTCCACGTTGTTAGTAATTTAACATGCACACCTGTAGATGGTTAGGTACAATGCAGATACGTAAATGATGAAATATAAGCTTCCTCTTCAAATTTATAGACTGCAGTTGTATTTTGCTCCATCTGTTTAAATGTGTAACAACCATGTTTTCTTCGTACAACAGTGAAGTTGCCAAATAAATAAAGCAAAACTGGATAGATCTTCTAATTGAACAAACATTTGAAGGTAACATAAACAGTAAACATTTTTGACGAGTCCAACTGACAGATGTTTAGTATGGTAGACAAACAAAGCTACAAATCAATACAAATACGACGAGCGGTCAGAAACACAGAGAAATAGACCGACATAGAGGAGAATCTCTTTTTGATTAGAATTAACAGTTGTCATCACGAATAGAGATACAGACGAAGAGATAGACTGGCAGACGGACTGATCTGAAGAAAGCGAACGGATGGATGAACAATTGATGAACGGATGGCTGAGGGAACAAAGGGAGAGACCAACTTATAGACCAATACAAGGATGGAAACATGTACAGACTGATGGGTGAAAATATAAACGGACTAGCTCATATATTGTCAAATATACGGTCGGACTGAGAACGTAAACGGACAAATCAACGTCCATACCAATGTGTGGAATTTTTGATAGAAATTTGAGTTCTCCAATGAATATTGGTAGCTCAGTGAACTTTTGAATAATGACATTGTAATCGTTCAACAAGTGTTATACTGATACAATGTGTTTTAAGTGAATAAACACTTGAATGGATGGAAGAGGTTGAAATTAATTCAGAGCCCTATCGGTCGTGTCGAATAGCGAAAACCTGATAATGCCAACAAATGTACTTATTGTGAAGTCTTTTTTTATGAATACATACATTGCGTCGGAAACACCAATTCTGCTAATTTATTATTTCCACCTTTACAAACTTTTACTCCCCTCTTTAATTTAAATGCTAATTCCACTTCCTTCTCGCTCTCCTCCACCCCTTTGAGACATATATCTTTTCCTTGTAAGGGCATGTCATCATAGTATAATGTTTACAAATCATTTCATACCCAGACTCGGTTATATCCTAAAACTTTGCTCCACACATCTCTCTAGATACGTTGCTGTCTATTATACTCAATACTGATACATAAACTCTATTTCACTGTATTTATATTCTCTTCGGGAATTGTACAATTTATTTAATGCATTATCACAACTTAAGAAATCAGCAAATTCACGTCATTTAAAAATAGTTTGCAATGTGTACCTACATGGATATCTAACATCCGCATACACGCACACATCCATCCATCCATCCATCTATCCATCCATACATCCATACATACATTTATTATATCTATATATAATATTCCACTAGCAGGAGAATGTAGTAAAGTGCATTCTTTCGATTTTCCTGGAAAATCCGCGTTTGTAAAAGAAGAAAAAAAAAAAAACAGAAATGTTTCAACCAGAATATTTATTTATTGACTTATTATTCTGTTTAGTGGAATTCCGCCTGTTAACATAAAGTCATTAAAATGACACTCCATGGTATGAATTAAACTTCGAAAGTTCCGCTGACGTAGCGTATAGATACAGCAGGCCATTCATGAGTTTTCTTGATACGTAAGAGAGAGAGAGAGAGAGAACGAGAGGTGGAAATATATGTTGTGCATTAATTTAGAAGCAATACAATTTATTTTCTGCAAGAGTGTGTCACGTTCAGTTTGTAAATACATGCTTTGTTTACTAGAGCATGCAGTGAACGGAAAATGTGTAATTGTCCCAAACGATAACATTGATTTCTACGGAAATCAGTGGACAGAGTTATATAAGCTTTGTGCTGTTATTCTCTCATATATAAATACTGTGTGATCTCTGTTTTTGTGGGGGTTGGGGTTCTGTCACTGTTTGAATGATTCTAGGTTACTACGGATCCAATAATCATCTACTTGCTTTTCTATTTATCATTCGGATTTAAGATACTTAGGCCTTGAGTTTCGCAACGCTAACTTTTTACATATTGCAAAACTTTAATTCTCGTGTGTGTTAGTTTACATACAATCGTGTGAAGGATATAGCTTATTACGAATGTATTCATAATGTATTGTTTATTATATTAATCACTTAGAGACGAAAACATATTTTCACAAATTAGTGATGTGATGTGATGTGATATAGATTTTTAACGTAGCTTTAAACGAAATGTCAGTCATATCACTACGATGTCTGCAATGTGTTAAACACCCAAGCGTATTAATTTGATCAATGATATATAAATATAAAAAAAAAAACATGATTCAGACTGTTAAGTATTCTGAATATAAACTTATTTCTTAAGGATACATTTTAAAATGAATTCAATGTTAATACACATGCATCGGGACAGTTTGCTTTTTCAGTGACTACATAAATTGTTTTGATATTCAGGTCAAATAACTCTTTCTTGATAAATAACAATAATAATTAATTTCTAAACATCAAAATGCTTCTCCAAAATTCGTGAATAGATGGATTACCTTTCTACTTCTTTTCCACGTTTAACAGAATTGAATAAACTATATTTCGATAGTCAGAACTCCTCTGGAGCCTCACATTAAAGTTGTATCAAAACTTCAATGTTCTAATTCTATTACTAATGTAAAAACTAATAAACTTTGAAATATAACAGTGGCAATTTTCGTATTAGCATGATTGATAAATTAGTTGTTACTTATGGAATAAGAGAGAAAGTTGATAAATCAAATTTGAGTGAGTAGCATCTCTTCCTTAAATGTCTTCAAGGAAGAATCTTTAAACTGTAATCTACTTTAATGTCTTTAGTTCGTCTATTAGCTCTCGGTCTGCGTCAAGGAATGACGTCGATTTTGTGTACAAATTTCATGGTTGGGATTTATATATGAAACTGCTTTGGATTTTGTTCACGTTTTGACTCTAAAGCTATCAAAAAAAGACACATATGCTGAAATAAGAAACAAGGAAAACCGAATAAAGTCAAATATTCATGAAATACCACGACAAAAAAACAGGATGCGTTTTATTTGAATATGTGGTCTATACTTCTGCTAAGAGATCATAGTGTAGCACTTGCTAAATTAGATCAATATGCTAATATACAAAATGTAAATGTCACAGTAATTGAATTAGGTCAATGTGCTAATATACAAAATGTAAATGTTACAGTAATTGAATTAGGTCAATGCGCATACCTTCATTTGCATGCACGCTTCACAGATTTCATATCACTTCAAGGTTAAACATTATAAGATGAATTGGATTATTAATGAAGGTATAACTTGCACATACATAAGGCACTTACTATGAGTCAACAAAACAATAGGTAACTTCAATTATAGAATCGATTTTTATTGCATATTTACTCAGCTCTTGTTATGCACAATGCACTAAATTCCTTTTAACTATCCTGGAATATCCACGTAAGAGGCGACTACTTGACCTGAATATCTTGAGCTAAACAACAACAGCAACAACAATACAACTTTGATAGCACTAATCGTAAGAAAAGCATTCGATATCCCGGAGAAAAAGAGACAATAAACATATCTAATACAATTTGGACATATTGATGCTAATCTTAGGCCACAAATAATAGGTATGAAGTAAATTTAGCCACAATGTTCTAGTTTGTGCCTTCACTATCCTCCAATGTCAGGGTGATCATGATATCGCTTTTTGTACATCTCAGGTTACCATTCACTTCTCACATGCATACACGAATGCCGTCAATGCGCAAGTGCAGTATCATGTTTCACTCCTCCCGGTGTCTTTGTTACGGTGAAGATTGCATAATAAATAGATAAATTTATACCTCAATGAACAAAACAAGGTCAGTCACGATAGATTAGTAGACATAATACGTGTATCTTATCAAACGTGCCAGGTTTGATCCCAGCTACGTGATTAGGTGGCATTTCATGCTTTTTAAGTAATCTTATCGTCTTCCTGTTATAGACGGATGTCTTGATGGTTTGTTGATAACGCCTAAAGATAATCGATCAGTATAAAAAATCGTCTCTTGATTTTTTAAAATAACATTTAATCGGCTGTTGCAATATAAAAGCATTAGCCCGAGATTATACAAATGTTAATCCACCGTTGGTGCAAATTACGCCGAGGAAACAGTACCACAAAATATGGCAAATTTTTAGAATGTTTACTAGTACAGTCTACCTACATTACACAAGCAAGCAATACAAAGATTTCCGTTTAAAATAGTATATTCTATTCACGTTGATAACAGTTTAGCGACATACAGTGGTGACATGCAAGCATATGCAAACGTATCTTGATATTGAGAGACATCGTTTCAAAATGCTCGTGTGCTTAGAGAGAACAACAAAATTCAGAAGATGACATACACGATGATTTCAAGGAAATATTCAAAGAAAAAGTCTTCATAAAGACATAGTTTGGTGAGGTAAAGTAGACCTATACAAGGAAATAAAAGTATTGGTTGAAAAACTAAACTATTGGGTACATTGCAAACTACTTACACAAAAAGCATTTATTGCATAATGAGTATAAAATACACCCTAAATGTTAAAATAAGCAAGTAATCCGGTGTGATACTGTTGTTTTCATGCTGGTAGACTGCAGCGGGGACAATATTTTGTGCATGTTGAACAAGCAAGATTCCTCTGTAGAACAAACAGGATGATGCGTACAAAGTCGAAAAGATTTTGAAGACCTTGAGAAAAAAAATCACAATGTATTCATCAAATCAAATAAATATGTTGATTCACTGAGCACTGTGCAGCCGGCAGAAAATATTATGTCGTTGAAATAATTGGTAGAATAACAATTTTATTTGTTAGTAAGATATTGAAACATATCAGTGCCAGTAAATTTATATCACCACAGGGACAAGAGTACCGTTATCACCAAAGTGATGATTTAATTTTTGAGAACTACAATATTCCCATTAGTGATTAGTTTTCTGCATACATCAAAATATGCTGTCAGTGGCTGCAGGTACACATCTACTTGCTATGAGTCACAGATAGTTTTCAGTGTACCTGTAATACTCATTGCCAAATGGAAAACATTTTTAAAGAAACAACCTCGTGATTAAATGTGGCAATACAATTTTTAAAGAAGAGGTGTTAACTTGCATCCCAATCTTCGCCACCTTCATCGAGTTTTCAGTTACTTTGACAGCAAAGAAATGGATGGAACATCTAGATGAAAATTGTGAATCACCTCAAGCAATATTGTCCATACGGGACAGGCCTGATAACAATCTTAGATCATTGTCGGATATTGTGACATCATTGATTGACATATTTCTTCCAACCATTTTACAAATTTAACTGCAAGAGGCATGCATTATATGAAACAGTGGTAGATGCCTCACTTAGTTATCTCCATCTAAAACAGGCTTGCCTTTTAGTATGGAGTGCAAGTTTGATACCTTTGAAATCTTTAGATTTCAGGCAAGCAACGGAACAAAAGAGCAAATAGAGGTTGAAACCTGTGCAAAGCCCGATTTTCGACAAGCCCTTTAGCCACACTGCTTACAATGGTTGCCATAACGCGAGCAACTGCTTATCATGCAGTTAAGTTCTACAGATTATATAGATTAGATAAGACTGTTGAAGATCTCCTCAGTGATGAACTAATGATCTTAATGATTAAACTTTGGTGATCTCCCATCTCTTTCATTTGTTAAAATTACAATAAAACGATCAAGAAAAAAAGTCATCTCTTTGAAGTTAAAGATGTATAGAACTGGTTGTGCTCATCACAAAGTGCACAAAAATGTGCTCATTCTTAAAGATTGAAATATATTACTTTGAACCTATTTCTCTCACGATGATACTGTTAACATTTTCGGTAAATTCGGACATCAATTTCCCAGACTTCCATTAATTTGTCGGTTCAATCTTAAATCATATTGCAGGCATATCAATATGCAAGCCCCTCTCAGCATCAATATGGTAAATAAATCTAAAACTTTGCATTGAATCAAGTTCAGTTTGTTCTGGAATTGGCCTTAAAAATAATAACTGTAAAGGTTTATAGAGCCTTTGATCGCTTAACAAATGAGATATGTGTGTAAAATCTCATCATGTTAAAAATTTTGCACGACGTGAACATCAGAAGGAAATCATTTAAGATATTTCATACAAAGTTGTTTGTGGTGCAAAAGTAAATCCCAGTCCAACGATTATGTGGCGACAGAATCGACGTACAAAAATAAATGACACGGAAGGAGGAAATTACTTGCTCTATATATAGTGATACACAAAACCTAACGTGCTAAACCCAATACAGGGACATACTCATATCATGATACAATACAGTAAAACGTTCTTGAACATGCGTCGTAACGTCGTCACGTCTTCCTTAAAGCCCGAACATAGTATGGTATAGGTACATGAGTAATAACGAATATCCCATCAGTAGCGAAAGGGGCTGTTTAGGGACAATAGAAAACCCTGTCAAAAAGGCCGTGGGCACGATTAAGGACATTGGAAATGTAACATGGGAAATACAGAACCGGCGATTTGGGGACAATAGGAAAAGGTATTACAGAACCCCTGGGCCTGTATAGGGACAATATTTATAGGGACATGGGAAAATCCAGTCAAAAAGGTATTGGGCCTGTATAGGGACAATGGGACTTATAATCAATATAGGGATATTAGGAATGGAACATAGATAACTCAGACAATATACATTATACAGATATAAACAACTGCACAACCGAGTAATTTAGATGAGTGCTTCAATATATTTCCTTGTGACAACTGATACACGAGGAAATGCAAAATTCATTATGGGCAAAACAGTTAATATTTCACAAGAATGAACTATATTTTCAAGTGGATATCTAGATAACTTTACTGAGGAAATATTCAAGGTCAGGCAAGCAATCACGGGTTATCATGTTTTAAACTGGGAGACTGAAAAAGGGACAATAGTGTGGGCATGTTTAACTAGCAAAAGCTACAACGTTTATAGCTAGGAAATATATCTGGTTCACTTTATTATCGACATTTAAGTTACGCTTGCCATTTTGTGTGGGGCGCAAGTTTGATAACTTTCAAATATTTAGATTTCAGCTAACCAGCGGAAGGCAATTGACAAATAAATGTCGAAACCTTTGCAAAGCCTGATGTTTCAACAAGGCCTTTAATGACACTACGTACAATAGTTGACGTCAAGAGAGTGATCGCTTATCATGCAATAACGTTGTTCAGAGAATCATGATTATAAAACACTGTTCAGGATCTCATCTATGATGAACAAATGATCTTGAATTATTCAACGCTTGTGATCAACCATCTCTTGAATTTGTTAAACTGGATGGTAAAATGACAAATTATAATTGAACTTAAAGAAATATATAAACCTCTGGACAAGAGCGCTGATGAAAAGAAGTAGCTCCATTCTTGCCAAGGACTCGCCTAAACAGTTTCTTTTCCCTGGAATTCGAAAAACAAGTAAATTAGTTGCTTGCTCAGAATATTACTGTTTTCTTCGAGTCCTAATAAAAAACAACACTGTTTGCAGCATTTGTCCAACACACACACACACAAACACACACACACACACACACACACACACACACACACACACTTTAAAAATAACATGGATTTTAAAGTGTTGGTATTAAACAGTTTAACATACCAATCATATTGGTATATCAAATTGTCATCCACCCATAGCGGAATATAAACAATCTTACAACTGTTTCATATTGAATCTACATTGATGATAAATTTATACTCATTCATCAGTAGTGACGTATGAAAATAACGATAAAAAGTATTAATAATCTCAGTTTTCTAAATGAATTTAATATGGTACACAATCTAATTGTAATTTCTGCTGTTTTCCGTTCCACCCTCCCTCTCATACATAGAGGACAAAATACGCAGAAATCTGGAGTGAGAGGGGAAAAAAGGGCTGAATGAAAACCTTGAAGCTGAACTTACACGTAGTAACATACAATAATATTGTTCGTCGTAACTGTAGATGTACACATTCCTTGGGATTTATCTACAGTATTTATATAAACGATGATATAAAGTTGCAATTGCTGCCGACAATATACAGTAAATGTTTTGGTTACAAGGCACACATACAGTAACGCATTTAATGCTTTGTTATTGTTCCTCCTGTTTTTGTTGTTTCTTAAACCTATTATAAACTAAATCTGAAACTGTTCTAAGACCCTCTCTCTCTCTCTCTCTCTCTCTCTCTCTCTCTCTCTCTCACACACACATCGTGGCAAGATACCCTCGAAAATTCATCAAAAAGAAGAGTTTAGAGGATTTTAGCTTGGATTTTAGCTTGTGTCATCGACGATGTTTCTATAATGATGGTCTAAGTTAAGTTAAACTGACCAAAGGAAGAGAGAGAGAGAGAGAGAGAGAGAGAGAGAGAGAGAACTCCACTAAGAGGGCAACTATGTGTAGTAATATGTATAGTATATATGCTGCATTAATGATATACCGCTCGCAGTATACATTTTTCATCATGGGGAAACTAGGCAAGCCTCGTTTTCTTTAATGAATAATTTATACATCTCGTGGTATATCATTGATACAGAAAGCATGTATAAATACACACCCATATATATATATATATATATATATATATATATATATATATATATATATATATATATATATATATATATATATATATATATATATATATATATATATATTCTCATGTTATACCATTATAAGTTTTGATTTGATAGAAAATTTTGGAACCATGTAATAAGAGTTGTTATTTCGATGATTAGCAAAGGACGTGTTGGGTATGTTTGCTCCCATTAAGACTAAAGTTATTATTAACATTATTATAATTCATTTGTGACATAGTTATTCATTTTCGTAACCAGTTATAGTTTAAATGAAGAAGAAAGGCAAAAGGAGATGATTCAGAAGTTTAAATGCAACATCTGAGTCAAACTTTACCCGTGAAAAACGGTATGAATTCATCTGGCTTCAATAGTGTTCCCTCCTCACTAATGAACCTCTCCGGTCTGAATTTATCAGGGTCTCCACAGATGTCAGGGTCCGATAGAACCGAGGTGATATCCGGGAAAATTTGCGTTTCTTTTGGAATGTGATAACCACGAATGCGAACATCAGTCACCGGTGCATGCGGTACGCTAATAATAACGATCTTGCACATTATCATGACTTCCATTATAAATGCCTCTGTATAAAACCAAGCTCTGCTTATCTTGGATAGATGGCAGTCTTTCCGTTCCAACATTCGATTTGATTTCTCCAAATATTCGACTTTGTATGTCAGGTCTTGTGGCCAAGTAGAATGATGCCCATGTTATCGTGGTTGATGTAGTCACCGTTCCACCCAAGAAACAGATCCATTATAATAGCCGTTAAGTATTCCCCTGAAAGGAAACATGCAACATTGGATTACGTTTTGAATGATTTTTATGTTTTTAAAATATCAATATAACTTTATGGTATCGGGAAGATTTTTTTTTTTGTTGTCAGTGTAAATATGAAAGATGTGATATTCACCTTTCAGTTACATTCACTAAAACTATCTCAAAGCTGCTATATTATAACGAATGTTGGAACGGGAAATTCCACCTTATTATGCTTCTTGGATACGTAAAACTGCACAAATATTATTTGACTTTTCGCTCAAATTAAGAAGAGGGGACTATGCAATAATTATTGAAAAATCATTTCTGTGTTTTGGAATTAACATGAACTGGAAGGTGACCTAACCTGACTATGAACACCGGGTGAATAGGTCACATGGCATGTGTGGGTTAAAACATGACGGCATAAATGTATCTGATGAACTAAATCCTGACAAAAGTGTTTCTGATTTTGAAACATTACAAGAACGTAAATATGAAGGGGGATACACATTACCATCATAATACAAATTTGTAAAGAAAATTCAAACGGGGATGTTTCAATCGTTGGCTATAGTAAATGAAAGTGCAGTGATGGAATTAATCCCTCTTTCTGTCTCTCGCAAGATAACAAATTAGATTAGAACTGTCTCGTGAATACGAGGTAAACAAGACAATCAATGCTTGCATAAGACAATTAAGAAGGATTATGTCAGAAACTCTCAGTGGTAATGAAAATGAAAGTTAGAGTTATTTGTGGAAATGAAAGTGAAAGTATATCATATTTTAGTCTTTCTCTCGCTGATTTAGTCGATTTGTCAGTAAAAAATATATCCACACGTTTGATAAAATCAGGGAGATAAAAAAGTGCCTGATCTCTATCACGCGTCTGTGTCATTTTTCAGGTTGTAATGTTCCCTTTTCCATGATAAAATCGTAGATTTTTAAGATTTCATATATAAATTCAGACTCAGAGTTTAATTTTGTAAGTCAAGCAAGTTGCCGGATTGGTTAGTTAGTTTGAAATATATTCTTGATAATAGCGGATTATGACATCGTAGATAGACCGGATTGATCGGATGTTGCACAATCAGATATCCGGTTGGTACTTGCGATGTAAAGGTATATAATATATATCCTTTCTGCGCTTGATTTGATATTTCTGTGTTTATCTGATATCTTCCATCAATTACGTCAGATATAAGATTGACCGCGATCTTTGAGGTTATATTTACAATTCCTGGTGAAATATGACGCATTTGTCCGTGTTGTCCATTGCTGTATCTGAGAATGTTATCGTGCTGTGATGTTATCTTTCTACATTATTCAAGTATTTTAGGAAAGTTTTGGTTGATAAGATCGCTGATTGATTTTTTTAGTTTGTCTGTTGCAAGTGAAGGTATCACAGATGTTGTTAATTGTTCTTCAATTATTTTATAGTGATCAAGAACTACCTTATCTGAAACGAATTTGGATCGTCCATATTCATGATACTCTTTAGCATTCATCACATTATCACAAATTCGCCAACTAATGTGCTCAATATCGTCTGTAACATGATTCAAATGCTGCATCGTTTCGATTTGTTGTTTTAATTCATCAGAATAATATTGAGTGATGCTAGCAAATAATTTTTTTTAAACTAACAAATACGCGTATAAATTCAGGCATAATTGCTTCTGAAAAATGATTAATGTATCTTTCGTTTGCAATTAATGTAAAATTCGTAGTCGTAAAAAAAAAACAATGCTTTTCTGTTGGTATTTTTGTGTCACCAAAAGTAATGAATAATTCCCTTTCCCAAATATCTTTTCTTTACTCTGGCTTCTTTATAAATTTATTTTCGTCTGTGATGAAATCAGACTGTTTTGGATTAGGTGTTGGTGGAAGTATCGGTGGAGCAACTTCAGCCCATCCTAACACTGATCCAATCGACGACTGATATATCAACGACGTAGTTCGGTGAATCGATCTCTATCGCGGACGATAGCGTTGGTTCGTGTACTGGTTATGGCTATTTTGGATTCTTTCCCCGTTACAGATTTAAGTGTACATTGAAATTCATCATTGATCTGTTCGATCTGACAACTGCCGGTTGGTATTCCAACAACTACCAAGTCAGGTGTTCCATTTGGTTTATTTTTATTTGCAAATACCAACGAATTTTTCGACCGCCGAACGATCTTGACCGGATATTGTGCCAACTGTATTATATTCGCAACTGCGCAAGGGCGATTTCTTTTACTGGAATGGCGGTTGGAAAATTAATACTGAATTCAGGGTTGGTTGAGCTTACTGATATTATCGTGGTTTTCAGCGGACTTGCATTTGCGGCTCTCTGCTGAAGTAGTTATGTCATTATTTAAGCTCCTATTTTTCAAATCATGGTTATCTAAATCAATTATTTCATTGTATGTCTTAACCTTGATATCAAATTCAGAATATGATATCGTGGTATCGTCAAGGATTGTTGATATTACAGACGACAATTTATAATACGCTGTTGTTGCCCTGTGTAATTTTACAGCATAATCGTGCAATGTTATGCTTGTGCACATGGGTATCTTTTTCGCTATAATATTAAAAACACCAGCAATAGATGCTGAGTATGAAACACATATTGTTGCTATTGCTACCGTTAATGGTGGCAGCGCTGACAACACTACGCCCGTGGACGCAACGAATGTAGTTACCGAATATACAACCCATCGATGGCAACTACAAGTCTTTGGTATTTTGTTACTTTCGTTGTATACTTGTCAGCGATGGTTTTTAGCGCTGTTTTCGTTGTCATCATGATCATCTCTGGAGTCAACCGAGATGAAGTTGTTGTTTTTCAGGACAAATACGGCGTTTTGAAAACGAATACTATCAAATGGAATGATATAGTTCCTAGAGTTATCGGTGCTACCACGGATTACATCCCTGTGTTTACAGACGGAGGTATAATCAGAGACTAAAATATATCGTTTACAACCATCAGAACCATCAGAGATGAAATTGCAAGAAGCGTTGCTAATCGTAAAAGTTTTCCTCCTCAATACGAGGTGGAGCGAATTAAGTTTTACTTTGATGATAAAATATCTCTTGGTGACGTTTCTTGATCTCTTCAACTTCGTTCTCAAATTGCGCGAATTTATCCTTGTATTTACTAGTGGTTCTTTGTATATTTTCAATTTCTCGAAATCCAAAAGGAATCAATTTTTTCTTCTGAAACATCGGCGGTGTTTAGATCTAATAATTTATCACGAACTTGATAACCGTAAGCGGCAATCAACCTAGAATTCTCCAGAAGTTGTCTATAACCCTTTTTGGTAAATTGAGCTGGTGGTTTTAACGGTGGTTTTGATTCTGGCGTAACAAGTTTCTTAACATCACTGACCTCCTTGCAGACTTTATCAATACTGTCAAATGTTTTTTGTTGTACTTCTTCACCAACCAGTAGAGGCTGAGCTGCAGCTATATCAGTCGGAAGTTCTCGTACAGTCTTTTTGTTTTCTTAGCCCTCGACGCTATTTTTTCAGTTTGCTCAGCGGTTTGTTTTATTGATGAAAGAAGACCTTCAATAGCCATTGCGACTCTTTCTTTAACTGTTGTGATAGGCTTAAATTATTGTTCTGTACCCGTTGATAATTCAACTTGCGATTCTTGACCCGATTGCAATTTTTGCGTAACAGCATCTCTCAACGGATGATATTTCTTATTTGCTTCTAGTAGCTCTCGAGCTAGTCTAGCTGTATAAGATTCTTGCGCTGGTGGTATTATTTGTTATAACTTTATTTTAATTGATAACAGCAACGAGAGTGCAGCCAGGACATCCCCAGTCACCCCCGCGATCCTTTCATTTGCGAATTTTTTTGCGATTTTCATGAAGGCTTATTTTTGCGATTCAAGAGTAAGTCAATTAGAGGCTGTTCGCCTCTCTGCTGCTAACCTAGTGGATCATCATCATTTAAATTATAGACTATGTCAACCTAGTGGAGTTCTTAATCCCCTTAATATACTAGATACAGATGGGAATTCATTCCACAAATATTTTCAATTGCCCTATGTTGCATAATGATACGTATTTTTGTAATTGAAAGAAATATTGATGTGCTGCAAGAACAAGTTGGATAGTTTTATTGATATACTGTAAAAGCTGCTAAAGACACCTGCGTAGAGATACTGTCTGAATATTCAGGACACTATGCTTCCTAAATCTCACACTTGCTCAATAAGGACAACATTTCTCTTAAACATGCACATTTTTTGATGAAAACGATGTTCTTCCTATAAAAGGAAATACTGCTTACAAAAGTGAATTTTTTACCTATATAATTAAATTTCCACATAAGTGAGAATGTCTTACAAAGGTTTCATTATCATAACAGATATAGTTTATTCTAACTAGGACACATCTAAATGAAGGACAATTTCTTCCAGAAAAGAATTCCTGATAATTAAATACAATGCTTCTCTTAAAAAGTACATTTTTTGTTTATAAAGAACATAGAGACCTCTAAAATGCAAGTTCACAGAGGACATGTTATTCCTAAAACAAGACTCTTTTTCATAAAGGAAACTGCTCCCCATATAACGAATCGTGCTTATAAAAAGATTGTTCATCATATAAAGAACACATTCTTATAAGGAATATAGCTTCACCTTCGATAACAACTCTCGTAAATGACGTTGTTACTAAAAAAAGAAGACTCATGCTAATAAAGGACACCGTTCATCCAAAAGTACAAAATTCTTAATAAGGACATTGTTCCTCATAAAAAGGGTCTCCTACACATAAAGGACTATTTTCCCCCTAGAATTATCATTTGCTTATAAAGGACAAAGTTTACCCTACTACATAACTTCTACGAATACACCACAATGTTCCTCTTACAAACAATGAACACCTGTTAGTAAACGATACTAATGAACATCTGAGTGTAAAAGGATACTCGTTGTGCTACAAACGTGCACTTGCTAATAAAGGATACTATTCCTGATAAAAAAATATTTAAAAAAACACCTGCTCATTTTGCGACAATCTTTACCGGTTCATTTTGTTGCTTTTTCATATTTCAATATTAAAAGAAGATAGGTGTGGGTTTAAGATTGAAATTTGTTTCCTTACTTGTAAAAATATTCTTCTTTTCTCCGTTGTTCTCCTTCTTCATTTCCAATATAAAAGCATCGATAAAATCCTCGATTTTGCCTTCACCGAATTTCTTCCAGTGTTCCTCAATGAGTTCTAACACATACTCTTTCACCACTTGCATTTTTCTAGTAATGTTTTTGATTCCAAAGAAATCTCCCGGAATGAATCTTAACATGGGCATGAATATAACCGGAGATCGAACGGAGGCGTAATGTACAAAGGAATTAAAGCCATCCATTAGTGTTCTAAACCTAGGATCGTCGTGGCTAAAGTGTCCACCGAAGACGGGGTGTGAAGTTACATTTCCAACATTTGTCTGAATATGCGGCATCATTTGAAAAGGCTTTCGGTTGAGATTGTCAATTTCAGAGAGAAAAAGCTTCACTTCCACGTGAATTTTTTCTTCGAGTTTTGACTTTCCAAATCCAAATATCCGGAGAGTCATGAGAATAAATTTCCATAGGTTCCTCCACATGTCTCCCGAAACTGCTTCAATTATAAGTCGAGTACAATTGAACACAACAGATACCGTGATCAGTTCTATTTTTTTTTACAGATTACTTGTAACAAACTGCATAGACCGAAAACTGCCTGTACCAAATGCGAAGATCGGGATTGTAGCAAGTTGCAGTTGAAACCAACTTATAAGCAAGCATATCCGGTAAATAATTGTAGGGTAGTTTGCGACATTTGCGTTGCACGTCATTGAAAATAAACAACATTTAATCTGTAGTACGTTTAAGTGTGAGCCTCTTCTAACTTCCCGAACCTTTTAATCGTTCAATCTCATGTATGTGATCATAATTGGTACCGTATACGCTAGCTACAAATCTGGATCTATCCAATTTGCTAATATTAACTGTGGAACAAAGAAATACCCGCATGAGGTAAATGCTCTTCACAAACATACCGAAGAAGAGAGGAATAGCATGGAAAGTTTGCATAAGCATCGATAAATATTTGCTTTATAATATAAACTATATCACATGAATATTTCACAATGTTCTTGTTACATATGTTATCGCATGACTACTGTTTCATATCTGCTTGTACACGTATTCGTTTCCACATTACATATTCATTTAAATTTGTATTGTTTAATATGGTGTTTGATACACATTTTGAATCGATATTTTTACAAACATATCAAGAACAGATCTGCTAAATTATTTAACTGACAACCGTGCATCCATTATTATCGATGCAAAATATCGTACATGTATAAGTCCCTATTTGTTTTGAATTCATTTCGTTCTGTATCTTGTATAGCCCAGTTCGATAACATTGTTTACCTCCCTTAAAGAATAGCTGCAGAGTTATCAGTCTTGCAATAAACGTACATTAGTTAATTCCTGGGCGCATTGTAACAATAAATTTGAACAAAGGAAACGGCGATCAATCAAATTTAAACGTTACAAATACGTAACATAAACCCTCTGAAAAATACCATTCTTTACTTGTATCGTAAAACGTCGAGTGATTTAAAACATCTGATGCTTTTGAAATCGTCTTTCAGCAGGAATTAATTGCAAAATATTTAATTTGCCCTTACCTGAAGATTGATAATGGAGTCAGTTGCAATGAAAGATAATACCTTATTGCTTACAAACTAGATCACGTTCAAAAAATTTGGACTTCACGCTTAAAAACATGAATCTTTGAATAAGATTTAAAATGTATTTTAGTAGAAGTACTAGAACTGTATGTGCAGTATGTTTGCTTATATAAATATTTACCCTAGTTTTGTTACAAATGATGGAAAGTTTGCATAACTTGACAGGACGCAATTTTTAAATATGTGGGAGAAAGAGAGAAACAAATGCCATTTATAAATTTGCCAAGGCACTTATCCTTCCTTTTTGGTATTGAATAACTAAATCTTGAAAATACAAATTACCCAAAACAACAACAGCAATAACATAGCAAACTTGTAAAGAAATATGGGGATTTAATTTATGTAAGTACATCGAAGAAAACTAATATATATTAAGATTACAATAAAATTTAAATGAACCTGTTGGGGAAAACAAACTTTGGTTTTTGATATCTCGGCGACATCTATATAGATGAAAATGCGCACGGTCAATTAGATACAAACAAATGAGATAGCGACTTTAATATTTGCACTTTGAGAAGTTATGCAACTGAAGATATTAATTACACCGTTCCGTTTTCTTAACATAAAAATGTTTTCGAATGAATCTTGTACAGAGCTATAAACCACTAAAATGCTTGCCACATAGTTAAATTGTAAGCAACGATACAAACCCCTGTGATTTTCCAATCATTCAGTATTCATATGCAAATTTAACCAAAATATGTGCAATACTTTTGTCGTTTACTTGTGGTTTCTAATTATTTTTTTGTGCTGAGCATTAAACATGATGCGAAAAGCAAGTCAAAATGGTAAAGAGTATAGTCGCCATGTTGAATCAGTTTTCCTCCATGCAGTTGTCCCTTTTACTAGACATATTAAACGCGGGAAAGACTTAAAACCATTAGGTGATGCATAATTCCATATTGTCAAAACAAAAAAATGTCTGTGTTAGTTGGATACTTTAAAAAGAGAAGAAAAGAAGAATAAAAAGATTTTTTCTTCAGATTTTTTATGCTGTTCAATTTATGTTCCCTTAAATTGTGATTTCTAGAATAAATTTGTGTGTGCATTGTATTAAAAACCATTACGAATTAAGTACTACTTCAAAACATTTTTTTGAGTAAATTTAGAGAGGGATATTCATAATACTACATTTTACGTATAAATTAAATCAAAGTTATGTGCACATCTTTTCTAACTGTTCATTATTATTTCCACAATAACCTGACATAAAGTTCATACTAGTATTGCCATTTTTTTGTGTAGGCATCCATGTCTATAAAATGTAAACAATCTGACAAGTTTAGTCTTGGAGTTTTGTACTCGGGAGATTGATAAGTATTACCCATGGTTGCTGAAGTGAAAGCATGCAACTCATATTGCCCCCTCCCCTTTAAGTAGTGATGTATGCCACGTGTCCGTCTATCCACAGAGCACATAAAAGAAACGGCACCCACAGAGCACGTAAAAGAAATGTCCATCTATTCAATAAGTATCCTAGCCATTGTTGGAAATTGCTCCCCGGAAGTGCCGGTTTATACTTTTCTTATCGTCCGCAATGGAGAGATCGTCAAGGGACGTAATTTCAAGATGCACTTACCGAACTGGGCTATATATCATTTACAGATTCTATTTTGGAAAGCTCAGCCGTGCTTATTTGAAATACGAAATCACTCATGTGATTTGTTCTGAAACAGGGAAGAAAATGACTCGATTGATATTCAAAATGAACGTAAAGCTATTAACGGCCTCGACGTATCTCTACACAAAACAAAGCAGTATGCAGTCTTGTATTTTACATAATAACACATCTTTAAGTGAGAAATGAAAACATACCATTATGCAAAGTTAAGGTTCACATTCCGATGATTGTGAATGTACTTACAATCATATCATAACACTATTTTGCGGTTCTGTTGAATATCATTGGAGGTATTTTGTGTATATTTTACATATTCATTTGTACTCATTTTAGAATGAAATTAATATAAACACACCCTTAGAATAACATCAATCGTTTGCTTTAAAAAGGATCTAAATGCGTCATTAGGGTTCTATTTGTTGCTGTCAAATCATCCAATAGTCTTTAATTCGCTGTCCGACAAGGCTCTCATTTTTTTTTTCCATTTAGTAATCATAAATATTGTACTATTTACATGTAATGTGAAACGTCGTCATTTTAAACCGATATATATATATATATATATATATATATATATATATATATATATATATATATATATATATATATATTGCAGTTGAACGAGAGAGAGAGAGAGAGAGAGAGAGAGAGAGAGAGAGAGAGAGCTTTTCTGCCATTAAGAATCAATATCGCAAGACTGGTTGCTGGTCTGTCCGAAAATTGTTCCCCACGTTTGATGAAGAACTCCCGTATGGCGTCAAATCCACAGACGACAATCGTTGGACTGGGTCCCAAATACAATTTGTAGCCGTCTTAGGGATATTCTTAAATCTGGGTCACTCTGCATATCCCTTACATTACCACCCAGAGGGATCCAGGCGGGCCCAGGGTGCATTTTGCCATTAAGGTGATGTCGAAAGAACAGAAATGCGAGAAAACTAACAACCAGTAATCCAAGAAAGGTGGAAAGCATACCAATCCCAAAGAGATCGGTATACATCTTGTAGGCTACTCCAAGATAATTCTTTGAAAGGAAAATTCGACAGACTATTTTTAGCCACGTATTTAAGTTCAAATATCAGCGCAGTCTTCAAGTAACAACATATTGTTTCAATGACTTACAAAATTACAAAACTGGATTCATTAGACACTCGAGGGTACAATATCGTCTGCTCCATTACGTAGGAATACACTGGCTTTATAAAGGTCAGTTATTGTTATTCACTCTCTCAAGGGCGTAATGACATTGGCCAAAAAGCGGAACGTAGTGCTGCTGGAGGGGTTCTGCTGGAGGGTTAATATATTAATTTAGAATGTCGGTCGTGAGTACCAAGAAACTTTCTACAGCATTAACATAAAGAGCGTTATGTATTTAGTTTTCGTAAGGTTCTTGTTGCTTACTAGTTCAAATAGACTTGAGTCTTTAACAAAAATAGGATAGGGTCATGTCGTATGAATGCATATGATAAACTACAACAAACCATGCTTACATTTAGCGTGGTGACACACCATTATTTAAAATAGATCATGGATGTATTTTCCCCAAATCTGCCCTTTCTCAGATTTTACTAATTTTCAAACATATTTACAATACGGTTACTTCATGGCACCTCCGTTATAATAATTCTATAAATTTGACTTCTTTACGAGTGTTTGATAGAATGGTCTTTGCTGCGTTTTAAATGCAAATTATCACGACATACAACGGAACACACTAAAAGATGACGTGTCTGACTGTTCATGTCTGTCTTTCTGTCTGTCTCTGTCTCTCTCTGTCTCTCTCTCTGTATATATATATATATATATATATATATATATATATATATATATATATATATATATATATATATATATATATATATATATATATATATATATATGTATATATATATATATATATATATATATATATTAATTGTCCTGTTAGTGTGTTGCAGTGTGTACGTTAACGTGTAAGTGGAAGAAGTCCGTGTTGTTTTTCCACGATTCTCTTTACCAAAACATATGTGTGTTATTAGTTATTTTAGACATTACTTCAATATAGTTAACAATTTTGTTTAAAAAAAATCGGTATCACGCGTAAAACGTTTTCTTTTGTATCATTAAGAATTGTTTTCTTGGTGAAATTATACAACTAATGATAATGGTCAGTTCTAGTAAAGAGTAGTAGTAAGTATTTCTAGATTTACCTTAGTTAAATATATAGAAGTTACCATTATATAAATAAAACTAATTTTAACATTCTTCACCTTTATTTCAAAACTGTAAATGTCCCAACATTCATATCAGAAATTGTGATATCACATAATTTAATTCATCTTCATTCCATCGGTATCTACCTGCATGATTCAAACATATATCTGAATAATAATAATAACAATAATAATAATAATGATAATATATATATATATATATATATATATATATATATATATATATATATATATATATATATATATATATATATATATATATATATATATATATATATATATATATATATATATATGAATGTGTGGTATACAGCTTTGACGAATGGTGAAAACACGAGTTACAATATATCGCATTTGGTAATTTAAGATGATCTTGCTCTAGAAACGAAATTTTGAATATTAAACCCATCCATCAGCACAATACCCTCCCCATCCCTCTTTCGCAAATTCACGACATTTACATTCATGGTCTGATCATATTCTTGCTTTAAGAAAGCGTTATGATTGGTCTGACGTAATCTGTCACAGTAGATTGCATTTTGATAGTTTCTAAACTATCTGAACATATTTGAAAACTAAGCACGTCCGATTCAGCTATGCATCACAGCGGGTCAATTGTTGTCAAGGAAGTTTGGAGAAAAAGTTTCAGAGATACGAGTACAAGTCTTGTCAGATTTATTCATCAAATATTAATATGAATGTCTGAAGTGTATGTCAGTTTTTATTCCTTCGCTCTATTTCACAAAGGCTCAAATTTTCTTTCTTAGCTTTGCATGATTGGAAATCTAATATTTTCACATGTGAAACTATAGGCATATAGGTTTACATATAAAAATATAGGAATGAAAAACATGAAAATTAATTCGATTACATGTTTTTATATTTCACTTTTGTAAATGCGTCTCTAATAGTATCATAGACTGATTAGAAAGTGTCCGTATTTCACTGAAGTATATGATATGGAGTATGTTTGGTCACATTACTCGACCATGTATCATGATTAGTTTTCTTCGGAGTGCTAAAACTTCCCCTTAACATACATACACATAAAATTGTCTCGCTATAGCACCCTCTTTCTCTCTGTCACACACACACACACACACACATTTTCACTCATGTGCCACGCAGATAATATTAGTGCATAGGACAATTTGCCTTCATCTCAATTGCACTGTTTATTTTATATTATGTAGGTCTACATTTTTAACTGATATTTCCTATTTGCACCGAATATGGATACCAACTCAGTGCACATTCATTCACTTAGGAATAGTGGACTTCTGATGATGCTAGCGTATACATGTTAGTGTTTTAAAGTCGGTTTACGAACATTTAAAAAACACGGCATTATGGTTCTAATGATGCACTATTTCCAACTTTACAATCTATGTTCTGAGTTCTATATTCTGAAATCTTGTACAAAACCGAACCAAATTATAGTCGCGTTCCGGTACAAGTAAGTATACGTATTGTAATTTTTGCATTATGTTCATTATGTTGTAGTATTTAATTTCAACAGTCGATTGTTTGTCATTGGGAAAGAAAAGTACTAGCCATGTGCATCGGGCCAGAGCCGGATTTAGAGAAAATTAGTAATAAGTTATTCAACTCTGACAATATGAACAGGTGTGAATTGTGGAGGAGTGTGAGGGGAGGGGGATCGGAAGATGATCATCGCCTCGGGCACCGTTTATTCTGGGGCCTATGTAAATTAGGATATTGACCCATATAAAACCTATGTAAGAGTGAAGCTACGACTGAGATTAATCACCTTCTACTCGTTGCAAAATGACATCGTTCTTTTAAGTTTGACCTAATGAGAGGTCATTTTTCTATGATTACTTCTTAGTATTACCATGTGAATAGATTTCCAATTGAATATCAAATGTAAGCAATCCATTAAATGTGTTCAGACTCCTTTAGCATACGTACTTACAAAAATGTCCATGTATACATCGGTCGGCATAATTGATTGCGAAACGGGAAACGAAAACTTCATATCAAATGTAAAATGTATGGAGGTGTAATAGCATCATAAATACTAGAATTTGGAAATCTTTCGCTGCGTGTGAAATCAGAAACTGGGTTGACGTTTACGAAGCGAATTGACAGAGACACTCACAATTATCACAGGTCAGACATTATCAAAATCAAGGTGGGCAATGTAGGTAAAATATCAAATGCATGATCCAGTCTATTTTCTTTCTTGACAACTGACATATTTGGGTCTCCATAAACAATTGTTTTTAGATAAAACCACTATTTCAAAATACTACATACTATCTGCAAAGGGATACCCGCCTAATTTTACCGAAGAAAGATTGAATATCAGGTGATGATGTTGTCCTCAAACTCCGAGACTGAAAGGGAAATATTAACGTGGGCTTGTTTTACGAGCTGGAGCTATCCGTATGCAATAAGAAATAATGTGTGTGCAAAGCAGAACATACTTTGAAGTTGATGAGAAAGTAAACACTATGCTTGGTTGGCAGCAGAAGCAATTTTTCAGTTACAATGAACGGCGGGACTGTCATAATATAATCCAAAATTCCTTTGACTGAATTCACTCAAAATTCCAGAGTTATTATTAATGAGCACTTTGTAATTCCAGTGAATGATTCAATTAATTAAAACCACCCAAAACAAAATATGAACACAACAATGTGATTCATTTCACCCGGGATGTTAAGGTAGGTATGAGTAAAGTAATCAATATTGATATAAAAATAACTCAGATAAAATACTAGAACCCGGTTGTAGCTCAGTTTTAATTTTAAATCTTTGAAAGTTTATACATTTCCAAGTGATAAAAATAACTTCATAGACTCAGCTTAAAATAATCGTATTTACTTCCAATAACAATGACATTTAAATCTATACAAAAAAGATTGGCATGGCTTATTTTGTTTGCAAAATGTATGTCACTAGTCAGGTAGCTATGAACTTGATTATCGACTAAGGTCCATTGCAAAATGTAGATATACATAACATATAACCATGGAGAAAATCAACAAACAATACAAATTAAATATGCATAACAATGTCGCCTGGTCAATAAGACATACTTATTCCGAAAGTGACATAAGCCTCAATCGAGTTCTGGATTCGGGAAGTAATTGGAATTGTATTCCCAACATTAATGTGATCGAAAAACGATTTTAATGACAAAATAATGTTCCTCTCAAACAAATAGGTCCATTCATAAAGGAGAACTTGCCTTCCAGAAAAGCTTACCTGTTCATATGGGAGAATATTCCACCTATAAAAGACAACGCTCGTAAAAGACGATTTTCTGTTGAAAACCCTACACCTTCTTATAAAAGATAAAATGATCCTTACAAGCACAATAACCCATAAAAACAAGGGTTTTTCTGAAAAGGATCCATCATCATAAATGAAAATATTCCTGATAAAAGTAACCATGCACATAGTTCTCCTTTGTAATTATTGGTCCATATACATCCGTTTAAAGAACATTGCTTTTAAGTTGATTTTGGTAGTTTGCATAGTTTGGTAGTGACAATATAATGGTTAGATGTGAAAGGTTAAAATATTTCCTTACTTGTAAAAATACTTCTCTTTCCTCTGTCATTCGCATTCTTCATTTCTGATCTTACAGCAGAACAATTAAGCAATCACAAAATCCACCATATTTCCATCATCTAACATCGTCACCTGTTCCTTATTTCGTTCATTCACATAATATTTCACACTTGTATTTTTCGAGTAATGTTTCTGACTTCAAAGAAAGCTGCTGAAATGAATCTTAATATGGGCCAGAATATCTCGAGAGATCCAGCTATGACGAACAACAAAAAGGAGCTGAAGCCATCCCTTATTGTTTTAGACCTGCTGGAGTGGCCACCAAAAACGAGATGTGAAGTAACATTTTCAACACTTGTTTCTAACGAGACCATCATTTGAAAAGGCCATTGGTTTAATTTTCCTATTTCGGACAGAAATAACCTCACACTCGTGGAAATCATATCCTCGAGTGTTGACTTCCCGAATTCGAAATTCCGAAGAGTCACAACAATAAATTTGACTCCTCCTCGTATCTCCCGAAACTGCATTGATACCTGTCAAAAATCAAGAAATAACTGTTATTGTTATTTGTTTTAGAATGGAATAAATAGATGCTTCAGTTTCTTTTATATAGACGACAGCCATGATGAATGCGATGAAATATTTTGTCTTTCCAGTTACACTTACGACGTTTTAAGATAACAGTGACCCTTCGGTTTACTGTTCAAATTAACTGAACTTAATTTTTTTATAAGGATATACATTCGATAGTCTTTAAAGACCAGTTACATTGTTTTCTACATACTTAGATCCAAATGAGGTGACTGTCAAAATATAAAGGCCGAGTTGTCATCTCGATCAGATTTAAGTGCTGTAGGTATTCGATATGTTCATTATCCTATAAGACTATGTTCTTATGTATTTATTCATCTATTTATATCCATATGTAACGGCATTTAAATGTATAATTGTTTGGTCCAACACTTGCATGTCATCAAGTTGCAGCACTGAAATCGTGATTTGAAATTTTAACGTAGCTTTAACAGTTTATCAGTCATATCGCTACGATGTATGCATTGTGGCAGTTTATAGTGATGACCAGTAATGGGGCATCATTCTGCAGACATGTAACATGATGTCCCACCCAGTCACATTACCGTAAGGAAAATGTGACTGGGTGGGACATCATGCTACATGTATGTTTGCTTAACTAGGCCGATCAATCCTGACACTAACCTCTTAATGCTGAGCGCCTCGCGATGCATCTGTTAGTAGCGTTTTTAGAAGTCTCTGGTATGACTCGCCTGGGGTTCTAACCCACGACCTGTCGCACCTGAGGCGGACGCTCTAACCTTTATTCCACCGGAGCGGTCGCATCTTTGATCTAGTTTTGATACTTTTTTCAAATCCTTATTCAAACATGCCATACCCTAACAGAGATTTCTCGCTATGCCTAACGAAACATCGTTTTAATTCCATTTGTACCGTATATTGTAGGTTCTAACTGCGACCATTTACGCCTAGTACGCCACTAAATAATTATGTGTGATTTCTTTTTCCATTCTTGTATGAAAGCAGAATCTCTCTCACATATTAAAGCTACTATAATAAAATATTGTATATTTTGTGTTAAACACCTGAATTTTCCCAGCATTCTTTGCTCGGAATTATTTAACCCCTATCAATACACTAGTCTTAATTGGCATTGTGCACAACTTAAGATGAACAGTCTGCACTAGGTCTACATACTCCAGCTTAGTCAACAGGTATGTTTCACGCGATGAAATGGATAAACACGATTACATAATTATTTTGCTGTGACTAATTAACTGGGACAAAAAAAACTTAATGCGTCTACTACAACCAACGACGTAATCAATACACGACGATCACGGTGTCGTGTCCATGATGGACACATTGCAAAAATGATAAAGGTACACCGTAGGAACGTGGATTTTTTTTATACATAAAAACAAGATGCATCCTCCCTATCCCTCTTTATACATAAGTGTGCAACCACGTCTAGCATGATATCTTGTAGTTTGTAACTTAATCACATACTATCCATACAACAACACTCTGTCCTACAGTTTGATATAGTATTGCGCATTTAAACGAGTCAATAGTAAGATAGACACGAAAACAAAATACATTTTGTAGCAAATAAATACCAAACATGTTCTAATTATTAAACTTCTTTCGAACTTTTTTGTACCATAGATTGTCAAGAAAACTGACTTAAGATGTCCCCTACACAACAGCACTTCGTCCCACTTTTTGATCGATAAGGCCTGCGCAATTCTGTGATGAACTGACCTACAATTTGGTCTATAAATTGCAACGTTATTTACGAGACAGTGTTGTAAGGCTGTTACAGACATTATTGTTCCTCCAAGTGAATCCATGTGTTCCTTCGATTATAATGGTGAACATTATTCAAATTACATATTGTGTATTGAACACTGCTGAGAGATTTTTAACTTAGATAATTATTTAAAACTCGTCTATCTAACTCGGCGAGTAGCTCTATCCACTAGTCTACCTTAGTTATACAATAACGTAGGAGTAGCCTTCGAGATGTATACAACTCTATTCGGACTTACACTTTCCACAATTCTTGGATGACTGATTGTTAGTTTGTTCGTGATCCTATTCTTGAGACAGCGCAACAGTGGCAAAGAGGTCCCTGGACCCGCATGGATCCCTCTGGTGGGTAATGGATGGGAGCTGAAAAGTGACCCCGATATAAGAATATCACTAAGAAGGCTACAAAAGAAATATGGCGACATCTACAAATTGTACCTAGGACCTAGTCCAACGATTATCCTCTGTGGTTATGAGGCGATAAGAGAGATTTTCATCAAACGTGGGGTAGAATTTTCAGACAGACCATCTGCCCATCAGGGTGGCTTATTCTTAATGGAGGAAAAGGTCACCCTTCTTTTTGTCTACGTCTCTTTTTATCTTTTTCTCTCGCCTTCTGTACATTTTTTATTCGCCTTCTTTTCTTCCATTTGGTTGTCAATATTCAATAACATTATCATAAAACTGCAGTAGCAGGATTTTAACTTTGTTTAGTCTGGAATCCACCACAGCTGCTGTATTTCACGTCCGTGTGGTTTTCAACCTACGGAAGTTGGATCTTAGAGCTAACAACCTTTGACCTATGTTTTAGATATGTCGTTTGTGTCGGCATACAGTGTTAGAAGAATTACGTTCACACTCATGTTATTTTCATTGCTCATTTGCTTTTACTGCAAAATTATAAAATTACAAATTTGACAAACTATTGTCTTAAGGATCTTTGGTTTATGGTAGATAATTAACGTGTGAAAGTGCATGGAACTCAGAAACATATCATGGAACGGTGCCTGTACGCATGGTGATTCTGCAGAGTTGCTATCTGATCTAAGTATAAATGTTATACTGGTGATAGTGCATCTCTTAAGCAACACTGTACATAACCAAAGGTGTTTACTTGGGCTTCCATTATAATTAATCATTATACATAAAGATGGAGCATCACACGATCCCTAATCTTAAATGAAAATAATGATATAAGTAAAATAGCATAAATCTGCTGATCGCTGTGACGAGCAACAAATAGTAAAGCATTTGACGGTATGAAAGCCTGAAAACTACTGGACGGTTTGACAGCCTGGACGAATAACATTTTGAAAACTATTGGAGGATTTGACAACCTTGACTAGTAACACAAAGATATATTGCATGATTCAAAAAGAAAATAAAATAAAGTGATTTCATTTTTCACGTAAAGATGTTTTGGAAAGAACTATTTTGATATTGCGTAGGGATATGTTTAATCCATTAGTCTAAGACATATACATAACGAGTGTGTGTTTGTTTTACATTTAGTAGATGACACTCATATGTAATTTCCACGTATTGTCGCATACAGCACACATGTTATAAATGGGAATCAAAACCAAGAGGGTAAATGTATGTTCTATACATCCAGAAATATCGGTATGGGTATGGGATGCTGGCATATGAACTGAACATTTATCGAGAACTAGATCAAAGGTGTAAGCTTAATGGGTATGTAATTAAGAAACACATGGGTATATGCCCTTAGATAAAACTGTATACATTGCAATAAAATATACCACTTTATTGAAACACTAACCACGCAAAATGGTCTTATATTTAATGTTTCAGAACCGTTCACACTCTGTTCTCGTTTCCTTATATACCTCTATTGAGGAGGAGTTACTGATAATGCTCAAATACATCATTTGATATGAATGGGATTTATTCCGGTCAGTATTAAAACTTAGTAAAGGTAAGATATGCCACACGAGTGTTGAACCAAACAATTATACAATTAAATGCCGGTATATTTAGATATATGTAGATGAATAAATAAATGTGAAAATTACTCGTACACTATCGCAATGTGTAGAAAAAATCTATCAAATCTCATAAGACTATCGAATATATAACCTTACTGAATTTAGCTAATTTCAGTTAATTTGAGAAGTAAACCGGCAGCTTCGTAAGCATAACTGTTACAGACGAAGTTTTTCACCGCATTAAACATGGTTGTTGTCTGTAAAAAAGAAACTCAAACATCTATTTATTCCATTTTTAAACAAATCACTATAACAGCTCTTTCTCGATTGTTTTAAATGGTATCACAGCCGTTTCGGGAGACATGTGGAGGAATCAAAGGAAATTTATTCTTGTGACTCTACGGAATTTTGGATTCGGGAAGTCAACACTCGAAGATAAAATTCACTCGGAAGTGAAGTTATTTCTATCTGAAATAGAAGGATTCAACCAAATGCCATTCCAAATGATGGCCCCTATTCAGACAAGTGTCGGAAATGTGATTTCGCATCTCGTTTTTGGTGGCCACTTCAGTCACGAAGATCCTAGGTTTAAAACAATGATGGATGGCTTCAATTCCTTTCTAAAGTTCGCCTCAGTTGGATCTCCGGTGATATTCTGGCCCATATTAAGATTCATTCCAGGAGATTTATTTGGAGTCAAAAACATTACTCGCAAAATGCAAGTGGTAAAAGATTTTGTGGATGAACTCATTGAGGAACACGTGAAGAAATTCGATGATGGGAATATCGAGGATTTCGTTGATGCTTTTATATCAGAAATGAAGAAGGTGGACGACAGAGAAACGAGGAGCATTTTTACAAGTAAGGAAATATTTCAACCTTATACATGTAACCATTTTATTGCCACTATCAGAACAAGAAAACTACCAAAATAAACGTATAAGAAATGTCATAAAAAAGCAAAGGTGTCTGGACAGGACAATGTCCTTGATGAGCACGAGTCCTTTATAAGAAGAACTATGTCCTTAGGAATGTTCTTCTTAATTTGCTTGATTTAGTAGTAACATTGTCATTTATGAGAATTAGTTTATTTTAAAAGTGGCATAGCCTTTTATGGATTAGTTTGTTACGAGACATTTTATTCTTTATGCAAAAGGTGTACGTTTTCAACAGAACATTGTCTTTTATGAGCGAGAGTCCTTTATAGGAGTAATATTTTCGCGTATAAAAAGGTGTGCTTTTATATCAGAGACATTGTCCTTTATTCATCGGCCTATTTGTATGAAAGGAACATTGCTGTGTCCTTCGAATACGTTGTCCTATCACATTAACGTTAGGAGTATAAGTCCAACGAGCTCCCGAATCCAGTCCTCGCAAAGACGAAAATTCATTTTTTTTCTTTCCATAATATATTGACGAAAGGCAATAATTCTTGCCCACTATCTGCCCCTGCTGCCATCACGTGGCACTAGTTTTACGCTCTCTGTAATAAACAGAGATTCTTTCACTAGGACTCTCTAAACCGTCGTGATATTTATGTTAATTTGATTCCATCTATTGAGGCTTACAGTAATGTTTGACTTATTACGTCTGCTTCAAAAGGTAATATATATATATATATATATATATATATATATATATATATATATATATATATATATATATATATATGTTTGCAATTGACCTATGTAGAAAATCAATTTCTTGATCATTCTGTGCGAAGAGATATATTTTGTATGCAACATAATATCTACCTAATATAGATTATACATTATATATTCAGATCATTATTATTTAAGGTAAACATTTTTATTGTAATCTGTGTCTAGGAATTCATTTTGGAACTTAGAAATTCTTAAACCTGTTGACAACTTTGAATGTTTTAGAAATGAAACAGACCCACTTCCTGGCTCTATTATTGTGTCATAGCTTTATATATCAATATTGTTTGCTTGAAAAATTACTCATTTCTACCTTAACATACGAAGTAGAATCAGTCTTATTTTGTGTTCAGATTTTAATTTTGGGCGGTATTTTTTATTTACACTATTCACTGGAATTACAAAGTGCTGATAAACACTAAATCAATATTCTGGAATCAGAGTTAATTCAGTCATCTGCATTTTTGGATTACATTATTATGATACGCCAAAAACTGTCAACACATCACTATATTCCAGGTCATTGGCACATTAGGACATTCAAGACTATTGGCACATCAACACATTCAATATTGTAAAATATTTGGAACTACACCGGCATTGAAGTCGAACTCTATACATTAAGACTTGTGATAAGAGGTTTAGGACCGTTTGAGATTTAATTCACGATGCTGTAAGTTCTTTTTAAATTTCAATTTTATTCTAGGGAAATACATTATTTTGTTGAATTTTCAAAATGTGTTGGTTTTCGCTCCTTTCCGTTTCTTAGATTAAGACAAAATACTCGTAGCAAGAAACGTATTTCTTTTTTCTTCCTATTTCGAGCATATTTAAATTAATTTTGTTGTACCTACGTGGACGCAGTCTCTGCGTTATGTGACAGATAAGTTTATGTCTTCGTTGCAGTAGAAAAACGTGTTTGTAGTTCGAGTTCACGAACACTATTTAACAGTTCTAGCATAGTGGGTGTCTCTGACATTGTTAACATAGTTAACTATTCATCTTTCTTTATTTTGTTCCTTTTCAGAACCTTCATTGACGAGAAAATTGTCTATGTGTAATGTATTCAAAGACAGCGAAGCTTTACATGATTCTTGCGTCGCCTGTGCAAATTGTTTATTGTAGGATATATTCGGCATGTGCGCCAATTTTTCAGAGAATACACTGTCGACAGTTCTAAGTGAAAATTCAAAGAATATGGATAAAGATAGAATGTCAAAGGCTGAGCGTACTGATGTATTTGTTGTTGAAATTCATAATGTATGTGGTCCTGCCTGGCGAACGGCGACGTTGACACCCTCCCCCAATGAAGATACGTCGAAAATTACCTACTAATACTGTTACATCTAGATGATCGAGGAAGCTGCCACTTCCCCTACACCATCTATGCATTCTCTTAAGCTACCAGAGAGTTATTATGTACAGCAGGCGACGTCAGAGTTGATTAGTTCTCAACCAATATTTCCCTTTCCCTACGACTTATTCTGTTTTATGCGAAGATTTAGGTACTCTGAGGAAGTTCCCACCAATTTCTTGGTGGTCCATCGTGGGTAAGTTCCACCACCCTGTATGTTCGAGCACGGCCTTGGGCCCTATAAGTCACGGAGCAGGGGATTATGAATGGTATGAATGAGCCGTGCCCTCTAGCATCACCTCCAGTTGATGACGTAACGGCTTCCGATCTTAACGTCTGGCCGTCAGCCCATACCGCTCAGTGATCGTATCGGTTCTGTTGTGTATCATCCTATGACATGGAAGTTTAGCTTTTCCGGCGATCGTATAGATAGATCCGTCGTCTCTCCTTTCATGACCACTCCCTTGGCAGTACCACTGCATACACTACCTTCCGTACGGGGAACTCCTGTTCCTAACGGTTCTGATCCGGCAACTGCATCCTACAGATACGGCAAGCGTTTGCTTCTGGTGTATCCTCTTGGACTGTACCGTTATAGCCTTAGAAATGATCGTCTACTCCTTTGGGTATGCATTATCGGGAATTAGATCTTGATTTCGACCAGGATGACCCTCATATTTCAGTGTTATGATAAACCTGATAGTTTACACTCAGATCACATCCTGGGTAGGACTAAATATAGATTGAATGTAGATACAGAGGAACTTTATCGAATATTGTCGAACTCAAAATGTCCACCATCTCACTCTGTTACAGTTGGTAAGAGCGATGAGAAAATCAGTCGCCCGCTTCATCTCCTGTAATCGCAAATCTAGGAACATGATGTCAATTTCACTCCATCCCGTTCGGCTTAAACATACCTTATGTGACCTCTAAAAGGCTATTCAACTGCATCGCCTTCCTGTTCGGTGAGGCAGCATTTACTCTCACGGCGGCGTACTGGTATGACGTCCTCCAGAAGCATACTTTAGATTATATTCTAGTCAAAGAAAAGAGCCAACCCGTTTACCTTTTACATCATCTTCGCTTTATTATTGGAATGAAAGGTCCGATTATGTTCTTCCCAAACTTTTCTCGATCTGATTGTTGTTGGGTTTAACGCCATTTTTAAGCATGAAAATTCTATACATGGCGGCCAGTATTAATGGTGGAGGAAGAACCCGGGAAATCCCCAGAAAGAACCACCGACCCTCGAGAAGCTACTGGCAAACTTTCTCACATACCCACATTGGCCGAATCCGAGACTCGAACCCATACAGACAGAGGTGAGATGGCAGTGATCCGTAACTAGAGCGCTTTAGACCACTCGGCCACTCGGGGCCCCTTCTCGATCTGGATATGCATTTTAGTACTCATTTCAATCTGGTACGTTTTCCCAGCCTCGGGTGATCTGATACGTCAGTCTAGCAGAGCATATTTCCATCATTAAATTGGTTACAGACAAGGAGTTTTTGCATCTCCTCGGATTATTTAATACAGCAACGGCTTTTTATCCGGCTCCGTTGCCTCTACATACACGCTTTGCACATGGTCTTGCTCCACCAGTGGTGCCCCTTTCGAATTGTTCCTCAATCATGCGGTTGTTTACCAGATTTGCTTGCTACGGGTGCCACCGATGATCGATAATTTTGCAAATAGGTGGAATCAATAACTGTCCAGCGTAGTTTTCCCAGTACCGGATCACAAGGTTTTGTCTGTCGACGCTCGATTTTCACATTTGGGAGAGACTGGATCCACGATCTTCTCGATCTAGCGAAAGTTCTACCCAATAATATCCAGGCGATGCATAATTTTATTTAACAGCACCAGACCCACGTGTTTCATCCTTGCCCTTACTGTCTATTCCTTCGTGTTTAGACCTTTTCCGGAGAGCCTTGCAGCAAAATAAATTTAGTCCTCCAGCTTTAAAAAGAAGTACACTAGCTAGACCACCTGCCATAAAGGGGTAGGAACTGAAGTGGCTTCGTTTTAGTGACTGATGCAATGGCAAAAACATCGTCTCTTTCAGTTTCTCTGCCCCACAAGTAGCTGACTGTTTTTTGTTTGGCTGTTCGAGGGAAAAACATTTTCTCCTATAACTATTAAGGGCTACCGTTCTATCATTTCATATACATTTGAGAGGGTGTCGGTCATGCCTATGATCCCTTAGACTTGACCGATCATGACTTCGCTGGCCTCAATCACTGACTTTGTTTATGAAGTGGAATCTTTCATGGTTACGAACTTGACTGAATTACACAATTTCGAGCATTTCGGCATGACTTCACTGAAGTTCGTCTCATACAAAACCGGTTTCCTTATAGAGCTAATATCCACATTCAGAGTCAATGTATCACATACCCTCTGTTGATCTAATATACATTCAGTCTTAATCAGATACCACTGCGGTCTTTATGACGCAAATCGGTTTCGTAGCCAAGAACAGGTTGCCGTCAGTCTCAATCAAATCATCATCATATTTTGTCTCTGTGGACCCACACATACGCTAAGATTATCTGAAGCTGACTAGTCCAGTTCGTGGATCTTCATGACGCCTACCACTCAAACCCTCTCATCGTGGGAGAAGTGGGTAAAAGGTACTGCTTATTTCAATGTGTTGTTACATATCACTCATTCATGTGCAGATGAGGTTGTTGATGATTTTTTCAAGCATAAGTTTATTGGAATATAAAGGGTTACTGGGGTACCTTGCCTTCTGGCTAAATTTACAGGTGCCTTTCTTTAGAATAAGATCATGTAGTTGTCGGTCTTGTACGTTTATTGAGAGGTCAGGAAGACATTGCATTTACCGATGAGGATTTGGTATTTGTTACATTATGTGGGACAATGGCAGTTTGAGGTTAGCGAATGACCCATAGGCTCACTCAGTGTGCTGCACTAGTTTGCTGAAACATTGTTCTATTGAAAGAAACATATACCCTCCTCAGCTCAGATTGCAAATTAAAATATTCAATTTGAATTAATTTTATTTCAAGGGAAAATCTATACCGAAATATTATGTTATTCAATTTGACAATCCAATTCACTTAGTGTCTTCAGACAAGATATATTAAAGTGGGTTTACGCATTTATTGTGTGTCGTTGATGCAAGCCAAATATTTACAAGCACTTATACACAAATATATTCTTACTGAAAAAAGTACACATGACACTTTGCTCACAAGAAATGTAAATTGAGACGTATACATCGATATCGCTTATACGTATTTCTACGATTAACAAATATATTTGTCTTATCCGATCCAAATTATCTCCATTTCGTAAATATTAAATGACCTTTCATGTAAATATCTAGGCGTTCTCCATTCTGCAGATGCTGCTTATGCTCATTTCCTTGACCTATGGGCGTTCTTGCTTTCTAGACCCTTCATTTGATTACCTCTCACTCAGTTGCTCACGATGTATGTAAGGTGACTGGTGCCAAAAGTCCCCCTTCTAATTTGAAAATAGAAATAATGACAAGAACCCACGATCAAAAGTTAATATTGCTTTATCTGTATCGCCATTGTCCACTATCCTAAACATGCGTTCTGTTTGGAACTCTCGCACTATATAATATACTTCTTGTTGCATAATTGCTATCGAGATAAGAGAGAAAACAATATAGCATTCATACCCAACCCACGTTTCCGTTACCATCTGCAGACTAATGAATACATAATAATGCAAATGCACTTAACGTGTTTGGTTGTATCAATAATTCTTTCACATGATGGTCATCTTCGGTGAAACTTAGTTCGGAATGTTTAACTCATTAATGGTTTCAATTTTATCCAGGGTTATTCAGAATCCTGAAATAAAACATTTGAGTCCACAAGAACAGCTTTTATCGTTATATTCCATTTAAGTGTGATTCACTTTCGATAAAATTAGCAGAATGTGAAAAAGTAAAAGTAAAAGTATATATTATGTTGTCAAATATTAATGACGTGGAGTAAATAATCACTGAATCTGTAATTCTAGCTCCATCCGAAATCTCTGTCTCTTTGGTTCACCAAGTTTTCCCCTGTATGAACCATGTGCCATTATATGAAGAGTAGTTACCGCTTAATGAATATTCATAAGACTTACGAGGCATTGCGACTATTTGGAATTTGAGAAAGGCATATATACCATAACTATATCAACAGAACACCATTTCCAATAATGTCCGGACGAAATGTTTGTAATAATATATAGCATTAGGAAACTTGTTTTCAGGTTCTTGAGAAATAAAACAAGTCTTTGAAGAATATCATATCAAGTATTAATATAGGAAAACAGATTTTTGATTCTTTTTACGAGCTTGGTCAAAGTCTTTTATTTTCCACCAACACCTCGCATGACTATGTCCTCACATCACAAACGCATGTACGTGAGCTCGCAAGCTAATCCGATAAAAAATGTTTTTTTGCGACGCCCATACAAGAAAATATTTATTTGAGGTAGAAGAATTTAACCAGTATCAGCATTGATATAAACCTGTATTATCATGCTACTATACCAGTGATGATTATGGTTCGGAATCCCGAAAACGTACGGTGCAGCCTCTTACGCGAAGATCTCATTTCGCTAATAACCATTCGAACCTTTACCCGAATTTCAATGTTCGTAAATCAGGGTTATTCAGTATCTGTAGCCAGAGTCGCAAATGAAGCCGTAACGAGATTATGTTACCAGAGCTGCTGGTAAAACTGATTAACATTGATATGGTTACATCAACGATTCCTATTGGCGTGCTTATAATATTTGCCGTGGCTGCAATTTCCGCCACAACCAGCTTCCGCAAATATCATCTACCATTACATACATGTATTTTCATTATATTGGTGATTTCATCTCGTAGATGTTGTTCTGCTTCGAATATGCTTACGTGTAGGTAACAAAGAGGGTCTGCCATAGATTTTTCTATTAATAAGTTGATTATTAGTATTATTGCTTGATGGGTCGGCCTTCTTCAGGTGCAACCCTCAAACACACTATCCAATTATTGCTGTTACTTATACAACAGTCATCCGTTCCTCTTTCAGGTGAACCGGGCGATTGTGCATTACTGAGGCCTGGTTTTACGTCTATATAAAATCATACTGATTAGGCCATGGAATAATGTATGAAACGATCATTCTTTTCCTCGCTGAATAAATGTAGCACAGGCACGATTTTCTTTGTTAAATAACACAGAGATGTTTCTTTTGTTCAGATAATGATGGTCCAACTCAAAAGACGTAGAAGTAGCTCCTTGAAATTGCCGTGAGTTCATTCAATGAAACTTTGGACTATATTATTGAGTTACAGCAGGTATATTGGCACATCAGCACAAGATATTGGACTTCATTCGGAATAATACTGGAACGCATTTAGAATACTTGATACTTTTAGACTTGCAATATAACTTTTAGGACCAATTCGAATTGTATTCACCATAATGTACGTTCTTTTTAATTTTTCACAAAACGTCTTTGTATTCACTTTTCCTGTTAATTAGTTTAAGACCATAGGGTCACAACACTATGCTAGTGCGATCTGGAGTGTGCGAACGTACTGTGCGGTGATTGGTGTGGACAAGTAACATACAATTCTGATTTAGCTGATGGGGTTGTAATCTTTGAGACAAAAGCACGGTGCGTCATTGACAGTAATTTCATCTAAATACATCATCGGTGTCTTCATTATCTGCTTCTATCAATACTCAAAACGTTTCCGTGTTGATGATGTCATTGGTGAACAACCGTTGACAAATCGATACGGCCTCACTAATAACGTCTGGTGCGTTGTTACCCAGGAAAGTTTTCAACCTATTCACAACGTCGTGTGGGTCACACGGTTCACAAAGGATTTATCCTTTATCTTAATGCTTCTCTGGAAACATCTTTATTTCTTCTTGATGTCTTTGAAATTTTGTTTGGACGAAATAGGTATTGGGGTGCAGATTGTTTATGTTTTGGTACTGATGCAGAATATCTTTGCTGGGGTTCTACATGCTACTTTTATTCTTGACTTTCTGGTATAGAAGGTCTTTCTTGTTTGGGGATTTTGGCGTATTTCAGGCCTTTGTTTTTCCTGTGTGGGTATAGGTTTTTCTTTTGGTCCTCTTGCTAAGTGTTTTAACTATATTTATGAAAATGTCCGCCTTTTGTTGATATTTCTTTTTTCTTGTAGCTGCTTCAGATTCTTTTATTCTTCGCATGACTACAGCCTTTTAGCTTGGAAAAAATGTTTACCTGTTTTTCGGGCCGTTGGTAGAACTGTGTCAGTGCAAGTTCTTCCCATGCTCTGGGTTCAGGTTCAGTTTTAAAAACAACATTAATTTCCTGAATAACTGAAAATATTGTATGAAAATTAGGGAGAAATGGGTCCACTACGGCTTTGGATAGGTGGCCGAAATGAGATCATTTATCCTGTAAAATGGTTTGCCATAAGTTCTTTCTATTATTGAACACCTCTATTACGGTCATTGTATTGAAATTCCTTAGATATTTTATGTAACTTTTTCCTGTCATTAGCCTTATCGTTTAATATTTCTACGAGCTCCCAAAATACCCAATTCGGGCATTCATAACTCATGTGTTGAAAATGTATTTTCGTTGCCAGTTTAATCATCCGTGATTGCCACTTGAAGGGTGGAAGAATAGCGGCATATTATTTTCATGGATGCATGCGTCAGCGTCTTCTTCATTAAAGAATGAATGCTCAGTTTTTGTTTCTGACTTGTACCGGCTGGTTGTCATTGTAAAATATTTGTACGTGTACCTTAAAAGTTATGTTCTACTCCTTCAAGAGTCCTTGGCAGGGATTCAAGAGTATAGGCTGCCATGAAGAGCAGATCCAATTCTTCATCTATTTCGATAACTGCCGCAACTATGTTCGCCTTTTCCGCCGTTTCATGTGTTGTTTAACCTAGCGGTGCAAACGTTGGTTCAAAGCAAACTCTCCAATATTTCAATATTGTTTGTTATGATTGTAACGTCTATAACATTATGGATCGTTGCCTGGTGTTTGTCTGCAGCTTTATGTTTTCGTCCCAATACTCTGTCATGATATGGCTGGAACGTTTTGACATTATATTTATGATGGTCATTTAAAATTGTTATGTACAAACCGAATCGATATTTTTCTGAAGTTCTGATCAAGTGGATGGTGAGGAAACTATACGGGTCCTGTGTGACTACCGCAAAAAGATCTTGAAACAATCTCATTTGGTGGGTGCACACATGCTCCATTGTGTATTTGCAAGGTCGTGCGAGTCAAACCTCGAAATAAAATTAGCGTGTTACATTTGTCTCTGGTCACCAAAGGCACGTGTGCGTATCGTTGTGTTACATAGATAAGTATATAACATCTGTGCTGTTGTGTCGGCCTCGGAGTGATATTATGCGTGGTTATCTTGCATTCATAAGTAGTTTCGATAGGACAATGGAAATAAACTTCTTCCGTTTCGTTAGCTTTATTTTCGATCTGTGTATGGCAATGTGGCTACCATCGAATACCTTCTGGGACTCGAATGCCGTTTGATAATATCCATGTTTTGTTTATCTTATACGTTGTTCCGAACAATTCTGATCCGTTGGCAGATGTTCTCTTATGTTATTCCAAACACGGCATTGTATTTGCGTTAATAAAATGTTCTTTTCCAATTATTCCGTTACCGGTGTACACAGGTGCATATTCATTGGTATGTAGGGCGCCAATCATGGGCTTAGAAAAATATAACACTCAATGGAATTTTCATATTCACATACACAATCGCAGATATATTTGGAGGTTTAGTACGTGTACTACATAGCCGCTGTCAGTTCTCTGGAACATAACGAGTTTGATGCGTTTCGTAAACCTGCGTCAAGTATCATTTATAATTCCGTACTTACACAAGAATATTTTGTGGAATATTTGTCAGCCTTTTGCTTGAAAAACCCTTGACAACTAGGATGATCTATAATTGAAAGCAGATGCGTTTGGGAAATCTGGGTTACGGCCACTTGCGAGTACAGGTATTAAACCGCTCACATCTTTCGTCACCGGAATTGGTTTGTCTTGGGTTTTTGAGGGAGTAGAACATACATTTTCAGATACACATACAAATAGATTTTGGTAAATGCATTAAAAAAACTCTAACTGGACTCACGTTTTATTCAACAACGCGTCCTAAGCCAAACCAATTCCGGTGAAGAAAGCTGTGAGCGTTTAATACTTGTACTCTCGAATGGCCATATCCCAGTTCGCCTCAAATACATCTGCTTTTATACAGCGTTTCTGGGGCCAGTGGGTAATTATTGTGGCTGCTCTGAATATGTTTAAAGGTATTACAGGTCATTATAAATGATTCATCCGATGTCTCTGTTTTCATTATACTCTCGTATGCATTGTTCACTTGCACCAATGATCGTTCCATTTAAGTTCACCAACCGGCATGGTATGCAGTATCGCCTACAAGTTGCATGTTTCAATTAGATGACGGAATCGTATAGGACAGCCGGATCGTGTCCGTGCACTAGTGGATTGTTGGAATCAGCGTATGGATGGCTCGCCATCAAAATCCCACCACAGAATCCACGTTACACAAACACAATTTTGTAAATGCACTGAAAAACTTCAGCTGGACTCACGTTGTATTCAACAGTGCGTACCACGGGCAAGCCAATTCTGATGAAAAAAAAAATGTGAGCTGTTTAATGCTAGCAATCGTGGATGACCGTACCCCAGATCTCCTCAAATACATCCGCTTTCAAATATAGATCATGATAGTTGCCAAGGGTTTTACAAGCAAAAGGCTGACAATGCATTGTACGAGTTTACGATGTCTTTTGCGGACATACTTCAGGAGACAACCACGAAAGTATTGCCTATGTGGGTGTTAACAGGGTTCAGCAGACTTGTACATCCGCGCATGTATTCGTACGGATACCTGAATGTAAGGTGAATTACCTGAATGATCGATCGTAAGCATCACTGATTTGGCGTGTAATCTTTAAACGGTCATTGCTAAGGTTGCTAAATTTTGAAATAATATATGCAGTAAGTGAATCAGTGACAAGAACAGCTGAATACTGGGATGACGTTCTCGATCATTACCAACCACATGTGTTTTTACGGCCTGTAAATCCGACTTGGGAATCTTGATATAATAATGTGATGCTATTATATGTAATTGCTTCACGGTTAATTGAGGCGCTTCTGGAGAAAGTCAGAAAATTAAAAGTATATCAGATTGTCTCATTCTACTTTTTATTTGTATTTCCCGGTCTCTCCCGAGCTGTTTAGTTGATGTCGTCATTTAGTGCTACAATCATAAATTCGGTGAGTCTTCGTCAGCACGCAATAATACTTGCGGACAGATGTTTCTTGTAAGGACAGCTGAATAAGCCGCTATTCTCAGTTACCAACATTAAGGCATAATCTAGAATCAAATTCAACACACAACGCCAGCAAAATCACACTCATTTGTGTGAATACCATGTAGAGTAAGTTATTCAGTTATTGTAATCTGAAATAATAGGTTAATGACATGCAAATAAATAGTCCCGAAGTCTGAATAATAAGTTGCAAGTATATCTGCAACATTTTGTTAAATTTGTCTTAAAACAATGTCGACCCGACTAATCTCAATAACAGTTACATGGCTAAACCCTTTACTGGTGTGTAATAAACCGCCTCTAATAGTGGTCGGCTTGTTTACCACGCGAACTTTGATATAAATCATGACAGTTTTTAGTGGATAGTGGACGCGTATGTATTTGTATTTATACTCGCTTCATACTTGCTTATTACGAATGCCAGAACCTGTCACGTCAACGTTGGTTATGTCACATTTCAGAAACGTGTATATAATAACCATTTGTTTGGTTACTTATCACCTTTGAAGTTTTCTAATCTTCACAATTAACCTCTGATATTTGTGCCTTATAATAACTATGATTGGCGTGCATGAGTGGCCGTATGATGTGAGTACAACGTCATGAATTTGATGTAACACGCTTTGACATTAATTACCAACAAATGTGTATCATGATGCATTCAATGTTATATTTTTGTCTTTCAGGGGATTACTTAGCAGCTATAGTAATGGATCTTTTTATTGCGGGAACGGAGACTACATCAACCACAGTCACATGGGCTTCATTCTACTTGACAACAAGACCTGATATACAAAAACGGATCTTTGAAGAAATTAAAGAAAATGTTGGGACTGAGAGACTCCCATCGATGCAGGATAAGCAGAGCCTCGTTTATACCGAGGCATTCATAATGGAAGTCTTAAGAATGTCCACCATCGTCATTTTAAGCATAGCACATGCTCCAGTGACGGACGTTTGCATTCATGGTTACAACATTCCCAAAGGCATGCGAATTTTACCAGACATCCACTCTGTTCTGTCTGATCCTAGAATTTGGGGTGATCCTGAGAACTTCAGACCGGAGAGGTTCGTCAGTGAGGAGGGAAGATTGTTGAGACCAGACGAATTCATACCGTTCTTCACTGGTAAGGATTGACTGAAAATTTGTATTTCCAAATTCCGAATCATTTCCTTTCTTCTTCCCGAATGGTGTATTTGAGCATGAAATCACATACATTAAATTTTCCACAAAAATGAACTGTAATGATGTTAGAGACAAAGTTAATCAGTTCTCCTTTGCAAATCAGACAAACGATCCAACATTAACATTGTTTGATCGAAATGAATGTTATTTTAGGATAAACTTTGTATATGTATTTCAATGTCGGACATTTGTTTAACGCTAGTTAGGTACAAATAAAGGACTAAATAACAACTTGCTAAAAAAATTACTAGCTTCAACAGCAACCTTGCATGGATTTTAAATTTGTCTACAACACGGTCGGTTCGATTTTGGGAACACAAGAATTTTAATTTTTGTAGCATGCACACGCGCACACACACAAACACACACACACATATACACACACACACACACACACATGGATCTATAATGTGTTTGTGTGTGAGTGAAAGAGAGAGAAAGAGAGAGAGAGTCTCTGTCCATTTGCTGCAAACATCGCCGATTTAATGCTCTAATCGCATTCATGCATCGCCCGTTTAAGTCCCAAGACCGTTTTAAATTATGAATTCAAATAAACTATTTAATGTCTGACCAACCGCCTTATTGATCCTTTCTAAAATTTCAGGGAGAAGGAGTTGTTTCTTTTCATCAGTGCTCTTGTCCAGAGATTTGAGCTGATGCCACAGAAACACGAGAAACTGGATATTAAAGATGTGGATGGAATCTTCGGCGCTACTCATTCACCTAAACCTTTCTACATCCGGGCTAATCCGAGACATGATGAAGCATGATTCGGAACTCTTTATGGAATTATGACACACTTAACTGTCTGCATGTTGTATAGCATATTAGGTTTTACGTATCATGATATACATATTTATTAATGTTCGTTGTTCCATGTTTGGGTGTGTGTGTGTGTGTCCATTCTTCCGGCTAAACATTTTTGAGATGAGAAATAGGTTTACGTTATACACAACGTTTTAATAAACATTTAAAACACGTGTCTTGAAATGTTCATCCATTTCTTAACTTTATTTGCCTTAGTACTATTTTCCCTCAACAAACTAGATGTTTCTAATTTAATTCCTTGACACCATCGTTTATGTCATCTCCCATTTACTGTTTCACTCTCTCGCACATGAGTATTTTGTACAGACATGTATTAGTATAATAATAATAATAATAATAATAATAATAATAATAATAATAATAATAATAATGACTTTGTATAGCGCCTAATCTTTAGAAGCTGTAAGCGCTTTACAACATTAGACAACACGTATAAGATAAAAACCATTTAATTATATGATTACAAAAGCAAACACCATGAAATTAGAAAACATACAAAACATGCTGAGAATATTTAAGGTAGGAACCATTATTAGGTCTTTAAGTTTGTTCTTGCAGTCGAAATAAGTGAGTTTTGAGAGCACTCTTGAATGAGATCACTGTGTCTTTGTGTTTAAGTTCAGTGTACAATTAATTCCACGTTGGTGGGCCCGGTATTGAACCACATTAAGGCTGTATCATGAATGCCAAATGCATGCTGGAGTAATGAAGTAATGTATTATGGTCTATTGTGTCAAATGCCGCAGATAAATCAAAGAGGGTGAGGACTGTAATCTTTCCGCTATCTTAAGCAGAGAGAATGTAATTAACTACTTTTAGAAGAGTAGTTTCAGTTTTGTGGCAAGGACGATATGCATATGGTACATTGTTGAAAATACTGTTTGAATACAGATGAGATACAGCTGGGATAGAACAACCTTTTCTAAGATTTTTTATATGAATGGGAGATTAGAAACTGGGCGGTAGTTCTTTAAATCGTTATATTCTAGTGTAGGTTTCTTCAGTAGAGGCTTTACAATGGCAGTTTTGAAAAATGACGGAAATGCAACTTTAGCCATCGTGGTATTTTCATATCTATGTCAAAACTGTCTAAATGCTACTTGTAATCAACGCGAGTAATATTGACTCTTTTAATGTACAGCTGTACCTCCATTGCTTGTTAATGTTTAAGTAGATTGTACTATTCAACATTCTTTACATTCAGCATCTGTTACTTTCTTTTGATTCCATTTAATGTGTTACCACAATCAGTTCATGTATGTGAGCCTGGAATACTAGTTTGTTTTTAATTAGCCAATGGGATAAATACTTCCAGAGGGAACTGAACGCTTACAACATTATCTTTGTGCGTTATGATGAAACCATCAGGAATTCCACCTACTACCGGAACATCTGCAATATACAATATATCCTCAATATATCTAATCACACACACACACACACACACACACACACACACACACATATATATATATATATATATATATATATATATATATATATATATATATATATATATATATATATATATATATATATATATATAATTGCAGATCAATGTGAAATTTTTGTATTTCTCTGTTTGATTAAAAACAGGCAACTCCAACTGTCAACTCCTTGTGTACTGTTTTAAATCAATTCTATTTTTGTAGAATCGTTCTCTGTTGACTGTGTAATGTTTACGATATTGTGGAGTTGGTGCCTTACTCCTGCATTTGCCAGCATTTATGTTTAGTTTCAATTTCAAAGTTTTTCTGCGTGATTTCGCACTAACATAGCTACAGACTTTATCTCAGTAATAAAGGTTGAATTGTATTTATTTTTGGTGTCTTTGATTTAACAATTGGTTTCGACACTCGATGGCAGTTAGTTTTTGAATGTTTAGTCTCGAGAGCTCTGATACAAAGTCAACAATATGTATAGGTGTCCTCTCAATGTACAGAGTAGAGGGTGAGGGAAGTTAGAAAGTAGAGAGAGGTGTGACAGTGTAAGCATTTCGAAACTTTAAAGTTAATAATTTTAAATTCACAGTTGAACAAAATGTTCCAGATTGGATCAACAACGAGTGAACTTTGGCGCATAGTATATATTGCATATTGTGAAACGAAATAAATGTATGTTTCGTCATAATTTCAAAGGTTTTGGTGCGTGATTTCCCACTACCGTAGTTACGGTATTTATCTGAACAAACAAATTTCCAAATTTGGTCAGCAGCGAAGAAAATGTTTTGCTCTGTGATATGTTATATATTGTGAAACTAGATATCTTCTCTCTCCCTCTCTGTCAGATCGTACAACCCTCTCCGCGCACCACGAATCCATACATGTATTATGGATTACCAGACAACTCTTGTACTATCCATTGCCAGAATAGGCCTAAATAGTTTTTCAAATTAAACAGCAGCAAGGAGTGTATTTATTCTGCACCTTCACTTTGCATGGTGATGAAAGTATTTGTGATGTTGCTTATGAATAGTTTGGCTAACTGATATTGTTTAATGTAACATATATGAACAAAGATTTCCATCTTAGAGAATAACATGGTTTTAATGCCATTATGCAATTGAAGGATTTTGTATGATCTTGTTAACTGTTTCTGTTGTACAGCTTGCTTAATCATCTAGACAAGCGGGGCAAAAGGAACTCAAGGAATAAATTGTAAATAAACTAAAAAATTACAAATACGATAAGATGAATATTTCTCCTAAGAAAGGACTGAAACTAGTATTTAGGGAAACGTTTGTAACAAAATCGGCAATAATTATAACGATTGATATGATTGTATCAGCATTTCGTTGTTGAACTGTGATATTTTTAGATTTATTTTCCCTTGGTCTCATGACCTGAACAAATTCGCACATTGTGTACATTTAGACTCCATTGTTTTATAATGCACTGTTTTACTACCTCTCGCACATTTCAGACATTGGTTGTCATTGCAAATTTCAACATTTGTATATCCTTGATACTAGTATAAATGTAGTTCCACCATTCATTTTCAATGATTCTGACTTCTGCAGGTTACTAAACATTGTGTTTACTTTTTCATCGACTTCAGAATATGTTCTGCAATGTCCTATTGTTGTATAGCGATAGCTGTTGATCGTTAAATATGTTCACATTAATGTCGCCCTTTCAGTCTTCCAGTTTGAGGAGAACCGGACCGCCTGGTATAGAATCTCTTTTTTCGGAAAAATTAGGTCATTATCCCTTTTTCAGATATGTTTGCAGAATTTGGAAATACTGGTTTTACTAGTTGTTGTTTTCCGAGTCGGAAGTTGTCTACTAAGATAATCGTCTGAGGTATACATTAGAAATAATTTCATTTTTGCTCACGTTTGATCTGTGATGAATGCAATTATGCCGACATAATTTTATATGCATATTTTGACAATTATGTATACAAAATACGTCTGACAACTGCATTTGATGGAGTGATTACGTTTGATATTAAATTGGAAATGTACAGCATTCAGATGGTAAGACAAACAAACATAGGCGTAGAAAGTTTACCTCTCACAGGGTTCAACTTAATATAACTGGATCAGTTTGCTATTTCCAGAAGTTAATTATTCTCAGAAGAAACATCACCACTATATAGATGGTACATGGGCCAACATTCTACTTTACACAGGCTCTAGACTAAATGGTGCCAGAGGCAAAGATCGGCCCCGGATCCCCCGTCTCCATTCCTCACATACCACACCTGTTCATGTCGTCAGTTTTGAATACCTTATTATTAATTGCCTTAGATTTTTTCTAGCCCAATGCACATGGTTGTTTTTTTGTCGCCAACTGACAGAAAAGCGACTGTTGAAACGAAATATTACAACATATAAAACATAATGTAAAAAATACAATACTAATATTTAATTGTACCGTGATTTGACTATAATATGTGTTCCGTTTCGTACAGGAGTTCAACATATGGAACTCAGAATAGAGAGTGGCAAAGCTGTAAATATTACATCCATAAAAGCAAGGTTTGGTATTTCTGATATGTTCATAAAACGACATTTTAAATAATAATTCATTTGTTGTCATCTCATCATCTGAAGTCCCCTATTCCGATAAAATGAATGTGCTCTGAATTGGGTGTAGTGTTAAATTTTTACCCTCGTTGAATTCTGACCCTCCGGGTCTGCTTTTAACGTTGAAAGTTGACCTAGGGTCAGTTCTTAACGTTGAATTTTGATTTTCAAAGTCGTTGAAAACTGATCGCAGCGTTGAATTTTGATCAGATTTCCGGGACATTTTTAACGGATATTGTTTTAAGTTAGCATATATGGGTTTATGAATCGGCAATAAGGAAATGCTTAGTATGTACAAAATCAACAAAAGCAATGTAATGCAGTACATGTAGTAATGAAATTATGAATATAGCTATCTTCCATATTTGAAATGGATATAATGTAATTTTGTTTGTACTTCGCCTGCTGCGTTCCATCAAACAATCAATGACCCTCTTAGAGCCATAACCAAACAAAATCAACCGTGGGAATGGAGTGAAAAACGATAAAGCGTTTGAAAAACTCAAACAGAATTTAATAAAATAACCCAATAATAGCGTAATTCGATCCTGATAAGGAATCGCAATTGCTTGTACATGCAGTTCCTGTCGGTCTAGGCACATTGTTAACTAATAATGGAAAGATTATTGCCTACGCCTGTAGAGCACTTTCAGATGTAGACCAACATTTAAAGAAAGACATCAGAGTAGTATAGTGGGACGATAGGGCGATAATGGGAATTAGCATTGCAAACCAGCCTGGGACGTTATGGCGACAAGGTTTATAGCGACAATGTGAATTAGCATTACAAACCATGCTGGGACGATATGGCGACAATAGTTATAGCGACAGTGGGAATTACCATTACAAGGTCCCGTTGGACGATATAGCGACACGTACTTTGAAGTACAACCTGGGCCTGTATAGCGTCAAGGGAAAATTAACATAGGAATATATCATGGGCCTGCCTAGCGTCAAGGGGAAATAAACATGGGAATATATCGTGGATTATAAACACTGATACCACATTTAAAAATTATTTTTTTTTGAGTATTAGGCAGGAAAGTCATTTGGTTCTTCTGCTTTTCCTTCTTCTACTTTCTCCATTTCTTTATCCATCTCCTAAATTTTCCCAATATTCCATTCTTTTTGTGTTCCGACTCAGGAATCCAGTCTGGATGACCTATAGCTCTACATTTCTCCTGAACATTCACCCAGTTTTTGTTCATTCTCTCAAATGCTTCTTTTTTCTTTCTGTTCTCTTGTTCTTTCCTATCTTTTGCCCATGTGTCTTTAACGTTCTTGACTTCTTCTTCCAAGACCCTTTTCATAATTTCTTCTGCTTTTTGGACTTGGTCTCGTCCCTTTTTGACAAAAGCCCACCTTGTCAAATTGAAGATATTTTCCAAAAAACACCTGACTTTGATAACAATTTCAAGAGACTGCTTCAGTGTTCCGACTCTTACATATTCAGGCGAGACGAAACCTCTCAACTTCTTTATGTCTTCTTCTATCATTCCTTCAATGTTCTCCCTGGCTATTTGCAGATTGTTTGCAAAGTCCAAGCTGCCTGGGAACTTCCATTCTCTTTCAAGTCTTTCCACTACATACTCCGCATATATCATCCAATACAAACTCTTCTTCAACTGGTTAAACAAGTCAGATACTGCTACCATCTTCTTTTCGCTTATTCCGTAGAATGGCGCGAATGACGGGCCCTTTTTACATTTATATCTAAAGCACGGACGTGAAGGAAAACATCCCCTACTTTTGTCTTCTCATATTATCTACTATTCACACAAAGGTAATAAGACAAAAAACTAACCATATTATATACTATCCACACACGCAGAAATGCCAAATCAAACACCAAAATTTACCATCCACACACGAGAGAAGCTAACAACATAACCACAATCTACTATCCACACACGCTGAGAAGCCGAAACATAACCATAATATACTGTCCACACACGGTGAGAAGCCAAATCAAACCCAAAAGTTACCATTCACACACGTCAAGAAGCAGAAATAAACACAACATTTACTATCCACACACACAGAGATGCCAAATTAAACACAAAGTCTACTATCCACACACGCGGAGAAGTCAAATCAAACCCAAACTATACTATCCGCACATTATCCAAATTAAACCCTAACTATACTATTCACACACACCGAGAAGCAAAAACAAACCCAATTATAATATTAACACAAAAGGAAAGTTAAACAAGCACACACTCTACTATCCACACAAACCTACGTGAGCACTTACAAACCCCAATAATCTACTATCCACACACGAGAAGCAGAAACATAACCATAATATACTATCCACACACGCTGAGAAGCCAAAACATAATCACAATCTACTATCCACACACGAGAAGAAGGCAAATCAAACCCAAAATTTACCATTCACACACGTCAAGAAGCAGAAACAAACCCACCATTTACTATCCACACACACAGATATGCCAAATCAAACCATACAATCTACCATCCACACACGCCAAGAAGCAGAAACAAATCCACCATTTACTACCTACACACGCAGAGATGCCAAATCAAACCCCCAAATCTACCATCCACACACGGGAGAAGCTAAAAACATAACCACGATCTACTATCCACACACGGAGAAGCAGAAACATAACCATAATATACTATCCACACACGTTGAGAAGCCAAAACATAACCACAATATACTATCCACACACGAGAAGAAGTCAAATCAAACCCAAACTTTACCATTCACACACGCCAAGAAGCAAAAACAAACCCACCATTTACTACCCACACACGCAGATATGCCAAATCAAACCCCAAAATCTACCATCAACACACGGGAGAAGCTAAAAACATAACCACAATCTACTATCCACACACGGAAAAGCAGAAACATAACCATAATACACTATCCACACCCGTGAAGGTTTAAAAAAACATACTCTCTACTATCTACACAAAGGTACTTCAGCACTTACAAAATCCAACAATCTATCATCCACACAAACGTACGTGAGCGCTTACAAACACATAAACACACACACACACACACACACACACACACACACACAAAGACACACACAAACACACACACGCACACAATTACACCAGGAAAGGAGGAAGTGTTTATATAAACACTACTCCACATTCTCACATTGGCAAATTGAAAAGTGTTTCTTTTCTAGAGTTTTTGGTTAGCCCTGAAAAGGGCTGATCTTTGGAATTCCACATACACCTGTTAGTGATGGCACATTCCAGGTCTTGCTCCACAAACACATCTTCTGCTCCAGTAATTATCCCAGTTTACTGTAGCATATGGGAGTGCAGAGGCTTGAAGATTAGCCTCAGCACCCCAATCTTCTGTCTCTGGGATAATATAAACTTCCCTCTCTTTTCTTCTATGTCGCAGTCTAGGATGTTGGGGCCTCCTTATTTCTTCTTCCCAGCTTTCAGTTGGGCGAACCACAGGTAATTGTACTACTGATGGAAGAGTCTGTGGCTGTGGTTGACGTTGTGGTACTGTTACTGTTGTTTGTGGAGGCGTCCTCGCCTCAGGTTTCACGTCACACTTAGGTTTCATCATAGGGTGAGACCTGATCCCTCTATTCTTTTCCTGCTCTTCTTTCTTTCTTCTCTGCTCCTCCTCCTCTTCCATTCTTCCTTCTTCTACAATGGCCTCCTCTGCCAGCTCATTCAGGAGGCGCCTGGCATATTACAGGTGCATCTGGAGTTCCAACAGTTTGCTTATTCTGCTACTCATTCTTCACTGATGTCTCGTCGACAATGGGTAGCCAGACTGGCGAGTGTTTCCGTTTATATATATATATATATATATATATATATATATATATATATATATACTTGAAGCACGGACGTGAAGGAAAACATCCCCTAAGGCCCAAATCTTACATTACCTATACAATTACCAAACAAAAAAAAAACGCTCGGACCTAAAATAAACACTCACTTTTTTTCTACTAATAATTACTTATTCAACATTCCAAAAGGAAATCAGACACGAACCTCATAGCGGTATTCATAGACTTTGAAAAGGCATTCGACCTAGTGTGAACTAAATGCTTATTAGCCAAATTAAATCACTACGCCATAACAGGCCGAATGTTCAACTTCATCGAATACTTCCTAACGAACCGCAAGATAATAACTAGAGTCGGTGACACTCACTCTGATTTACAACCCTTAGAAAACGGAACTCCACAAGGGAGTGTACTCAGTCCCACTCTGTTCAACCTCATGATCAATCACCTAGATAAGAACTTGGCATCTAACTTAACTGAAATATCGCAATTTGCCGATGACAGTGGAATATGGAGAGCAGGAAACCCTTCCAACCACAAAATAATTAAAGACTTACAAGACAGCTTAAACAACATAGGAAAGTGGGCTGGCAAACGGGGTTTCAAACTAGTACACGAAAAAACTATAGCCGTAATATTTACCCCAAAACGTAAAATAAACAAGCATCTCCCTACACTGACAGTACAAAATCATGAAATTAAGTACGAAAAATTTGTATGATTCCTGGGAATCTATTACGATGAGCACTTAAGCTGGGGACACCACATCCAAGAATTAATTAAAAGATGCAATAGGGACCTCAACCTCCTCAAAAACCTTAAAGGGACCGACTGGGGATCCAATCAAGAAACACTGCTTACCCTATACAGGGCACTGATTAGATCCAAACTAGACTACGGATGCCAAATATACAACTCAGCACCTAAACAGCATCTTAGAAAAACTAGACAATATACAAAGAAAAACCCTCATTACAATCACTGGCGCGCTACCATCAACATCTCTAGCGAACTCCTAGTACTAACCGAAGAACTCACACGCTGTCTCCGACGACAAGAACTGATTCTAAGATACGCAGCCAGATTAACATCCCACTCAAATTCCCACCCCACTAGAATAGCGATAGAAAAATGTGACAAACCATTTAGCAATAAACTCAACACCTAACCCCTACAGAGAATTAGTGAACGAACTTATAGAGCAACTCTACATTGGAAATCTCAAACATGAAACAAACAAACACTTCGGAACCGAACCTTGGACCAACGAAGAGCCAAAAATCAGTATCTCCCTCACCAAATATGGTAATAAAAAGGATCAAGAACATCAACTGCACACCATCGCAACAGAAGAAATTGACACCAACTACTCAGATTTCCTTAAGATATAAACTGATGGATCAAAAACTAAAGGACCAGACAAAACGGCAGCCGCATTTGTCATCCCTGAATTAAACATCAAAGTAGGACATAGACTACCCGACCACTGCTCAATATATACGGCGGAATTCTGGGCCATAAAAGAAGCACTTAAATGGGTCGAGCCTAACAACACTCCAATGACAGTAATTATAAGCGACTCACTTAGCGTCATCTCCTCAATACGTAAAAACAATACCAAATACGGAGAAAATTTCCTGAAACAAACCAACTTAACGCTAAAAAGCTTAAACAACAATAAACAGCACATAGAATTCATATGGATTCCATTCCATATAAATATACCAGGCAATGACCTAGCAGATTTAATAGCTAAACAAAAACTTAACGAACCTAGCCACGTCCAATTCGACTACAGTGTTAGCGAAATATACAGCCTAACAACATCATTAATAACAAAAAAATGGCAGCAAAAAATGGAATGAGAGTACCCAAGGTAGGAAACTTTACAACATCATTAATGAAGTCAAAAGAAACAGGAAATCACCCGTACTCCAAAGTAAAGATCAAAAGATAATTAATAGAATATATACAGGTCAAACCAAACCGGCTACCAGTTATGACAAGCACATAGGACCATTCCCACACAATCCTAATTGCTATTATTGCCAGGTGCCTGATGACCTACCGCACATATTCAATGTATGCCTTAAATTTAAAAAGAAAGGGACGTAGCTAGTATATGATTGATGATTAGGCATGTTAAACGGCGAAGCCTCGAACTGCTAGAGGAGTGGGGTGTGTGTGGGTACAGGGCAACATTGTTGCAATCTAGACGGTCTGAGATAGCATTTCATGCATCTTGTTGAGACTTTCTGAACCTTGGTACTGTTTTAATACTGTAAAAAATAAAAAGAAAACATCAAATTCTTATGAACAGACTCAATAAAATCGAGTTTGCTACTATCTTGTTCGTGTTTTTGCTTCTAATGAATCCTCTTTTCCGTATGTATTGTATTATATAAATATAGATTTCATATCGGTTTCGTGAGTGAAACTTACACCATAGAAAAAAATCGTCAAAATTCTGTGAAGGCAGCTACCTTTCTGCCTTGCAGGCAGCTACGCTCCTTATCATCGCTAATATACTGTTGAGTTGTTTACCTGCCCTGTTGAACCTTGCCACTTTACCGAAGTGAAACATAGTCATGCATTTATCAGTTTGTTCAATATGTCCAAAGCAAAGTTCAGATATTCTGAAAATGTTCCGCATTTTGGGACATTTAAAAAAAAGTATAACGGAGAGAATTACGATAGTGACAGATTAACAACGTTCCATTGCACACAATTGTTTCCTTAAAAGATAAAAGAAAAACATTAAGAAAGACACAGCTCAGTGAGTAATAAGTTGATTTCATTTTAGAAGTGGTTCAAAAATCAACGCTGAGTTTTGATAACAAAACATTTTACCCTAAGGTCATAATTTCACCTGAACGGGTCGTTATTTAACAGGACATTAAAAAAGGGTCAGTTTTTAACGTGAAATTTTGATCACGTTGAAAAATTACCGACCGGGTCAGAATTCAACGAGGGTCAAAATGTGATACTACATCTGGGTCGTTATTTAACAGGACATTTAAAAAAGGGTCAGATTTTAACGTGAAATTTTGATCACGGTCGTTGAAAAATGATTCGGCGGGTCAGAATTCAACGAGAGTCAAAATTTAACACTACATGGGCTCTCTCTTTTCCTTACATTCGACTCATGTTATTTGATAGACACTGTAATCTATTAGCAATTATTATATAATGACTGGAAAGACAAGCTTAGCTACTGTCAAATTGTTCACTTGACATTCTTAATATTCCTCGCTTATATTCACTGGTCTGTGCGTTTTTCTGTCCGCATAACATCTCAGTTCAGCAGTATGTTTGTCCGTGTGTGATCGTGTCCGTCTTAATTTTCACCCAGCTGTTAGGAGGCGCTTTCATCGTTTCAAGTTTTAAGCATGAATGCCCATCATATCCAGGACCATCCATTCGCCAATTATCAGTCAGTTCGTTGTTTGCCCCTCCATCCCTTGCTCTGTTAATCTCGTAGTTGCGTCCGTTTTGGTTTACAATCATTGAACCATATTCCAGTTATCCGTTCCCTTCTATGTCGTTAGATTTATATCTGCCAGCGCATCCTATTTACATTCATGCTTTCTCGGTGTTTGTCAATCAAACCAACCGTCTTTTGCCTATTCAAAATTCTAACTGATTATGTCGTCTTCCTTTATATCTTGTCCAAACAAGGGGCCCAGTGTGGCCCAGCGATCTAAATCCCCGGGGAGTCCAGTAGTCTACAGCACTTGCGTGTTCTGATCACTGCTGTTTGAGCTCACTCCTGGTGAGTTCGATTCTTACGCTCGGCCTGGGTGGGTAAGTGTAAACGTTTTCCAGTAGTTTAACGTAGGTTGGTGGTCCTTCAAGGTTTCTTCCGGGTTCTTCTTCTACCAGTTAGGCCAGCTGACATGTGCAGCCTATCATGTGAAGATAATTGGCGTTCAAAGCACAATCACAATTGCTCGAACAAAAGATCTATAAGAAGAGGAGTAGCGTTAACTACAAAAGAGAGAAGGGAATTCAATAACAATCATTTTAAAGAATTGTTATTCCTTCTATCCTATGTCCGTCGGTTTGTCTGTATATATATATATATATATATATATATATATATATATATATATATATATATATATATATATATATATATATATATATATATATATATATATATATTCACCACTAAATGTTTACCAGTTGTCCATGTGCTTTACAGATACACTGAGTATTGTGTGGGTTACACATGACTAGTAGTCACGTATGTTTAGTCGCTGACGGTTTCCATAATGCATGTACACAAATAGTATTTTGTCTAAGCAAGTTGAGACGTACCCAATAGTTTTGTTTTTTAACCAATCCTTTTAGTTATTGTTGTAAAACTGTTTTCCTTCATCAACTATATCCTTCCTGAAATATTTTCTTTAAATATTTCCTTGAAATTATCCCGATTGTCATCTCCCGATTTTGTTGTACGCTCTATGCACATGCGTAATTTGACAAGACGTATCTCACTATCAATATATGCACTATCTAAATACGCTTACTGTATGTTTTCTAATGGTTATCAACAGGAATAGCAGGTACTCGTTTAAATGAAAATCGTTTTAGTGATTGCTTGTATAGTATATGTAGATTATATTAATCAGTATTCCTTTACATTAGCATATACTATTGTTTCATTTGTGCGGTTTAGTTTGCTCCAACGATGGATCGTTTATCAAAATGAACTGGATTGTTAATATCTCACAACTTCGAAACTCAGCATTAGTCTGTAGATTTGCAATTGACGTCCCCTTTGACTTCCCATATAATGCACCCCTGGAACAATTAAAAATCGAGATTGTTCTCCGACTGCTCTGATTTGTATGCTACCGGTTAGTTTTGATTGGCTAAGATGGTGAAACTTCCGCCCATAACATACGAAGCTTGAAATCAAGTAAGCGTCCGCAATACGAGAAGCCCCCTAAAATTGTTTTACGGTTCAGTATAACTCATAAACTGGATACATGCAGTCAATAAGGTCTTATGTTACACAATGCAATTGGTATATTACTTGACAATATTTACTTTTCGAGTTTACAAAAAAAGTGTAATACTGTCCTGCATTAAACGTCTGATATTTTTGTCATATCATAGTAACAAAATATAAGGAAACGTGTGATCTATATGTAATTTACTATCATTTGTTTTCACTGGGGCGACAAAACAGTCCCCTTATAACGTATGCACACAGATGGTCTCTGTGGAAACATACACACACATTTGTTCGTTTTTGTTTTATGAATATATTTGTAATGCGCAAAATGAATTTGATTAATTTTACCTGCGCTGCGCTTCTTAAGAATGCTAAGATCTAGGTAGTTTCTACTTGTGCCGAGCTTGCATATTTGTAGAGATGGAAATCAAAATATACAATATATGTTCATTTCATAGTCCACTAATTCTTTTTGAATAGGAAACACATCATGATGACACCAAATAATTTGGTTGAAAAGATCGATTCAGTTTAATGACTTTCCATACTAGAAAGGGTTTGTCTCCTGCTGTTATAGTCAAATTATACTCATCATATATCTGTTTTTACAAAGATGTTAGATATATCTGTAAATACAAAAATGTAAGATATACCTATAAGTACAAAGATGTAATATATACTTATAAGAACAAAGATGTAATATATACCTGTAAATATAAAGATGTAATATATACCTGTAAGAAAAAAGATGTAGGACATAACTCTAAGTAAAATGATGTAAGATATGCCTATAGGTGCAAAGATGTGAGATATAAATATTAGTAGAAACAAATAAGATATACTTATAAGTACAAAGATGTAAGATAGTCACATCCACGTTTCAAGATATACATGTAAGTACAAATACGTAGGATATTCATGTAAGAAAAAATGTAAGATGTACCTGTAAGTACAGACATGTAAAACACATACATGCAAGATAAACGATATACATATAAGTACAAAGATTCAATATGTACTAGTAAATACCAAGGTGTAAGATATACATACAAGTACAAGTAAGTGATAATTGCAAACTATTTGTCTTCTATCACATGAACTTGCTCAGATGTCATCTTGTTGAAAATAAATTGCAACATTCCTGCACAGATTACAGGCACACATTCGTATGGAAATGTACGTTGAACATACATTTAGAAGCAATACATCTTGATTTTCTGCAAGTTTGTGTTACGCTCATTCAGTAAATACATGCTTTGTTTTCCAGGGCATTCACTGAACGGAAAACATATTGTCGTAAACATTAACGTTGCTATCAACAGAAATCAGTGGACAGAGCGAGATAACTAAATGCTTTGTGAACTTTATGTTCGTGTTGGTGGATCGTGTAAACGTATTGTGATTAGTCAATGAGGGATTTGTCTGAGCATATGCAAAAAAGTACGATACTTATTTATATCCATGTCTGATGAATATTCTGTATTGTATGTGTGTCAACACCGTTAACAATAATCAACAAAATACAGTTGTCTCTGATCACCTTGGGGGATTTTAGTGTACGTATGTGTAACATAAATGACATCTGTGTTGTATGTATACCTCGTGAAATAATTCCGGATTGATTTGTTTGGTTGTCAAACATGACATCATCGTAAACCACAAGATTATTCACACAAGCACAAGTGCGTTTTACCATGCCAAAATTTGACCAAATATTGTTGACTCGAATATAATATTTTAACATTGGATTATGCTTGACCAGTGCTGCCTTGCGCGTTTATGAAAAGTCAGTCTCATTCATATTGCACGAATGCAGTATTTTTTATGGTCATGAGTTTATATTGTGTTTGATGCAAGACGGTCGCGGATACAACCGGGTAAAAGCAACAACGTCGTAAAGGCGATCAGTTACCTGCAAGTATGCCAAATCTGGCTTTTAACAAAAAGTTTGTGCGAAGCTTCACAGTCACTGGCGATGATATTGCTGAGACACTCGGGAAATTACCAGGAACGCCATGGGCTAAGGACCCAGGGGAAAAGCATCTTCCAGGATATAATTATTGTGGCCATGGAACACGACTTGATATTAGACTTGACGAAAAAATGTCAACCAAAAGCAGATGAATTTCCAGTAAATGCGATTGATTACGCGTGAAATACTAAATAGAAAAATAAAGATCTGTATCAACGTCATATCAAGCTGACTCACATGTTGAAATCTATAAAAAAATGAACATATTAGAGAATCACTCGCAAACTTATTGCTAAGATCAGCGATGAGTGGTAAGTTAGCCGTGCGCGCAGGTAAGTAATTGTCCAATAGTTAATAATAATGGAGTCGATTTATTATAGTCCAAGATGAAACTGGAAGGGCACAACAACCATTAGCAAACTCTCCGGTGCAGCAGTTGTCACATCTTCAGGTGCCGCAGATTGGTTGCTTTGATAGGCAATATGGCAAATGTATTTGCAATGTACCAAAACTATCGAGTACGGAAGGATTGATGTCAGCACGTCGAACCAAAATCTTGAGGCAGATATCTTGATTTTGCCAAAATGCCGTCATTGCCACATCACGTAAACTGCACACATACAAATACGCTTGACAGTCCTTGATATTACAAGTAGATACACATAGGAGGATGCGCTATGGACTAAAACAGCAACTGAAGTCTCAGCCGCGTTTGAACGATCTTATTTACGTGGTGGCCTGCAATGACCACAGCTGTTACTGGTTCATCCTGGCAAAAAATTTCTCGGTGTAGTAAGATTGCTGAGACAACACCATAACGTTAAAATTAGACGTGGACACATCGCGGTACATCGTGATAAGGTAATAGTTTAATGATTTAATTTAACACTTGCTGAGCCATTGTCAGGACATCCGTACGCACCAGAATTACAGACCATGGACAGATCTCATGAACGGGCTACCAGACTAACTCACGTGATTACCGCGCTCAACAGTGAAGTCACTCGTGAAATTGCTATGAAACCCATCGATGCGATCGTGGAAAAACACATCCTGATTATAACAATCTGTTGAACTTGAGGGTGATGCGAGTTACTGATCTCGTATGGACTGTAACCACACATGAAATTTCCAAGATGGCAAAATCAACTGACAGGCCTTCAATTTACAGTCTAGATTCAATAGTTTCTCAACGTAGATTTGTCTGTGGACGATTACAGGTAATTCCGGAATATATACAATTACCAACAGCTTGGATTCGCTCTAGGAAAGAAAGTAAGCTCGAAGGTTGTTACTCGAGGGAGCTCGCTCCCTTAAGTCTGTTGCATTCAAGACATGTCATAGCGAAATTTTCGCGTGCGGCAGAGACAATTATCAATTATGCGCACGGTAAAGTGTCATGATAAATTAAACATCACAATCAAACTGACTCTTTTTGTGTTCTCGCGCATAACCAGCTAATTGTTTGTTTAACGTGGATAGATGCACCAGTCGTTGGCGGATAAAATAGCGTCTTTACAATCACTCGACGATTGTTGTGACAGAGCCCGCTCAATAAACTATACGGAAACTTGAACACTTTCAATGAGAGCTAGATGTCCTTGTGTATCCCTTCCTGGAATCGTGACTAAACTATTTTGTCTACGTGATCAGTAGAACCGGAAGAGTTGGAAAGCTCAAATAGTCTACGTTGAGGGGAATAATTCAAGTGAATAATCTATTGGCGACTCTACAGCGTCAATTAGAAATCTGTTAAGCATCGATAACAGGTTTATTGACGAATATGTCATTATTGAAGACCTCAAGTAAATGAACTGCACCTAATCACCATCATAGTAGTTAACGACCGTGCCAGTATTTGTACCGTCGTGTAAAAACGTATTTATTGACATCAATACACCACGCGACGCCGTATCTATAGTTCTGCGGGGCCCATAATTAGTCTTGTACAACCGCATTTATTGTCAGATATATATATTTGGCCAGTGTTCCACGATGCAGTGCTGGACAAAATCCTTGCGTGAACTGTGGCGTGTGCATTAAGTGGAAAACATATTTATGTGTATCTTGTGGAGGCAGAAAATACCGAATGCTCAAAAGATATTTTGAAATAACAGACGCCTCATACGAAAGTAAAAGAAACGACAGATATATTAAAAATTACTATTAAAGAAAAGTTAATAATATAATGGGACAAGTTGAAAACAAGTATTGATCTAGATGAATTTAAGAAGCATATTTACTCTAGATGAAGCTAACAGAGCTGGTGTTATCAGGAATTGTCGACTGAACAACCTTTTGGGTACGTCATTAATGGTGATTATATGCGAGGTTGTGTCGAAAACATATCTCCCACATATTTGTGTATGACTGCTTCCATGTTGTGATAGGTGACCGTCTTGTTACTGATCATTTTAGTTCCCATAAGCAAGATAATATTTTTTAACAAATCTTGAAAGCCAAAACCCAGAGGGAGAACAGCGGACGAGGAAAAGCAAGGAAGCACCAAAAACAAAAAAAAAGAACAACAACAACAACACAACGACCGGTTAAAACTATTATTCTTGATACAGGAAAAGCAAAAGAATTAAATCAATCACAGCTGCTGGAAAGTATCTTGATAGTAAGTCAGATTCTCTATAGAACATATAAAATTGTATATATAAGTCGGTCACATCAAAGCTGTTTAATAAAAAGAAATAATTCAGTATACACAGTAATATAATGTAATTTTTTTAAACTACAAATAAATATCCGATAAAGCTCTACGTTCTTCTTGCAATTTAGGAATTCACATAGCGTATTATTGAGCCTAAAGTAGCGCGTTATATTATACATGTACACGCCTACAGATATACTGGTGCATTATGCGATGGGATATGTGAGACTATGCAGCTGATAGCTGAACCATTCAAACAAACCTGTCCACGCGTAGTGTGTTTTAAATCACGTATAAAATCAGCCAGTAACAGCACATATTTAGTCTTATAAGCTGTACAGGCCAATGGATAAGATTATAATTGCCACCGTAGTACTCTCAACAGACGACAAGGTCTACACATACTAACTGTTAAGCGGATGGCATGTGCACAGTCCCACATGTATGTTTCAAATGCACGGATATTGATAGACCATCGTTTGAGAATAGCGCAATGCATACAATGCACAATCACCCAGCAAGTTTATATTGAAGTAAAAAAACGGAATAGAGTGTATGATAAGCAAGCAATGTACACGTGACAATAATTTTCAAATTAGGTCAGATTGAACAGTAATCAGTACCAGTACTTTTCCATTCAGCTTATAATGGTGTTAATGCATACATTAATATTGATCAGTACATATCCATTTGCCATTATTTTAAGCTTGGATTACACAATGGTACCTTGATGGGTGGTCCCCTCAAGATCGACGCCACCTTTTTTAGGGTCGTTTGCTTCTTTTCTGCTACTATTTAGAACACGCCAACTTCACAGATTAGTCCTTTTTAATATGACTACCACGAGTACTTATTAGATCTGTCTTTCGTACAATTTTCTAAATGTGACTACTACGGGAGTGCTTCATAGAAAACTCTTTAACGGCAGTGTTTTATTAATGTGATTACTAGATGAGTATTTCAAAGTATAGTCGTTACTGGCAGTTCTTTTATAGTGACTAAAATATGTGCATTTCGTAGAATAGTCTTTGCTGGCTGTGTTTCTTTGTATTAATGTGACTAGAACTACATCATAGCATGAGCAGATTCGACTCTGCATTGAGTCAGTGTTTTTCAAAGGCAAATACAAAACAGAGACAATACAAATAAATAAAACAGACAAACGGTTATGGTTGCAAAACTTTACATGACTGTTCGTACAGGAATTAAAACTTTAACTTTTTTATGTTTCACCTAGCTTGTTTTTAGTGTTGCCTTGCAGCCAATAAATAAATCAGAGGAAAATATAAGCTGCGACCAACCCATATTCATAAACAAAGGTAATTGGATCCCACAAAAAAAAGTTAAATTGCAAATCTAATAGCCTTTCTCAACTCAGTTGATAACGACACTTCTAGACACACCAAGCATACTTAGAGATAATCTAATTTGACAAAGAAGAGACAGATGCTATAAACTCCAAGAAACGCAGAACATAATATAACATATTCTGCAGATAAGGGTTCCGCTATGGTCGTTATGAATAGGGAAGACTTCATCAGTGAAGCAATTAGCAAACTAAGTTACAGTAAGTTCTTCCAAACACTAGACCATGATCCATCATGTCAATAATATTGTTGACGACTCGTACAAAATCTGGCACATATACCAGCAAACGAGAAACTACTTAAGCCCAGAAAACCCAAAGAAAGGTAGATCGAATCTTCTTCATAAAATCAGCATACAAGGAAACCAGGGCAGACCTATAATCTCTGGTAACGGCATCACACAGAAAGGATATCAGTATATTTGGATCATTTATTAGACCACATGTCCACAAATGATCATCATATTTTCAGGTTGCGACAGATTTCGTCATAAAGAGCAAATCAAGCGAACCATTACTGCCAGATAGATTGCAAGAACTTTGGACAATCCAACCACACACGTCCTAGTCCAAAAACTCAATAACTTTGATTTTAATGAAGAAAACTACCACCAAAATCAATGGGATCGAAATGAGTACAAAAATGTCCCCTTCGAATAGCTAATACTTTTATGGGAAAACTGGAGGGTCAACTTTTAGCATAGATTGAACTTTCACCATTCCAGTTAATACGCTTTATCGATGATATTGGAATGAAGAGGCAACATGGAAGAGAAAGTCTGGATGATTAAATATCAAAGGCAAATAACTTCCATCCCTCAATAAAATTTACGGCGGAAATCTCCAACTCAAACCATGTTTTCCTGGACACAAAACAACCAGACTTGTAGAAAACAAACCCCATACAGACATATACCCGAAACCATCCGGTAAACAACATCTCTTCCCATGCACCTGTCATCCAAAACACTGCATGATGAACATCCCATAGAGCTAGACACTGAGGATACGCAGAATTTGCTCCGATGATGAAACATTCCTAAAAAGGTCTGAATTGCTATCTATACATTTAATTTAATGAGGCTACGAAAAAGACTTGATTACGGAGGCAACCCAGATGGCTAAACAAAAAACCTCGATGACCTACTAAAATACGGAAACAAGGAAAAGGCTGATAGGACACCATTTATCCTGATCTAACATCCAGACAATTCCAAAGTAAATAAAATCATCGGAAAACACTGGCCCACCGTAGAATCGTCGGATGTACTAAAGTTAATGTTAGGCCTGGTGTTAGGATAATGTGACTGGGTGGGATATTATGCTTCATGTCTGCGGCATGATGCCCCAGTGTTAGATATTACAATAAACTGCAGCACTTCAGACATGGCAGCGACATGACTGAACAAAAGTTAAAACGTTACAAATCCAAATCACACACACACTCATTTATATATTAATCTATTTATATCTACATATACCAGCATGTAATTGTATTCCTGTGTAGTTAATAGTTCAACACTTTCATGAAATATCTTTTCCAATTTGCATTAATATTAATATGCAACAATGAAATTTTAATATGACCATGTGGCTTAAATAAGAAATAGGAATAAATCGCATTAGTTAATATTTTCTTGTGTGCAAGATTTATGTAGCTTCAACACATATCATCCATTTAACAGCACAGTGTCCTCCAACTTGATCTAGTACTAAACATTAAAATGAGTAACTAGTAAGACACAAAGAAAACAACATAAAATACACAATACAGCTAAATACCCAGAATGTTCTAATTAATAAACTTCCTTCATAGTTGCTTGCAATGAAGATTTAGAAGGAAAAACAAAAACACGACTGCAAATACCCATCACAGCATATCCCTTCATCCCACTTATTGGTCGAAAGGCATGCGCAGTTTATCGAGTCATTATTACAAGCTGACCTATTTGCGAGAGAGCGTTGTTAGGTTATGTAGCAGACAGTATTGTTCTCAGAGTCAATTAATTTGTTCCTTCCATCTTATGTTGAATACTAGCGAAACTACATCTTGTGAATTGAACACTGCTGCGAACGCTGCTGCGATATTTGTAACTTAAAATAATTATTTAAAACTCGCCAAACTAAATCACTGAGTATCTCTGACCTAATTCAGTGATTTTCCTTAGTTATAAATTAACGGTTGTGTAGCATACTGGATATATATAACTCATTTTGGAATTATACTTTCCATGTTTCTTGGATTACTGATTGTAAGATTATTCTATATCCTATTCTTGAGACTGTCTAATCGTGGCAAAGTACACTCTACACCGCTCCTACCTGGTCTGCCCGTATCAGTCAGGTGAGTAATATAACATAGCCGATGAGTGACCCAAATTGACGATTATCCCTTTAAATGTGGAACATCTACAACTTGTGCATAGGACACTGACAAACCATTACCTTATGTGGTTATCAGGCCGTAAGTGAGATCATCATCATACGTGGGTTAGAATGCTCAGACAGACCAGCTATACTTATTTGGTCAATTACCGTTAATAGCGTAAAAGGTCACCCTTTCTTTTGTGTCCCTCTCTGTCTTTCTCTCTTGGTTGCCTTATTCTATTGAATGTGATAGTCAGTGTTCAATAATGGTGTGATAAAACTCCAGATCTATTTGGTCTGGAACTAGCAGTAGCAGGATGTCAGTTAGTGTAGGCTGGAAACGACATTTTTGCCTCAGTATTTTACTTCCGTGTGGTTTTGAACCCGCGGCAGTTGTATCTAAGAGCTAACTACGTTAGGCATGCGTTTTAGATGTATCGTCTTTGTGTGCTTACATTATTACAATAAATAAATTCGTACTCATGTTCTGCACACATGTTATGTTCATTGTGTACTTGCTATTACGCAACAATTATTATCTTCAATATTTATCAAACTATCGTCTTAAGAATCTTTGGTTCATGGCAAATAATGAATATGTATTAGGTGCATGGAAAATAACTCATTTGCACCATAGAGTAAGTATGGCGACAGACAGTCCAGGAATTTCCTCAACCTGTCTACGCAACAACACTCGCCTTTGAATCTTCTCCGCCAATACAGCTGTGTAGTTTATCGTATTCACTGTCATGAACAGAGTAATCTGATCCAGAGTTTCAAATGTTTTCCATTGTTTTTTTCTGAACAAGGCATTGCTTTTGCGTTTTAAAAATGTTCATTTGAAACTCTTCAGTTACCTCTGTAAGTGGACGAAAGAGAAATGTCCTCGTATTGAAGTAATGATGTGGTGGTGTACGTAAAAATATCACTCAATAGCCAGACTATTAACCTCCAAAGTATACTGAAGGAATTCATGGAATCTTCAGACTGTGACATAAAAGTGCCTAATGAACTTGCTTGTTTTACGCATTTATGACATATTTTCATACAGATATAAAACGTTTCCTGATGCAGATGCATTTGGCGGCTATTCATAAGTAAATCACGTAAATAAGACATGAATACATTCTTCGTGAAAAGAACGAAATTGTATTTAAAGCATCCAATTTTGATGGGTATTTCGTGTACTAGCCTTGTACAACCAACACATAAGAATGATATATACTTGGAAATGTATGTCAAATAGTGGATAAATTTAAAGTACTCTTGCATAACGCGTAAGCTGATGAGCTTGTAAACAACTACAGAGCAATTCTTAGCGAAAATGTAGTCACTTTGCACAGCATATTGTGTTAATGGGATTATAATCAGCATTATTATAATTAATTTGTGTACATCATTGAGTGATAGTGAAAATTGTTTACAGTTCTGTCGGGTACCAACGAATACTATTTTATATGATTAGTTTTTAATAGTCAATAGTCAATTGACAAAGGTTCAAAAAGTGTACAGAAAAATACATTGCAATATAGAGTATGATAACAATAAATAGTCAATATTAATGGAAGGAAGCGGTAAAGACAGATAAAGACGCAGGTGAAAGTATGAACTAGACGAACATACCGATGGAGAGAGACAGATGATGATGATGATGAATATGATGATGAAGATAATGATGATGATGAGACATAAACTTGATAGACTGATAAAATGAGAGCTTATTTAAATGACGTAAAAAGAGATTTGCACAGAACAAAGAATTAACAAAGAAGAAAGGAAGTACAGAGAAACTTGTTTCATAACATACATCGATCTATTACTATATTAAGACTAAACACTCGGATAACAATTGGAATGGTTCTTTTCATGCCATAGGAGGGTCAGAAACAACGGGTTTATCTTATTTAAAGTTGAGCATAAAATATTGCGGCAAATTATATTTTTTATGTTGTGTAGGAACGAAATCCATCATTTTTTTAGCGACGGATATTGAAAGTGGATTCATGTAAAGATGCCCGAAGAAATTAAAAATAACAGACTAAATTAGTTTCGGATGAGCGTTAACATTGTATACGACAAAATGTTTGATAGGAGGTTAGACGTTCACTTTATTTCAAAGAAACATGTGACGTGATACGTCAACGGAGGTAAAATATGATGATTTAAGCGATACAAGTGGCATCTGGGATTAACGTCAGCAATACTTCCGGGATTAAATGTGGCATTTACAAAACGAACTAATTCCTTCGCTTGGATAAAAGGACGTTTACTTGTCTTGAAAGACGATTTTTAAAAAAGTTACGGTAAAACAGGGCGGAATAAGGTAACTAGAAACTGAATTAAGAGAATTGTTGGAAGAGATGCATATCTAACAATATGTCCGTAATACTAATTAAAAGACCCTTTAAGAAAGGTCACCTAGCTCACACGAATATCAAATCGTGTGGAGAAAACAATTTCAGAAGCAAAATCGACAGACATAGAAGAGGACATGAAGAAGCTACTGCTTAAACATAGAAACGTTAAAATTATAAATAAAGCAAAATAATGAACACATAAACATGACTTAAAGAATAAGTTGGGCAACAAGCGAATATTAACGAGGTGACAAAATGGAACTCATCTCCAGAGGAGAGATTGCAAGTATTCAAGGAAAAGGGTGTAACAATAGCAGCAATTACTACAACGATACTTATGCTTGCATGAACTTTTCATTGACTCGTATGTTTATGGAGGTCGTTCTCTCTTCCCTTCCCCCTCGTGATAAAAACAGTTTGATATACGAGTTAACCTCTGTCAGTTTTTTCTGATACAGTTTTCCTACATCATACACGTTCTAGAAATTGGTAATCATTGAATAATTAAAATTTGTAGAACTATTATATATAGCCATCTATCTATTGTGATATCGCCATTTATTGTAAGTGAATTGTACATTCTGCTGGCTTTCAATATTCGTTCTGTCATTTCCATTTGACAAGTACACGGCATTTTCATTTTCATAATCGTCAAAATAGTTTAAACCGTATAAACATCATGATGTTTGTTGTGCAGAGATAGACCTGATCGGTAGAGATTCCCACAACATTTATCCCGTTTAGTCTCCCAGATTGAAGAAACACGGTCGCCCTGGATTGCCAGTCTGATATTGGTTTAAACCTACGTAGAAATATGTGGGTATCACTTTGCACTTAGCATAATTTTAAATGCAAACTCTTCGCACATTTTGAAATTAGGAGTTTTTCAAGTAACATTTGTCAAACAACCGAATAGATTGATCAAAACATTTGGGATATTTCCCCATAACTTCGAGTGGGCAGATGTGTGTTGATGATTGACGAGTGTTATTGTATTGATCAATTAGGTTTAATTAAGTGCCCGCCCATTTTCTGCTCTCCTTTTGAATCAAGCGGTTCCACGTTCTAGTATTTACAGTGATGCTAACATTTTTCACAATAGACGATTATTTTGTCTGAGTACCTGAAATAGTACCCATAATTCTTCATTTCCAGCTAATGTTGAACATTCCTGTCGTAGAACTACTTTCCATGAAACTGTTTTTCAATTTTTCTTTCTTTGAAATGTTTTCAAAATGTATCGTGTATGTTACATCCTGTTTTCTCTTAGTGACCGCGTTCTTTTGAAAACAAAACATAGTTCACTGTCAATATATATTTTGTAATTATCGCTATATTCTGCACATGCTTGCGTGTCTTCAATGTCTGCTTGCCACTGGCTATACATGTCAGTAGTTTATGCCCTTCTGAACTCACGTTTTTTTTTTTTTTTTTTGTCGAGTGCTTGTGCAATATCTTAATAGATAGTCAGATAGAAATTCTTCAAAATTCAGAATGATTCGTTTTCTGATTTTCCCGATGATTCTTTATCATAATAGAATAATATTTATGTAACTGTTGACAACTGTTTTTGAAGCCTATTGTGAAATTAATAAGACATCAGCTGATAGCTTCACATTTGATAAATTATATTTTGGTGCTATAAACATGCCATAAAGCCGTATGGCAGTGGCACTAACATCCTTTCGAAATTTGGAAGTTATTAATTTTTGGGTTCACAGTTATACCAATGTTCTTACTGTTTTTGTCTTAAGTTTTAATTCCTTTTGACTAATTAGGCATCTAGTGATATGCATCTTTTCCTGCATAAGCCATTGCACTGTCAACTATTCCCACCCCCAAAATTAGTATCGGTTTACTGTCTCTTGTCCTAATGTCGTTCCAGAACAGTACAAAACAGTTTCCCAAACTATAAGAGTAATTAGCTACCAGAAGCGTATTTATCTCGCAGGCTGACCGTGAGTTTGGATGGTGAGAAAGGTATTTATAAAGCCACATGTGAATATTTATGGTAACTGATATTAAATAAAAGAGCATATTTCCAATAGAGGTCTCACTTTAGAGTAGAGTGGTTTTAATATGACTTTTTTAATATCAATGAGTAAAAGAAATGTTGATGACTTTGTTGAGAATGTTATGATGTAAACGGAGCTATTTTTGTTGATAACTACAGATATGAGGACATACAAGAAATTCGTCCAGGAAGCACTGAAGATTTTGTAATGATTCCAGCAAAATATAGACAAAAGGTATCTAATGTTTAGGGCATTAGTATAAGAGATACAGAGTTGCCTCAATGACAGACAGAGAGAGAAAGAGACAGAGACAGAAAGACAAAGTGTACATAAATCATCGGCATTCATTGGCCCTCTCCAACGTTGCTTTCGTTCTTTCTTTGTATGGCGGATTCTGTCGTGAAAAGTGTTACAATTTGTATGGTGAGTGCAACGTCACACTTCACGCATCCTCTCTCTCCTCTAAACAATGGAATAAAAGCTAAATAGTATAACTTTTTACCACTGGGTTATATATATGGAAACATTTTTTTACATTAGAGGAAAATTTATTTCCAATTGTTCAGCTGTACGTAGCGGCAGTTGTAGAAACATCTTCATGGGATCATACCAAAATGACTATTCGTGATCACATTATGGGAAAGTATAGCCACTTCTAATATCTAAATGTATAGTAGTTGAATGAAGTATGTCCGAATTTAGTCTGGTTTCTGTCTACATTCGTCTGTGGACAAGCTGGAGTTTTATTTGTTAATATTTAGACTACGCTTCTGAACATAGTGGAATCGGTGCTACAGACATTAAATTCACCATACCCTCATACTCACTATCAACTAAACTATACCTTTAATTTTACTTTCTGTTGTTCTTGTCTTGCGGCTTTACATCATTTTTCTTAGCATAATCTATACACGGAGTAACGTCCCCATGTGTTGACATGTATTTAACCGGACGTATACTCTTTTCCACAATTCTCTCAGGGCAGTCGATCTGAAAATATGGCCGACAAAACGTTAGGTGCAAAAGAGAAATTTAAACAGTCCCAGTAAGCGGGGCAATTACATTTTCCCAAGATCGCAAACAATCGTAGAAGAGAATACCTACCAAGTATTTGGCATTTTTTTTTTGGTCCAGACAGAATCGCATATTGAGATACTGAACGTATTGACATGTAAAAAAATGAAACTGAATATACTATATGTAAAATGGACCGCCATTTTGATAAATGGAATATTAAATAGATAATTAGTGTATTAGTTCTAACCTATATTATCTAACAAACAAACACGGGAAAAAAGCTGAACAATGATACAAAGTCTTTATCATAACACCTCAATAAGATTCATTTCATTGATTCATTTTCCATAGACATCAATAATATTGTCAGAGAAAAAGAAATATTACATTTGTGAGCACTTGATGGCTCAGTAAATAACACGTTTATTACTGACTGAATTTGACGCAGACATTACGTAATAAATCTAATGTGCTTCCTCTCTACATGTCTTCACGATGAATGTCCGAAAAGCTGTATACCTGTAAAAGGCACCTTAATCAAACGTTGTAAAACAGGAACTACTTTGCCGCGAATAGAGGATTATTGGGGTAAGTGTAAGACGGTATCTATGTGGAATTTGAAATGTGTTGATCAAAGTCCACATACATTTCAGAAAGGACAGTTGTCATGTCAAATTGTTTTTAAAATGGTCCATTCTCGAAGTATTGAGTACGGTATCAGATGTTACGCATTTCTAAGGATGCTGGTCCTCTCAATGAAAATGTAATGGTCGAAGTCCATTAAATGTGTATCCCCATGTAATTTAAATGCTTACAATGAAAAATAATAAAGAAAACGTGGTCTAAATTAAACGATAATCCATGTGATTCATAAGTGAATTTAAAGATAATATACAATCCCAGTATTACTATTTTTACGTCTCTGTGATATTGAAATACGTAATCGAAAAGAGCGAAAACGAGCACGTTTGGTACAATTCAACAAATAATATATTTCCCTATAACACAAAGTGAATATTAAGAATAACTTGCGGCATCGCAATTTAAATCATAAATAATTTAAGAATCACTAACACATATAATAATGAATAAAGTTCTGAATAAACTTTAAAGGTATTCAAAATATTTGCAACGTTAACGGTATTGATGTGACAGTAATGGTCGGTAATCTCTAATGTACTAGTGTACCAAAGGCCTGTATTGTTATGATATATTTTTTATATTAAAAATCACATTATATAGTCTATGGTTTCCATGTTTGAATTCACTATCCCAACCTGTTAATATCTTTCTACAAGCATATTATAAGGCGCGTTGTATTTCCAGAGTAGACTGCCCATCACTGAATATTTTTCAACGGACATCAGTAAATACATCTACTAATTTCTGTACTAAACGTATATCTAAACGACATGATTATACATAATTTGCATTGATGAAATCGGTCACAAATTATATCTGGATTGAAAGATGTAAAAATTAATTTCGTTTTCTATTTGATGACGTCATAAGAGTTATAGTTTTATTATGCTGTTTAATGGTGTTAAATATATTTATATTTGAGTGCTTTGACTTACAAATAACCCATTTCCATTATAAACTATATCCTGATATTGGGATTATAATGAACTCATTCAAAGACATTCTGGATAATATCGTGATACGTCACGGCTGTCGGCAAATCAGCCATTTCAAGGGTATTGGTATATCAGGAATATTGGAATTCATTCGGAATGCTCTATACGTTTGGACTTGTGTTAGAAAGTGTGTATTATGTAGGATTTATTTCACGATGCTGTGAGTTCCGTTTAAATTTTCACTTTGTAATTTAGAGAATTTTTACATTTCGCATGTAAGAAGATAGGTGGTTTCACTTCTTTCTGTCACTTAGTTTAAACAACCATTTCAACACACAACACGTCTACAGCTAAACACCCGCTTTATGACTACATTCCAGACGTAAACATGTACTATCCATGCATGATCCAAGAATAGGATGTAACAGACGGGGGTGAAATAGACACATTTCAATAAAAATATGCTTTCTCACACGATGAAAGTACAAAGTGTTTATAAATACGGTACTAATCCCTCAAATAAAGTACACGATCAAACGCGAGGATATCAAATATATATATACACACTACTATACACTACCATACTTTCCACAAAACACAATATAACACAAAAGAGCGAAGTATTAATGGAAGTGTTTCTTTGTCACAAACATAAAGCAGAATTGTTTTGGTAACTAAGATTAGTATCGCTCTTTCCTAGATATTTTGATTACCTCAGAAACGGCTGTTGGGTCTTTGTTAACCATTAAAGTTAACATAAGTCGTATCGCTTGAAACTTGGCTCCACTGTGGTTCCGTCCAGTAAGGCCCCGATACATGTTTTCTTGCATGCCCGCATATTCTTTTGTTCTATAATGCTGTCTATGTCATCCTGATAATTGTCACTATGCATTAGCATACATGGGGTAGTTTGGATTATGCAGCACACCAGAAACGATGCCTGACTGGTAGAAAAGACCACTAATCGTTTGAGTTGTCTTGAGGCATTGAAAGAACATGGAGAATGCGCTATTACTAATAGCCAAATGCTAAAATGAATGTTATTCAAATAGCAAGAGAGCGCACGCATGACATTTTGGCTGAGTAATAGTTCATGAGACAAGTGCATTAGACGTCTATAAATAAAATAAACACAGGAGAAAGACACCTTCACGTGCCACAATTTATAAACTTTCCATCACTCTCGCAGCCACTGAGATGCAACAGCAGGAACGTCTACTACCAGGGCAGTCACAGCATATGCGTATGAGTTGAACATGGTCCTTCAAAGGACTCGGACATCTAAAGCTGATGATATCTAGTCGATTTTGTTTCAAAAACAAACAAACATATGTCTTTTTTAGGGCCACTCATAAACTACTCAGTGACTGCCTAATCACGTAAACATCAATCCATTTCCCCAAGATTTAATGGTGTTCGTGTATGTGTGTGTGTTCAAGAATCGTATTAACAGTTAAAAGGGCCAATACAAATATACAGAGTTATTTTTTCTTTTGAAGCTGAATTAATCTCAATGAAAATGTCAAAATACATCACAAAAGCCCATTTTCCCTATCTCTATTTTCAATTTCTTCACTGACGTGAGTTCTTCCTCTTCATTGTATCCCAGTTGTCTTGACGTCATGCATATGTTGACAGGTGTGTTTTCTTCTTATTTGTCCTGAGACCTCTCACCCTATCGCTACTCTTCCTTGTTCTATTTTTATAAGGACATTCGGAAGACTAGTGCCGTTTCTACTGACATTGATATTAGGTTTCTTTACCTTTACATCTATTTTCTTACCTCGTTACTTTGCAGGACTCGGAGCAGAAGGGTGATCTGTGACTCTTGATTCTCTTTCTTCAGAGTCTGAAACCTGAGTGAATTGTATATTCTTAGGGTGAGACAGTCTCTCTATATACAGTGAGCAAGTTTGGGTACAACTTACTCAAATGAAATAATGGAATCAAACTGAAACAAATATAAAAAACCAGCGTCAAATCAGAAGAAGTCGAGAGACTAACATAATGACTTTCGGTGACCGTTCATATGCTAACAAACATTTTAGCCCAAGTACATTCCAGTGATTTGGAAGATGATATGAATGAGCATGAACCAACACCCTCACCTTCTGTCACAAGAACAAGATAGCTCAGAAAGCCAACAATGAAACTCATTCAGTGGATCTAAAGATTATCTTCAAACTCGTGAAACGCAAAATGTGATTTCCAAAACGTTTAGCTCATTTGAATCAACAAGTGTGTAGTTGGCCTTTCTGAAGAGTATTCGTTATGTTCATGTGTATATAGTGATTAATGCATTTCATGAAGCAATTCATTTAATTTGTTTGTTAGTTGTTTGTTCCGCTGATAACTTTCAATCTTAACGCTTTTATAAAATATAATTCCCCGATCTATCTCTCGTTTGAACTATTTCAGTTTTCTACTAGCATACGGATTATTCCTTAGATCGGCCGTATGAGTGTATCTGCTTCTTGGTTTGTTCCAATCTTCACCATTGCTATCTCTACGCAATATCTTGAGTTTTGTCGTACATTGTTCGTGCTTAAAAGATATCAAGAATTGTTGAAAGTTTCTTAAATTTAATTTCATTTTATTTAATATCGTAAGCATCAAGGTTGTTCACTTCAAGACCACCAGCAAGATTTACAATCCGATATTTTTTTTTAATGCATTTGTTTATACACAGCATAGTGACCTTCAAATGCAGGAACCTTCGCTACTCTCGGACATTTGTCTTCTATTAAATAATAAAGAAATCACATCAAGATAAGGAAGGCTGTTAAAGCGGGACAAGGATTTCTCCGTAAGGGCGACGACACTGCTTGATTTTGCACGACAAAAAAAGTCACAGGTATCTAGCAAATGAAAAATACGAAATGGAATTCAAAATTTTAATTGAGAATGGAAAGTACAAAGAGATAAACGTTATAAATATGACTCGGTACACGTCATATGAGACAGAATAGAACAAAAATTGTAACAAATATGCAGTTTCTCAAAATGCTACCACTGCTGAAATGTGTAAGTCATTGTCGGATGTTTTAATGTGCAGTGTGACATTTGTGATAAGCATATTGCTTCAAATCCACAACTAATACAGTTTATAAACTGAACTGAAAGATTACTAACTTGTATCAAAGTGACTTACATACTACAATGAAATAAATTCATTTAGGCTACGCATATCTCAATCTGCAATGAGTGCTAGGTTGATAACATTTTTAAAAAAAATTCATTAGAAGACAACCGAACAAAGTGATCGGAAAAGACATGTCGAAGATTGTGCAGAAATGCTTGACAAAATATTTGACAAAAGGATATATACTGGTCACTTTCTTCTTGCTGCGTTTGTGCCTTTAGTAAAAAAAAAAAAACTAGTTGCAACAGTTATCTATAGAGCAGTAGCCGATTACAATGTCATAAATGTGTTCATAGAACTTAGGCTAGACACAAGTAAAGATCTCGCCACCAATGGAATAACAATCTTTGATGATTGAACATTTTCTCGTGTGCTTTTTCTCTTTATTATGTTAAAGTGGGCATTATGACCAACAACAAACAAGTCCAAACGCTTGAACAGAATGAAGCGTAGAGTGTAATATATGACTATGTTTTATTCGTTGCGATGTGTATACGTGAACATGTTTCCCTCTTACGTCGATATGTTGAACACTTTATAGTTGGAAAACGTCAAGAAACATGAGTTTATCCTCGTCCAATGGGGGCAAAACTGAAAACGTAGTAACACTGGTATTGCCAGAGATTAATTCTGCAGCATGAATGCTGTGAGTTTACACGATGATTTGACTAATAAATTTATTCAAAGTACTGACAAATAACTCAAAGCAAGGCAGGTTCACATATGGTTTACTTTCTCGAGAATAAAATATTTTCAAATTTGAACGTATACTAATTTTTTCTGTAATTTTGAACGCATCGATTGAATTATGTCCACGTTATGCGCTTCAGAGAACAATAACATAGCTTTCATAGCACCGATCATATGGCCAATGCGGAATATGTTTTACGTTTTCAAAATGTATGTGTTACTGGTGGAAATTCAATCAATGTGAAAAATCGGACCTGATGCTTGGCATATACATTTTCATGCTTCTAATCCCACAGCAATAAAATCCTGGCATAAAGAAGCGTCAGCTACATTTATATGCCATGTTAATGGTTTGTCATGTTGTAGCCGTCTCAAGACCCAAAACTATTTCAACTTCAGACTGCCCAAACAACACTCAACATCTATCCGAAGGACACATGGTCGGCAAAACTCATCAAAAGTTGTTTATGCTGCGACAATAGGTCCACCTTGTCAAAGATAATATGATACAATAATGGACGTACAGAGAAAACGAGGAAAGAATAAAATTAATCACTCTATATATGGTGACAACGTGATATAGGAAATCCAGACGCAGTCGTTTATACTGAACCTATAGAACAAAATGTTCGCGATCATGCTTTGTCATGTCTCCGAATAGCGCGGATGTAGAAAGGTTTAGGTGCATGAGTGCCACCAAAAGTCCCGTCCACATCCTTAATATCAAGTATCTGTTCTTCTGGTGGCATCAGCTCAAAACGCTGGACAACAGCGCTGATGAAAAGAAGTAGCTCCATTCTTGCCAACGACTCCCCAAGACAGTTTCTTCTCCCTAGAAATTGATAAAGTTTTAAAAGGATTATTGATAAAATGCATGCTGTTCAACGCAAAAACGTTAATGTAGACAGTGTAGAATCTGATCTGCTTGCTCAGAAAAACGACTAAAGCATTTTGCAGAAAAACGTCCAACACATGCACATAAAGATACACAACAAAGCAAAGATTCCTGCAATATAAATGTGTCCTTTAAAAACAGAGTTTTCTCAAACTAGTTTTTAAGTTCTTTGTTTTACCTTGAGTATTATTAAAGATATATAAAGGTTTATACCCAAGATTGATGACGGTCGTTATTTTGACCATTTGGAAGGATCGATTTGTTATCGTTCTTCAGCTATGATTAGTACTACAATTAATTTTGATTGCAAAGATATAATATAGGCGTTTTAATATGTAATCAAATGGTTCGATGACATGACACAACATGGGATGATCCAGACTTTAAAAAAGCATAAATCAAGCCTTACCAGTGAAGAACGGAGTAAATTCATCTGGTTTTAACAGAGTTCCCTTGTCACTGACGAACCTCTCAGGTCTGAAGTTCTCAGGGTCACCCCAAATTTTAGGGTCCGACAAAACCGAGTGTATGTCCGGTAAAAGTTTCATTCCTTTGGGAATGTCGTAGTCCCGAAAGGAAACATCCGTCACAGGAGCATGAGAAACGCTTATAATAACAATGCTGCTCATTCGCAACACTTCCATTATGAAAGCCTCGGTGTAAACCAGGTTCTGCTTATCCTGCATTGATGGAAGTCTTTCCATTCCAACGCTTGCTTTGATTTCCTCAAAGATCCGACTTTGGATATCGGGTCTTTTTGCCAGATAGAATGAAGCCCATGTGACTGTGATTGCTGTAGTCTCCGTTCCCGCAAGAAATAGATCCATTACTATAGCCGCTAAATATTCCTCTGCAAGACAAAAATAAAAAGAAAGTATATCCCCTCTTACAAGTAATTTTTATTTGTCAGAAATTACTCATCTTTTACCAAAGACACGCTGTCCCGAAAGTATTGGAACGGTCTGGTCTTTTGTTATATGTATTTTCATAAATTTACAACTTATAAAATTCTGATAGTGTATGGAAGAATTTTCACACATAAATCCTTGTCTAAATCAATACGTTGAGAGGTCGGCTTATTTATAAAGGAATTATTTCGCTGTTTCAAACTTAAACTGCACCGACAGGTGAGATAGGCTGTCAGATACGTGTATTGGTATGGGCCCCTCTGCGCCCTCCACCAATGGTTAAGGTGGCAAGCATTTATGGAACCTTTCAGTCCGAAAGATTTAAAGAATTGTATGTATTCTGTGTCTTACCGAAAAAATCAAAATTAATTTAGAAAATTTTAACATTATTTCTGTGATTAATGATCTAGCTGCTCTTCAGAATCATATGTTGATTCATAAGGCTCGTACTTCCATGGGTGCTTTTCGATGCCTTGTTGCTTTACTTAGTGATCCTTACCAGGAGTCAACTTAATTCCTCTGTATGCTATATGCATGCTGCTATAAGGCATTGATTGTAGTTATATCCCTTGTGAACATGTAAGGACTGACTTAAAAGAAAGGGTCAAATTAGAATAAGATTCGCCTTCATTATTTTATTTGGAGACCTATCTACAAAAGGTAACATTTAATCTTGCTAGAGGGGCCCATGATCCAAATGTTGTAGTGACTGATAGCTATTCAGCAAGCTCCCTAATGGTTTCGGCCCTATCTGGTTCCACTACAGAGGTCGATCACTTCGTCCGTATGACTGTTATCCCTATCTAAATATGATATTTTGCTATAATAGACAAAAAAGAATATAGGCGTAGGTTCCATACACTTCAACAACTGGTCAGCGCCTGTTATAACAGGCTGGAGATCTCGACCCATAACGGATCGTAACAAAGTCGACCCATCACAGATTCCGCTCATACAAATTAAATAATGAAATCTGCACGTAACATACTTGGCCCATTACCTAGTCAGCTCACAACAAACTCTGCCTTACATAAAGGGTATTGTTCCTACTAAGAAGTACACCTGCTCGTATGGGACAAAGGTTATTAGTTTATTCTATTATTTTCCCTTTCTTAATATTGACAATAACAGTTTTAAATTGACGATTAAATATATTCTTACTTGTAAAAATATTATTTTTTCCGTCGCTCTGTTTCTTCATTTCTGATATAAAAGCATCGATAAAATCATCGATATTTCCTTCATCGAATTTGTTCATGTGTTCCTCAATGAGTTCATTCACAAAATCTTTGACCACTTGTATTTTTCGACTTATGTTTTTGATCCCCAAAAAATCGCCTGGGACGAATCTTAATACAGGCATGAACATAACTGGAGATCCAACTGAGACGTAATGTAGAAAAGGAATTGAATCCATCCATAAGTGTTTTAAACCTAGGATCATCGTGGCTGAAATGGCCACCGAAAACGAGATGCGAAATCACATTTCCGACACTTGTCTGAATAGGGGCCATCATTTGGAACGGCGTTTCGTTAAATCCTTCTATTTCAGAGAGAAAGAGCTTCACTTCCGTTTGAATTTTATCTTCAAGTTTGGACTTTCCAAGTCCGTAATTTCTAAGTGTCACTAAAATGAATTTCCTTTGGTTCTTCCATAGGTCTCCAGAAACTGATGTGATACCTGTAAAAAATAATTATGCAATAACTAATGTTTGAGCTTTTCTTTGATAAACAAATTATATATGCTTGAACAGACGACAACCATATCGGACAAAGCGAAATATTCCGTCTCCTCTGGTTTCCTCCCGTTGGTTTAAAATAAACAAACATGTTGTTTTACTGCTTACATTAACTGAAAATTATCTGAATATTTTGTTAATTTTATCAAAGCTGGATAGTAATCTCAATATATTGAAGAATTACCACAATTACCCCAAATAACTCATATTAAAAAGAGTTAAATGCTATTTATAGGATATTCATAAGAAGCCATTAGATATGAATGAAATGTTTAAACAAATAAAGAAGCAAATAAAGAAAGACAGAACATTAACAAATTCTGGTTAACTTAAGTACTTTGGATGTGAAATATTTGTTTCAACACGAAGTATCCAGGCTTCATATTTTTTTTGGTACTTTATTGCTTTCCTAAGGACGTAAGAAAGTATTCTCGCCTTTATTTACTTATAACTTTACTTCTAAATTTACATTTACCGCCTATATTCGCTTATAGATCGGGCCTAACCTCACACTTCTCAGACCCAGACCTGCCGTCAAATATTGCGCCAACAGAGAGGGATCTGTGCACTTTTTAGAAGTGCAAGATGAAGAAGCAACATAGATCCTTATATACCGGTGCGTTATGTGATGGCAGTTCGGGACCTGGGCTATTTGCAGTTTGTCCGATTTATATGCGAGCACATACGGTAATATATGCTGAATACTTTTCAGTATCTCTTCGTACAGAAATGACACAATAACGTGAAAGGTCAGCATAAACATTGGGATTTATTATTCGCTTCATGATATTTCTGGAAAATGTAATACAAAAGTCACATCAATATTTTAAACATGTATATAATATATCTTAATTAATTACTGCTGTTTCATACAAGATGTCATGTGATGTGATTTTGATTTTTAACGAAACTTTAACAATTTTTCAGTCATATCGCTAAGATGTCTGCAGTGTGGCAGTTTATAGTGATGTCTAGCACTGGGGCATCATGCCGCAGACATGTAGCATGATGTCCCACCCAGTCACATTATCCTGACACCAGGCCGACCAGTCCTAACACTAACCTCTTAATGCTGAACGCCAAGCGAGGCAGCTGTTAGTATCATTTTTTAAGTATCTGGTTTGACTCGGCCGGGGATCGAACCCACGACCTCCCGCATCCGAGGCGGACGCTCTAACCACTAGGCCACCGGAGCGGTCTTCATACAAGATCAATGGCCCATCATTTCTTCGTTATAAACACATTCAATTTTATTGCTGATCTGGAAACGATGAGCATGGCCAATCCATTTTTCCACCTCGCATACCCAAACCTGAAGTTTTTAGGAATTTCACCGACGTATACATCGATATTTTTCAATTTACAGAATCGAACAAGCTAGTTTCTTTTGAATTTCATTTATACTTTATACTGTACATGTTAAACATAGGGAAAGCACAAAGGAGGGGGTACATAATAAATACAAAACCCATAATCGATGTGATACTTCTTGGTGTAAGGGGCTGTAAGTATATCTACATTATGTATATTGTGTTTACTCCGTCGACTCGAAACAAAGCACGCATGTTGTTTTCTGTATTTTGTTCACATAATAGAAGATAGCCAAGTGAGAAATTACACTTTAACGTAATAAAAGGTGATAGCGTTGAATCCGATGCATGCTATTGTATTTTAAAATCACTTCAGTACATCATATTGCAGGTTTATTAAATAAATATTGTTTTGAATCTTCGTTCGATATAAATACATTTGTGCTATTTTCGAACGAAATTGATGAAATTTGTCGAATAATGGATAGCTTTTCTTTCCAAAACTCAATCGTCGAATACTTTCTATTTTTCCTGTCAAATCTTCAAAATGCTTTATGTGCGTTGATCTCAAATGGTTACATAGCCAAAATTTGTTGCTCGCCAAGACTCCCAAAAGGTATAGAAAATTACTCTTATTTTTTCTTTTAATAAAATCCACTTTTCATATATGTACAATGCTGACATGAAACCTTATGCATCACTGAGTAAAAGCTTTTAATTCGGGTTACAAACAAAAATGGTACATGGAGATTTCTTATATGTTTAGGCACTGTTGCATTATTTCTATCTGCATTAGTCTCCAGGCCCTTTAAAAATGTTAAGATTTCCTCGTGACCTAATGATTCTCAAAAGGATATATTGGAAATCGTACGTTTTCCGCGTAAAAAAGAATGTAAAATGAATCTGACCTGTACAAAGAATCTGCGGGCACAACATGGGTATGATTCTGTCTCTCTTAATAATGTAAACATACGCAGCCGTGTGGTCTAATCGTTAAGTCCAGGTTGCCGATCTTTAAATCCTACATGGGTCCGATATCATGCATACATTAAGTCTTATCTTATTGAAGAACTGAATACCAATATCCATGACATGAAGAAGGAACTATATATATATATATATATATATATATATATATATATATATATATATATATATATATATATATATATATATATATATATATATATATATATATATACTAGTATCTAACTGGTTTTGCACTGTTCGTTGTCAGTTTATTATATTTCAATCTCTGACACACGAGATCCCTTGCTGGATCCAGTGCACTGGTAAGGATTGTAGTTCGCCGTGTATTTTGTATTCTTGATATATGTATATATATATATATATATATATATATATATATATATATATATATATATATATATATATATATATATATATATATATATATATATATATATATATATATATATATATATGAAGAAAGAGAGAGAAAGAGAGAGAGAGAGAGAGAGTGAGAGATAAATATACACCATTTAGGACGAAAAGTGCTAACCCTGGATTATACAGGTAGGTGCTTGATAATACTATTGTACATGTAGGCAATCAACACCAATTATTTCACTAACGGGGTTACATTTTAGAATTTGTTTCTACATACCTTGAAGTTGCAGGTATTCACTTTATTTGGATTGGTTTTCATCCATATTCCTTTGGAAGGTCATTATTGAGACGCCTCGATAGGTGCATACGGGAAACGCTATGTTAAATTACGTCGACATTTCCGGGCGAAATTAACCAGAACGTGTTATCTAGTACAATCAGGATTGAAAGTCGCGCGCAGTGATGTCAGTAGTTACTGGGGGCGATATAGTGACACTGAGACATAATTAGAATACGAACTGAGGCGATACAGGGACAATATTTATAGAGACAATGAGACTTAGCATTCAAATATACCCTCGGGCGAGATAGGGACAAGATGCATAGGGACAACGGGAATTGAACATTGGGAATTTTAACATGGATGGGACAATAGAAGGACCAAATTGTATTTTATTGGGCAATAAAATGGGCCTGAAAAGTGCCTTTGCTTTTTCTGTTTACATCATGCCATTAACAAAGAGGGCGTCGCATATGTCTTTTTCTCTTCCTCAAACTTCTTCTGACTTTTTGACCGTAATGAGGACTCGCGTCAGACAACCTTGTCTCTCGACATGAATTATTTTCCAAATGCTCGTATAAGTGATCTGAATGAGTGTCCATGATGATTTTGCATACATGGGTAAGTCGGTGCAGAACAGCATCGACGATACAAGGGTAGATGATTCAGCATAAGTCAACATGTTGTGACGAGAAAAGGTGAAGGAAATGAAGTGAACTGCGATCATTTATAGTGGAAGAGCGGATCGAAACAGATTGAGTTCTTTAACCAATCCTAACACGCATTGCAAGGTAGAGTTACAGTGAGGAGTCTGTCTTCCAATCCTAAGAGAGCTGACTTTTTCGTCACATTCTCTATATAGGTGCGCTAGCATCTGTGCGCAGAGAATCAATGCGACATAGCTTTCAAACATGACGGTAATTAAGAAGACGATGGATTGGGTACGCCGGCCGTGGAGACGAGAAGCGATGGCATTGCAGTAGCTACCAAAGTCAACACAAACATACTTCCAGAAGAGACAGATTTTAATTGTCATTTAGTTTATATTCTCTCTTTTTCACATGAATTGGTTTGGGTATTAGCACCTTCACGACCTTCTCCTTTCTTACTACACGGGAATGATTTGAAACAGAGACAGAAAGAAGAATCTGAAAAATTGTACAGTAGCAGACATAAGCAGAAAAAGCTTTTCTCCTTCATTATAAATAGCGAGAAGAAGTAGCTGAAAGAGCGTAACGACAAGAAGGAGAATCATCATTGGAGAAACAAGTCTAAGAGAGAAGGAGAACAGTGATAGTCAAACGGTGACGTTACTCTTAGACATGTTGGCATAGTCCAACACCGCCACAAGTAAAGCATTTAAAGTACTAACACATTCGAGAGACGGAGAAGTGCTCATCTAGAAAATTTTAGAACCTCGGCCTACACGTAGCGGTGAAGTTTAAAGATTTCAAATCCTACGCATCGCTGCAGAAAATAGAAGAGGTTATAACCAAGGTGTGGGCTTCTTTGTTAACCACTTTGAAACAGCAACCTGAAGCCATAGGGGACGATCGCTTGAGAATTCCTTTTCATCACGACAGTTTGAAGTCTTCCGTTAGGATCGAGTTTAGCAGCTCAGCAGAATTAACACCTTCCAAAGTCAAGGACAAGATTCAACACGTGCAACAATCACCGATGGAAAAGCGACACTGTTAATGACCCACGTGTCTCTTCCCAAAAAACCGGACAGCATAAAAAAGTGTTATTGGTGGACGACCTTCGCAGCATCAAGCATAGCCTTGTTCAAATTAACAACACTCAAGACCGGATGTGTGTACCCTGTGCCATCGTGGTTCGACGAACGTATGCTGACCAGAACGACACGGCAGAATGGAAAATATATAGAAGAACATTCGAGATTAAAAAGAGCCAAACAACAAAGAGAGACAAAAGTCCTTTTACATCTAGCGGGACAATCCAAAGACACACCCGGTGGCATTCTTGAAAGGTAAAAATGGCAAGACCTCTTGGCTCCAAGTTAAACGTTGAAGGTGCACCATCAAGAAGTGCGGTGGCCCTCTGTTGTTTCGAAGCAGCAGTTTCACGATGAACGTTTCGGTGCCGTAACCCGTATCACCGCATTCCTGGGATACAGCTATTATTGTGTAAAATGTGACTATGACTATAACAATCGAGACCAACACAAGCACTGAGGATCGAAATGTTCATGATAGTTTGCCTCACAATCCTGTCTGGACGAACGAAATGAACGAGTGCTTTGCACTGCTTGTCTGCGTACTTTTATCAGTCCTGCCTGTTACAAAGAACGTCTAAAGACACAAGGTTCACAGAAGAATAGTGCTTGTCAATTTTTGAGATTGTGCCCTACTTGTGGACAAGGCATACGTACCAACAGTGCTACATCAAAACATACCATTGCAAACAAGAGGAAGATAATGACAACAAGGGAATTTCATCTTTTTCGATTTCGAATGCATGTAAGAGACTGGCATTCACATTCCTAATTTCTGTGTGGCCCATCGAAGTACGAGAAGTGCATACAAGAGTCTTTCTCTGGTCATTTCCCTCACTGCAGCAATATTCATGGAGGACATGGAGGACGTAAAAAAATGTTTCGGGGACCTAACATACTAGTCGATTTTTCCCGGTGGATCTTAGACCCTATCGACAAGATGTGGAGCCAAGAGGACATCGAACATTATGGAGATAGCCTTCTCCATGTCACGGTAATGGCTCACAATTTATCGGGATATGATGGACAATTTATTTTGAGATACTATAAGGACCAACGTACCGAACGTCCTAAAGTGACTTTGAACGGAGCCAAAAACCGTTTGGAATGACAGAAATAGCCAAAGGCTGTTTCCGCACTTTGTTCGTGATAGATCAAACCGAAGCCATTTAACACACTGTTCTACCCCATTTACCCGAGGCTCACTACTATGACCCCGACAACAATGGCACCGAAGAACGAGAAGCCTTCTACGCTTGGTACTAAATTCACGCCTCGGACCCCATCGGATTTCAGGATGAAATGTGAAAGTAATGTTGTTCCGACGTACAGATTTTTCGGCGTTGCTGTGGAAAAGATCGAGAACTGTTCATTGAACACGGATGAATCGATCCTTTGAAAGAAGCCAGCACCATTGCCAAAGCATGTTCCTTAGTGTACCGCCAACGATTCATGCCCAAAAATACCATGGCTGTCATAATCCCCAAACGACGAACTTTGTCAAAAATCAGTACTCGTTCAGAGCCCTATGATGGGTACATTACTTGTGCCACAAGGAAGGAAAACAAATTGATTTGACATGCCCGCAACACATCAGGCAAAACACCATCGGAAGGTATTCGATGTAAGGATGGGACAAGTAAAACCCCAAGGTTTTGTATGAGTTTCACGAATGCTTTTTTCACGGATGTCCTTTTTGCTACTTTCAACGTGACACTAAAAACCAGTTTTTACAACGTACCATGAAAGACTCGTACAAGGCCACTTGTCTGCGGTGCATGAAATTAGAACTGCAAGGATACCAAGTGGTGGAAATGTGGGAACACGGTACGATCACCGTTTGAAAACTGATCCCGAGTTTAAACGCATAGGATAATTACAGGTTGGTGGACCCACTGAACCCGAGGGACAGTTTGTACGGTGGACGGACACATGCGGCCTCTTAGCTGTACCAAGTCGAAGGGAAGAAAGGATAAAAAATCATATACTTGGACTTGTGTTCATTGTATCCTTACGTGAGCAAATATTGTCACCTTTCCGCAGGGCACCCACAATTGCGACCGAATCACACTGACCTCGACAACATTCGCCAATACGAAGGATTGATCAAGTGCAAAGTCTTGCACCCTCTGACTTCTACCATACAATTTTACCTCACGATTGCAAACGAAAACTGATGTTTCCCTTGTTCCATACATGTGACAAAGCGTGCAAACAATACCGACCTCAACAGAACACCCAGGAAGAACGCTCCTTGACGGGAACATGTGTCAGCGTGGAATTGTTCAAAGATTTGTATTTGGGATACAAAATGTTAGAAGAGTACAAAATTTACTGCTTTCCCAAGTCAGAACTATAACACAAGGGCGACGAGACTCAGAAAGGCATTTTCGCAGACTACGTGGATTCCTTTTTTATACTGGCGGCACTCTCACAAAACAGAAAAGAAATTCAGAGCTAAATACTGGGAGCAGGAAGGCATCACTTTAGCCCACGTGGAGGAAAACGAAGGACGGCGATCGTTTGCCAAAGTGATGTTAAATTACTTATGGGGAAATCTGGCACAATGACCAAAGACGGAGTATTTGACAAAACCTTCCCGCTACTTCCAGATGATTCACGACAAAACCAAATACATAAAACACGTGGATGTCCTTCGTGAGGACTTGATGTTAGACAATAAAGAAGAAGAACTCGACTTTTTAGAAGCCGACGATTTTGGAAATGTCATCATTGCGGCTTAAGTGACAGCACATACTCGCTTAATATTGTACAAAGGTTTATAACTTAGGAGATCGCGGCCTTGTGTTGTGACACGGACAATTGCATCTACATCGATCGCATGGGTCAATGTCACCCTGACATCGAATGAGACCGTTTAGGTTCCTGGCCGGGCGAGCACCTTGATAACATGATTCTAAGTTTTGCAAGTAGCGGTCCTAAAAATTACGGTTACAATTACCGGGAACCAAAAGGAAAAGTGCACAGAGAGAGCAAATGTGAAAGGATTGACTCTCAATTATGGCACCATTCGTGTGGTGAACTTTAACGCGTTGAAAGAAGCCTTGCAGTCTGGAGAGGATGAAAACTTTAAAGTGACCACCTACGAACCGCACAAGATTGTACGTGTTTACCCACACATGTATCGAATCGTGTACCATAAAGGAGTGCGGCTTCCCAACCACTTTACTTTGCCATACGGACACGGCGATATTGGTCGGCGTATAAAGGTGAAAACTTTGAAGAAAGGTTGTACATTGTGAATAGAAACTTCAGGTGAGAAAGATAAATACTTTTAAACAGATATCATTCAAGCTGGATGACTCTCAAGTTGAATGCGATGCTGTGCCTTGTGATGAGAGCGATGCCAAACGCTGTAACAGCAGCGATTCAGTACCACCTAATGGGAGTTTTGCTACGACTACTTCAGCAGGACATCATGGCGACTTTGCTATGACTACTACTACCACTATACCTACCATGGAAAGTGATGCTGTGCGTTTCAATCCTGATGGATACGAAAGAGATGTCACTCGTTACTGAACATTTTACTGGTTTTTAATTTGGATGTCATCCTCCACGTGAAACCATGAGCCTACCACCCTACGGATGTCATCCAAAAAGGAGTAAACTCCTGCGGATTTCACCGTATCCTCATTTAAATGAGGCCGTGAAAGACAAGCATTAGTTCCCTATGCGTTTGCCTGAATATTGCAACTTTGAAAGTTGTTTTCGAACGTTCCAAAGAAAATGACCTAACTATCTGGGAGGACCTACCTCCTAAGAATTAGCCAGAGCCGGATTTCTCTACTTGGGCAAAGAAGATCAATTCCAGTGCTTCAGTAGCGGTGTGTCACATCACGAGCGGGGACAGAAATATTCGGCCTACCTGGAACATGCTCAATGGTCTCCGGATTGTCACTATCTACTTTTAGTGCAACAACCTCAGTAATCTGTGGATGGATACTTAACAAGTGAACATTCGTTATTTGACTGTGGAGATGAGATAACGAATTTAACGAATGCCGGTGAAAATTCAAATGAAACGCAATGAACAATTGCATCAGTAACGTCACCGAAGTTTAAATCACTGGTACGTGAATGATCTACGAGGACTGATTCAGATGAAAGTGTTCCAATGGTCAGACTCTCTTAAACTGGACGTGGGCGAGAAGGATTGGTTTGTTGTTACTCATTTTTTACACTATAAGGTAGACATACTGAACGAATTTCAGAAGAAGAGTTAGAGGATTACCAAAATCGTTTACACGATAGAAACTTAGTTTAACAGGTACATTTTGAGCAGAGTGTGATGTGCAAGTTAGTGACAAAACCATTTAGATTAGACACTGGAGTACAATCATCTCTGTGTAGAAAGTACACTTATTGCCTCTGACATAAAGAGATATAAAAATAGCCAACCATGCCACGACCTTTATCAGTGGTGATATAACATATTCCGTGGAAGGAAATCAACGAGTGTATTCAAACGGTGGATGATTACCAACACTTACTACGAGAACTGTGTCCATTGAATCGGGGTCGACGAATGGTGCGTGTCTTAATGACTTGCTTTCTGGGATTTCATTTACCAACCGATTCCTTGTCGGCTAGGCACGTCCTCTACTGTACCAAACAAAAAACATGATAGCGTTTTCTTTAAATATCCAGGAGAAACTTGTTCTGTTAAAAGTTTTGCGCTTTCATTTAAAAACTTCACGACCTATGTCTGAAGAAATGTTTCTTTGTGAAATTTTAGTCACTCCAAACGCTTACGAAGATGTGTGTATAGTTTATGACTTAAAGTGAAATTGTAGTCATTCCGGATGCTTACGAAGACGTATGTATAGTTTATGCCTTACACTCTTACTGAAAAGATTACGTGACTGGAAACGTTGGGGTTTCGAGGCTTGGACAAAAGAAGTGGTTTAATTGGACGAGATTTGTATTATACATTCATAGGAAAAGGTAAACTTATAGTGTCCAGTGGAAAAATTAACTTTTAAGCCTGTGTTATTGATAGTGTCAGAAGAAAAAAGAACCCGACACAGGGGGCAACCACCCCCTCCAAGACAGTTCGGTCATTAACATTCCTGAAAGATCATTCTGGGAGGATACTGTGTGACATTCCCTGCAGTATGGCAGACTCTACTGTCTCTACACCCTCTTCACCCTCTTCCTCCACTTTCAAAGTCATCGACGAACACATATATCGCTATAGTCGGAGGCCTTGTATCTTTTCCATCCCTATAACATGTTAATTGCCGGACCTAGCTCTTCAGGCAAAACCGAACTCTAACCCACGCATACAGAGGTAAGATGGCAGTGATACGGAACGGTGAGCACTTTAGACCACTCGGCCACTCGGGGCCCCAAGAAAGAGAGTGAAGAATGGACGTATAAATACAGACTTCAGAAGCAAAGAGAACAGATAGATCAGCAGCAGCAACAACATGATCCAGACAGAGGATTTATAGACGCGAAAGAGTTAGCCTTCTCTTTCCGAAGAAGCAGGCCCTATCCTGTGGGAAAGGCTGTCGCCGGACGTGGAAGCATTCTTAGACGACACAAAATTGCCATAACTTCACCTTGACAACAAACTGCCTTTTTCAAAGTTATCCCAATACTCTAGAAAATATACTAGTTCAATTACCAGTTGTATGTTAGTAAGTTAAATAAATAAACGTGTGTCTATAAGCACTTCAATATTTTCTTCTTTTTTTTAAAAGTGTGTATATAAGCATTTCATTTCTTTGTTTAATGAAAAAATATAATTTGTTTGTAGTTAGTGTTTGTAATTACAAAAGTGAGTGAGTGATTCTTAATGGTCCGTCCTTTCCATGTTTTTGTGATAATATGGGTCTTGTAAGTTTTTCTAACAGGGGATGTTTCCGTCACGTCCGCGCTTCACAGATATAAAGAGAAAGCATTCGTCATTCTGGCTACACGTCGTTGTTTCGTGAACTACAAAGAATGAATAACATAATTAAAAAATTGCATGAACACTAAATGTACCTGGAATATGCCAGGCTCCTCCTGATTTTGCTGGTCATGGAGGCAATCCAGGAAAGTGCAAGACTCGAAGAGGGAGGAGGAGGAGAGAACAAAGAAAGATAATGAAAAATTAATCATTCCTCACGGTGTGAGGTCAAGCCTGAAGTGAGGACGCCTACACAACCAATACGATGTCAGCTACAGCCACATCCACAACTTCCACAGCAGCCACAACAACCACTGCAACCAGTACCAGCACCGCGGCCACTACCATCACCGCAACCTCATCGTCCACGGGTGTGGCATTGGAGAAGGAGGAAAGTCTTCACTATTTTACAAAGTGACAACTGGACGATCAGGCTACTCATCCCCTTTCTGAGCTTCCGACTACTCAAATCAACTGGAATAACGATTAGAGCCGTCGATGTGTCTGTGATGTCCGGCCTGATAGGTGCAACAATTAATCAGGTGCATCTGGAGTTCATATTAACAACCTTTATCAGGGATACACAAATACTCTAGAAAAGAGACTATTAAAGGTGCCAATTTGTGTGCATGTGGAGAAGTGTGACTATAAACAGTCACTCTTTTCCTGGTTTGATTATGTGGGTGTGGGTGTCTGTGTGTGTGTGTGTGTGTTTGTTTTGTATGCGTTCGCGTACGTTTGTATGGAAAGTAGATAATGTGGTTTTTACCATCTTCCCTTGTGTGGATAGCATATTTTGGGGTTTGTGGATAGTATATAATTTGTCTTCTTCATGTGTGTGGATAGTATTTGTGTGATTTTTTTCTTTCTTTTTTTCCTCGTGTGTGGATAGTAGGTTTTAGGGTTTGTGGATAGCTAATGCTAGTTTTTCTTCTTAGCATGTGTGGATAGTATATTTGAAATTGTTTTTTCGTCTTCTTCTCGTGTGTGGATAATAGATTTTGTGTTTGTATGGATTCCCGTACGGTTGCGTGGATAGTAGATACTATGCGAAGTGAGTGTAAGTGATGTTTTAGTTCACGTCTGTGCTAGACATAAATAAAATCAAGCGTTCGTAATTCCCTCCAATCAACATTGAATACTCAACAAAATGGGTAGTAATCATTTGGACAAAATTATAAAGCTGCAATAAATGATTTGTTCTATTGGGATGGTGGAGGAAATATTGGTGAGATTGGAGGATTGTTATGGCTATACTCACCACCGTCTCGAATTGGAGATACATAATATAGGGAAGGCAAAGGAAATGTGAAGAGAAATAATAAAGGAGGAAAACATAAGAAAAGGACGATGAAGAGAACATAAAACCAACGAGGGAGTGGAATGAAAAAATAGAAAAGGTAGAGGAAAATGAAAAGAGGAAGAAAGAGGAGGATGAAAATAAAAAGCAGAATGAGGAAAAGAATCAGAAGAAGAAGGCAAAGAGTGTAGGGCAGAAAATAATAAGCTGGTGGAGTAATATAAGGAATCAAAAGAAGAAAACCATAGGCTCTTTTCTAGGCCACTGATATGCCTCGTAAAGATTTGATTTCCTGCCTATTTTTTTCTATTTTTATTTAGTATTCTACATGTGTTTACCAAAGACGCCACGTATTCACGTCATCCACTTCCCACATTGTTGCCAAAAGCCTTTAATGTGACGTCACCCACCTGTTCGTTTTTCCCTTTGTCCCTACAAATGCCAAATACTTGCTTTTGTTCCTCTATAGTTCCAACCATGTTAAAATTCCCCATGTTCAATTTCCATTGTCCCTATACATCCTGTCCGTATATCGCCTCAGGGTATATTTTAATCATAAGTCACATTGTCTCTATAAATCTTGTCCCTATATCGCCCGGGGGGGGGAGGATATTTTAATGGCAAGTCGTTTCGTCCCAATATCGCCCCCACTAACTACTGATATCACACATATTGATAAACAAATTCGTAATACCCTCGATTGTGACGATTCCACCCGATGCGCTCTTTTGTTGACCCAAGTTTAGTTTATTGCTACCGTTGTAAAGGTCAATTGCGATAGATAACTTTTGCCTGGAAGATTCTTGGTGAAAGTCCATGTACAGAACATTCAATAATCTGGATCGAATATATTTTGTTTACAGAAATTTTTTGTTAAATTTTAAAAGAACAATTTATATTTAATTTGAAATGAGTAAATATGCATACATGACCCATGTGACTTTTATTATAGGCATAATCAATATTTAACACCAATTCTATTATCGTACATATTAGATACCTTTCGATTCGTACTATACGGATATTTGAATCCAGGTCCGCGGGTAAACGGCACCCAACTACTTGCCTCCACGCACCAGTCCATATTCCATTACGTCTACGCATACATCAAAACACAAGGAAGCAACACCAGTCGGTGCTACATGCACTCGTGCGTATCAGACACACTGTAATTTCAACCTAGTAATAATTCTCATCTATCTACACAATCATTCCGGAATAATACGAAATAAATAGAGGTATATAAGATTAAGTACATTGTATTACAAATATACCTGATATTCCAATCAAAATATTTATAATATTTCACTGAAGAGAAATAATTTCATTACCGCGCTGATCACAAGACAATCGTGAAAATCGAAGTTATTCCTAGATGCAGACTTAGCCAAGTGGTGCAAATGCCCGTTTCCCGATACAGACAAATCCACTCCAACTCCAATAAGGCACGAATTATTATTTTTTCTTAAAGTGCTATTTTACTTTGAATTGGGAATGAGAGTTATTTATTAATATTTTCTGTGGCACCAAATGATTTATATACAGTTCAAATCAAACAAAGCTCGAATTGTTTGTTCTTGATGTGCAGTTTTACTTAGATTTTCTGTGAATACTCACAAGTGGCAGCAAAAAAATAAACGGTAAACCTCGGAGATAACGCGTGATCCCTAAGAAAATGTCATTTCAATATGTTATAAAGAATAAACTTTCCTTGCACTCATGAAAATACGGAGTTTTCACCCACTCGATGAAATATATCAGTTATTCAGTCGTTGCAGGGGCCATTAGTGGCCGAGTGGTCTAAAGCGCTCTCCGTTACGGATCACTGCCATCTCACCTCTGTCTGCGTGAGTTCGAGTCTCGGATTCAGCCAATGTGTGTATGTGCGAAAGCTTGCCAGTAGCTCCTCGTGGGTCGGTGGTTGTTTCCGGGGTTTTCCCGGGTTCTTCCTCCACCATTAATACTGGCCGCAAAACGGCGTTAAACCCTACAGCAGCAGCAGCAACAACAACAAGGAGGGAGAGAGAGAGGGACGTGGTAGCGTATCTATCTATCTATCTATCTATCGAGAGGGACGTGTTAGCGTATATATCTATCTATCTATCTATCTATCGAGAGGGACGTGTTAGCGTATCTATATATATATATCTATCTATCTATCGAGAGGGAGAGAGACAGAGACCTTTTCCGCCATTAAGAATTATCATCGGAAGTGTGGCAGCTGGTCTGTCCGAAAAGTCTTCCCCACGTTTGATGAAGAGCTCTCTTATGGCGTCAAAACCACAGACGACAATCGTTGGAGTGGGTCCCAGGTACAATTTGTAGATGTCGCCATATCTCTTTTGTAACCTTCTTAGACATATTCTTAAATCGGGTCGGCAGTCAGCTCCAGCATATTACCCACCAGAGGTATCCAGGTGGGCCCCGGGGGAAATTTGCCATGATAGCGATTTCTAAAGAATAGGATTGCCAGGAAACTAACGACAAGGAATCCAAGTGATGTGGAAAATATGTCAAGTCCAAAGAGAAGTGAAGACATTGCACTGATAATCCAATGTTATCTTAGAACCAAGACAATAAATCGAAAAGACCCGAGTTACACAATGAATTAAACAGGTGTGGTTTGTATTATTTAAGCTGTAAATATCTTCACAGTCTTAAATTCACAACATAAATCTCTAATGACTTTCACCATTACATCGAACTGAACAAGTGCATTAACTCGAAGGTACAAATCGTCTGCTGCGTACCGTAGCAACACTGACTTATATACGAAATGGTAATGTATAGTCGACAATTCTGGTCAATCCATGACATTGATTGCACCTATGTGCGCATGCATGTCGAACATAAAGTAGGAAGCATTGCTGTTGGAATGTTTATATTTTAGGTTGTTGTTAATTCCAGTCTTTAGTAAAACAAATTTAGAAACAGCATTAATAAACCGTGCATTCCTGATGACATCATTCAACTTTAACCAACAATTTATTTTTTAGGAAGGATGTGTGGTTAATATTGCTGTTCTTTGCTTTTTTAAAATATCGAAGTTACTATTATAAACAAAAATAACCGCAATGTTTCGTAACATTCATATAATAATAATAATAATAATAATAATAATAATAATAATAATAATAATAATAATAATAATGACTTTTTTAAAGAGGGTAACACAATTAGCTGAAGAACTAATCTACATTGAGGCCATCATGCAAAGGAATTTATTTATTCTAACCGCTTCTCTCTAGCCACTGGATATATTGGGTTTGGAAGAAAGAAATAGTATGGATATTTCTAATATCAGCTGGAATACCATTCCAGAGCAAAGTTACGGAGTATTGGATACTGTTTTTGAATGATCTCCTATATGGTTTGAAAATTTTATAATGTTTGGTAGACATCGATCGCAGATGTGGAGAATTACCAGTTAGCCTATAATGGAATAGCGATTGTTAATATTCAGGACCACACTAACTGGATATCCTGTACATTAATTTAGCTTTTCTCAATCGGATTCGGTCTTTGATATAATATTAAATATTCTAATTATTATTGCAATATTTTAATTTATATCATATTAAATATTCTACTTCATCTACTTTCTTACATTAATTAATAATTAATAATATATATATATATATATATATATATATATATATATATATATATATATATATATATATATATATATATATATATATATATATATATATATATATATATATATATATATGAATTAATGAACGCCTCATATCCCCGATTGTGTCTGCTACAAAATGTAGTTATATGCTTTTTATGGCTGTTTACAATCACCTTTGCATATTGATAAGTTGATTGTTTTCAGTTTATAGTTTCTATTTGTCTTCACAATGATTAAATCAATATAATAAACACTTATGATTTAAAGATGAACGATGGTTTTAATGATAAACGTAGAGCCCTACAAACACATGGTTAGCTACCCCATTAATATGAAAGCTTGGCAATTCAAGTACCGGCGGATGGAGGACACACGGTACTAATTATACGGAAGAACTGTGAACCAGTCTAGAAATGGGTGAATAAATAATAGAGTATTTACAGGTTTGGTGGTCCATAATTGGTTAATAATGAAAATTAAAATTTTAGGAAAAATATCTTTTGAGAGCTTATCCTATGTGTAATGTAAAAAAAATATTGACAAATTTCTACTGATGCAATTTTAGCATTTTTACAGGCTTGACTCAGGAGTACTCAATAATGAAAGTAGCACCTGATTCATTTGGTGCAGAATCAATAACACGTGTTTCATGCACATGTATGTAAACAAATTGCCGCGGGTCATATGGTGTTCTCCACACATAAGCTTGCACCAAGGTTAGATGTGCACGAAAAATTATAGGTGTCATTATCAGCACCCATAAATTTTAAGTTACTGAATTTTGAATATGATAGTGTTTCCATATGTTTACCATTGGAGTGGAATTAGTACCGTGAGTCCTATATGCGACCTATACCATAATAGGAGTTTGCTGTTTCCATGGTTACCACGTGCATACAGGGTATCAATTTGGTGGTTTTTACATATGACAATCATAATGGAGTCTTTTTATCATGGTTTGAATGTGGTTTTGGAGAAAAATTCTATACAAAAGACAGATGGGGATGGTTTTATACACTGGAGAGAGGAAGTAGATAGCTCAGGCCATAGGGAAAAGAGCATAGTATGGCCTGATGGCAGAATTTCATATGATGGTACCCATAGATTGGCCTATATGGTTAAATACCATTTAACACATGCAACAATTCCCCAAAAGGGGGTGGGGGTGGGGGAGATTTTATATGTAACCAACTTATGTCACAATCACTTATGCATCAGTACTGATCATTTAACTTTAGAGACACACTCAGCAGATCAAAGCAGAGAACATTGTAAAAACAAGGACTGTGCACAAAACTGCACATGCTGCATTGCCTCAACCTGTAAATTGAATTATTATATGTCGAGTCACATTGAATATCAATTATACCGGTCTTATTTCTTATCCTAGAATTAAACTCCTTGACACCTATTCTATGTTCAGCATGGTTCTCATATTGGTACATTACATTTTTGGGTAAACAGTATTGGAACTTTTCTGCATTCCTTTTGTTGAGGGAGCAGGGAGGGATATTTTCACTTAAAATAATAGTTTTCAACCCTTCATTCCAAATATAACTCTGCAAAAGTCCTATCTGTATTGCATTCTTTACACAGGCAGTTTTTCTTCCCCAACCTCTCTTCATACAGTTGAAACATTCTTGATGTATAACTGCGTGGTGAACATACTGCTCTCTCCCACCAAACCAGATCTCTTTTTTCTTCATGTACCAAGTCCCATGATAGAAAACCTTCATACTCAGGGTGTTGCAACTTGTGGTCTCAGAACACATTATTCCAAATCTCAGCATTTGATTACTGCGTGCACTAAGTGATATGTGTTTTGTTCACCATATATGTTTTTGTGAATAAATGAAAACAAGCTTCATGTCAGAAATATGGTTTCATATTTGAAACAAAAGCTATTTATAAAACCTACATTGCTCTGTTCTTACCATCAAGTAATAGTAAGGAATCATTTAGCTGTAAATTAGAGCTTGCTATTTGGTTTGCCAAATCAAGGTGTATTACCTCCCCTTTGACTGTAATTGAGTGATTGCAATGTTTGCTTTGTTTCTCTTTCTTCAATAATGTATGCATTTTTCAGCTTTATATTAAAAAGTAAGTAATTTAACACTGCTTATAGTGGAAAGCAGCCACAGTAATGATTTTTAGACTTTTTCTTAACTTTTTATGAGCTTTGGGTAAATGTAGGTATATGTTTATGTATCAGACAACTTCAATATGCAATTCAATTCTATTACTTAAATTTAACAAGTAGTGTATTCAGTGACAATTTTTATTAGTGTCTGCATATTGCATAGAGACATGAACTTGTCTTGGCATAGCAAAGTTTTTCACACATTTCTCCACCTCCAGCATACTTAACAGCTTGAGTCGTAACAGTTTGTGTATACACTTTCTGTCTCCAACATCAATGTCAGCATTATAGGAACTTTGGGTAGCTTTTTCAAATTTGTCTCTTGATGTCCTTATGTAACATACCTCATGTTGATGTGTTATTTGGGTTGATACACATTCCCCCCCACCCCTTTGTTGTGGGGAACATTACCAGGCTTGAAGAAATTACTCTGTCTATTCTTTGCTTATTCACCCTTCCCCATAGTTTTATACTAAAATGTAGCACTATGTTATTTAATTATTCAGTATAATACAGCTTATGGAACTCTTCCTTGGCTTTTATACCTTTTTATTAACATTTGGGGGTCATGAATCACATGTGATGATAGTTTAAATAAGTTTGGAATATCAGTATCTCTTGATGCTTCATGGGTGTGTGTATTTGTTTTAGTCACAAAAGGGCAATGGCCTTGTATCATTTTGACCTGTCATGTGGCACACTTATTTGTTTTGTTTGATTGATGTGAATAGGGATGCACTGTATGTTATTTCTGTGAGAGTCAGCAAGAAAAGAAATGCAATTTTGAAATTTAAAACATTTAAAACTTGTCTTATAGCCAGTGAGAGATGAAAATACAGTGCGTCATGTAATTTGATACCCTGTGATGTCATACTTGCTGATGTCAGCATGCTTGTGTTTCTTTTGTGTAGCATGCATGCCATAGAAAGATAACATGAAGATACAAAGGCAGAAAACAATTATTGTAATAACAAGAATAAGCCATTAATAAGTACAATACAACACAGCAACATGTAATGCGGATGCAATTTAACTACAGATATTGGTATCACATAAAATGCTATTGCACTATTATCCATGCACAAGCATGGCCAATTCTTTCTTACAATTATGCTCTAATATCAAGGAGCAAAATACAACTTTTTAAAAAAAAATTAAATCTGGTTATAGGACACACGGTACTAATTATACGGAAGAACTGTGAACCAGTCTAGAAATGGGTGAAGAAATAATAGAGTATTTACAGGTTTGGTGGTCCATAATTGGTTAATAATGAAAACTAAAATTTTAGGAAAAATATCTTTTGAGAGCTTATCCTATGTGTAATGTAAAAAAAATATTGACAAATTTCTACTGATGCAATTTTAGCATTTTTACAGGCTTGACTCGGGAGTACTCAATAATGAAAGTAGCACCTGATTCATTTGGTGCAGAATCAATAACACGTGTTTCATGCACATGTATGTAAACAAATTGCCGCGGGTCATATGGTGTTCTCCACACATAAGCTTGCACCAAGGTTAGATGTGCACGAAAAAAAGGTGTCATTATCAGCACCCATAAATTTTAAGTTATTGAATTTTGAATATGATAGTGTTTCCATATGTTTACCATTGGAGTGGAATTAGTACCGTGAGTCCTGGAAGTTAATGTCGGAATAGAAACTAAGCGAAATGATGAACCAACAAGAGGTAATTAAAATATTTTAATATATTTACAGTTGATCTAAGTGATTACTCTGTTTTAGTAACAATAACACCGACCATAAATTCTGTCTCTCTCTGTCTGTCTCTCTGTGTGGTCGGTTTCCTTTACAATTCTCTCTCTCTCTCTCTCTCACACACACACACACAAACACACACATCCTTTGGTCGGTGTGACTTAACTTTAACCATCGTTCGTAAGTCCATAGATATTGTGGGATGGAAACAAACCAAACGAAAATCTCTAATATCGTCATTATATAGATTTTATCCCGTATCTTGCTACGATTGTCCTTACTCACACAGACACACACAATTTTTAGAATAAGAATCTACACTCACACATCCACACGTACACCAGGGTAAATAAAATCGGTTTTTGAGTTTTAATTGATTTTTATTGAAATACTATCTCTTTTCGAGAGACATGGGTGGCCCTGCAAAGGGCCTTTGAGTCTTGGTGGGTTTTAAATAACAAAACTTAGGAAGCAATCAACTTTAACCGCCTTAAGCCTTTGCCGCGGCCAAGGCCTACTTCTGGACTGCGTAGTGTCGATGATGATGATGATGATGATTTTTTGGTAGAAATTACTAAGGGTTTTATGGTTGGTGTTGTCACAGGGTTGGGTTGTTTAGCTCTGGAAGGTCTTTTTCCCTTCGGTCGTAATAAAGAAGTCTGATAGATTTGTTTCAGACTTCTTAACTCCGCTAAAATTGTCTAACAGTACCGTCACGGTTTGACTTTCACCGTCTTGTTTCTTGGCTGCTTCTTGTTGTTTTCTTTTTTTTTCTTACCTCTTCTTCTTGCTGTTGATGTAGGAGAAAAGCCTGTTCCTCTTCCTTTTGCTTCTGTTTAAAATTCTCCACATGTGTTAAAGAATGAGAAGGTGGCAAAGGTACTGGTTCCGGAACAAATTCTTGCGAAAGAAAATCCACAAAATCCCAGTTTACCTCTTCTGGAAGTAACTCCGGGTTCCCTTGGGTAGTCTCCACGGTCGGTGCACCCCAATTCATGGTCTTCTGAGTTTTCGCCATGTTTATGCTCATTGTGTCGCTTGGCTTGACTGCGCACAAACGCTAGTAGTAAATGGGGATACCCTAGCGACAATGGGAATTAGCATTACAAACACCCCTGGGACAATCTGGCGACAAGGGAAAATTAACATGGAGAAAAATCGTGGGACAATCTGGCGACAAGGGAAATTAACATGGGAAATAGATTTTGGGACTGTTGAGCGACAAGGGGAAATTGAATATGGGAATAAATCATGGGACTGTCTAGCGTCAAGGGGAATTGAACATGGTGGGATTGTCTAGGGACAATGATGGTAGAGGGTCAAACACAACACAGACAGAAACATACATACACTAGTACAAGCGTGAGATTTATATATAAAGCATTACGAAGACCTGAAATCTTGCTGGGGTGTTCAAAAATTTGCATAATTGTAATGATGCTATAAATAGCTATAATCAAGGAAATGCTCAACGACAAAATGGATGTGACTAAAAGTAACGTTAAAATGACGAAATTGTCCTAGAATTTAAAGGAAAATAAACATATCCCCGAAAATTAAGTTACAATGGTTTAGACTAAAATGGATAAAATTAGTAACTACTTACAATATCAACTTCTGTGACGATAGTGGATAAATACCTATGTATCTATAATCAGCTGAAATTCCTATGAAATCCCACTATCTATTTATAGCTCCAACTTGTGGGTTTTTCCTTTGGAAAATCCCACTATCTTTTTATAGCCTCAGCTTGAGTGACGTTCCTGTTTATGAATTCTAGTATATATGTATAGCTACAAAATGTGGAAATCCCCAAGTCGATATTTATAGTCAGTGACGTCACTGTACTGAACACTAGGGGATAAATGGCAACAGTGTTGCAAGTGGCTGACCTGAATACGCGCTACTGTAGGTAGGTAGGTAAAGTGTATCTGATAGGGATAAAGTGAGCTTTATAGGGACAAACAGAGACCAATACACACACACACAACATACGCGCGCAGACTCACACACACACACACACATAAAGAGGGAAGAGGAAAAAACAAACCCCAAAATATACTATCCACACTCGGGAGGAAGAAAAAAAAACCAAATATACGATCTACACAACGTACGCGAACAAACACACACACACACACACACACACACACACACACACACACACAACATACGCGCGCATACAAACACACACGCACACACACACCCACACACACACACAGAAGGAAGAGGAAAAAACAAACCCCAAATATACTATCCACACTCGGGAGGAAGAAAAAAAAACAACCAAATATACGATCTACACAACGTACGCGAACAAACACACACACATACACACACAACATACGCGCGCAGACTCACACACACACACACACACAGAGGGAAGAGGAAAAAAACAAACCCCAAATATACTATCCACACTCGGGAGGAAAAAAAAAAACAACCAAATATACGATCTACACAACGTACGCGAACACACACACATACACACACACACACACACCCACAGAGGGAAGAGGAAAAAACAAACCCCAAATATACTATCAACACAGAAGGGAGATAATACAAACCCCAAATAAACTATCCACACAAACGTACGCGAACGCATACAAACCCCAAATAAACTATCCACACAAACGTATGCGAACGCATACAAACCCCAAATATACTATCCACACAACGTCGCTAACGCATACAAACCGCAAATATACTATTCACACTCGGGAGGAAGAAGAAAAACAACCAAATATGCGAAAGAAGAAAACCATTATACACTATCCACACGCAGTGAAGAAATAACCCTTTATATATATACTATCAACAGAGAGTGGAGAAAATAACCCATTATATTCCATCAACACAGAGTGAAGAAGAAAAAGTTTTTTGAAAGCACCTAAGCCCTCACCTGCAATGACCAACTCTGCCAAACACCTACATCCCACCCACCCCCATTCCCAACACTACAAAACCCATTTAACCCGTTATTTTATGGCATCAGTGTGTGATTTAGGAAACATCAAGACACAAAATGATGGACGAATAGACTGACTATTGTTTACGGACTTGCATGCCTAAAGAGCGTGCGTGAAGGAAAACATCCTTCCATTTCAATTCTAACTAAAACATGATCCAGAGGGATAGAGAGAGGTGAAAGAGCACAATTTCATAAAGTGTGAGTAAAAACAAAACACGCCATCCTTATTATACAATGTCAAGACCAAGAGACACTTACGTTTTCTTTCTGGTCTATTCTCTTTTAGAAGGTAGTATGAAATTTCACATCAGGGCCAACGCATCGGCTCACATTGTCAATTTTTTCCATTTCCATGTTTTTACTGGCACAAGTTCTTCATCATCTTCAATTTCTTCTTCTTCTGAATCCCTCTTCTCTGCTTCGTCTTGTTTTTGTTTCTTCTCTTTTCTCGTAGGGCACTCTGAATTCCAGTGTCCTTTCTCCTGACAACGATATTAGGTATCTTGACTTTTGTCTCTCTTTCTTAGACGAAGCAGGTATTCTGGAGACAAATACCCATTTACCTTTGCAGATATAGCAAACTTCATTAGCACTTACACACTTTCGTATGACTCTCATCAAATCAACGACCAAAAGAGTAAGTTTTGTTGCCACTTTCGCATGTGAATTATGCTTTCGTATGACTTTAAGCAAATATTTGACCAGCAGGTCGATCTGTGCTGACTCTTCCATCTTCTTGATCGTTTGAGAGCGGAATGAATACTCTGACGCTAAGACACTCTCCTTATATACATGGACCTGCTGCGTATGAAACCTAGTCAAATGTAATTTTGCAATAAGATGAAACGATTCATTGAGGAAGTAAAAAGCAATGATGTACCGTATCGCCTCACACAAAACCTGAAGTTTTAGTTCAAATCCGTGTCAGCGATTTCGAAGACGACATAACTGAGCTTTAATCAATGCTCTCCAATATGCCACAAAACCACGAGTCCTGATTAACGCCAAAAGAAATTTCGTTCGGTCCATAAAAAATAGTATCACATCTGAGAAACGCAAAAACGAACTTCCAGAAAACTGAGAACGACGGCTTACACCTACAACGTAAATGTGTGAGTTCAAGTAGTGCGTAAAACTTAGTCAAATTAGATTTTTATAGTCAAGACGAAACGATCTCTTTTCGAACAAGAAAGCAGACACCAAGCGACAATGGCGATCCGTGTCACACAACACTTTTCAAAATGTATATTATCAGAGGTTTGTTCTAGCGATCTGCACGGTTAAATTAAATGTTGATGTATTTTGCAATAAGACGGACACAATTTCCATGGGATCGCCCATGGTACGATTGTTCGTGCATTAGTTTAATTTTTAAAAATATTTTTTTATATAAATCGCCTATAGGATAGACCCAGTAAAGCATGGCCATTCTCGTCACTGTCTGAATAGCTACTCAAGTCAATTCGAAGCGAACGCGGTAAGAAAATAAGTATAGCCAATGAAATGGCTTACAACGGGTGATGCATTGTTTTGTTCTAGGGCTGTGTGGCATAATAATCCCTATGTTCTTGCGTTGTTACCATTACAGTGCAGACAGACTGAAATGTGAACTTACAAGCCCTCTTTGTGTGTGTTGTACCATTTCCTCTTACCACATCAAAATACTGAGCGTCACAGTATTGGTTCGCGTTTTCAAGCTGACCATTTTTTTATATCTCACTTAAACATTTCGACATAAACACTCACATCGGTAGAGTCAGAACAGACGTGTTACAGTATTGAGGGGCATGTTATCTTTTCTTTTTCAAACTAATAAATTTGGGGTTTGTATGAAGTAAAGAACCGAAAGTACAGTGAAACTCAAGGATGATGACCCAATCTGTCTGTCTATTGATGCGTGTATTTACTTAAGAAGAAATATGACCTCTAAAACACAAAGAGATACGGCAAGCATGATTAGATTAAACACAACGATGTTTTCCTTCACGCCCGTGTAATTTAGAGTTTCAATCGTCTTTGAAGACAAACTTGGTCTCCTTTTGTAGGGCTTGAAATAATAAAAAAAAAAACTGAAAAATCTTAAGCACTTTGCTATAGATAATTTCATCAACAGACCGAACAACATAAATACCGTTACAACAATAGAAAGCCTTAAATCTTCTATCAAAAAGAAATGCATGAAAAAAATTAAAGATTAACGATAACTAACCAATGAAACCGAATTTAACAAAGGCAATGACATGTGAAGAAATGCCTCTCACTATGGAAAGGTAGGCGAATGTACTCTGTCATGCACCGTCAACTTGAAAAAAATTATAAACAGAGAGAAACCTGAATTCAAAATTCAGTTGTTTCTTTTTCTTCAAAATTATTTCGTTTCTTTTTTCTTTTTTTTTTTTGGAACAAATCTAAGCACTAATATAGAGTGGAAAAGGGAAAATGCACATACAAGCTTTGATATTTCTGAAAAAAGGAGTGGATATTCCTAACGTTCATAACCACCTATATATGCTTGGACTTGTCTGTGACTTATCCACAAAACAAGATATACATATTTCTGGTCAAGCTGCAAGTGTGTGCGTGTTTTTGAAAATGGTAAAAATTGGATATACAATTTTCTCGTGACACTTATAAAGTGAAGAGTCTGTGCAAGTGTCAAAAGCCAAAGTCATATAAGTTTTGTATTTTGTACGGCTTGTAAAGATTTCTACTTTAGAAAATGTGAAGTATCACAAGTTATTATCACAAACAGAAGTGGAACATAGGGGCTTGCAAGAAAGAAAATAACCCAGACAGTTGGTGTCATCAAGAGTGCTAGAGACGGTACCCGAACTTGCTTGCCTGCTTACTTGAATTAAAGTGATTTTCGCTCTAATGGAGCATGTATCACTGGTTTAATAACGCACCGCGTGATTTTTAATTACTCCTGGGGAAGGAAAGAGAGCCTCATCCCCCAGGCTTTTATGTACTCACAGACTATTTTTAAATTTAGCCACTCAGGTGTAGGACTAACTAACACATTATTGGTACCTTTTATTGTCCATTAGCAAAAACGGGACTTGATTTGAAATAAGTACGGGCTAGCGTTTTGGTGAGTACTTAACATCCATGGCTGTCTTGCTGAGCACCTTTTTCCTCCTTTACCACGCTCGGACAGAAAAATGAGTGTGTGGTGAGACAATTCCCACTCATGTTTAAAGTCTTTCAGTCAGGTTGTTAAGGACTAGTTAGTCCTACACCTGAGTGGCTAAATTTAAAAATAGTCTGTGAGTACATAAAAGCCTGGGGGATGAGGCTCTCTTTCCTTCCCCAGGAGTAATTAAAAATCATGCGGTGCGTTATTAAACCAGTGATACATGCTCCATTAGAGCGAAAATCACTTTAATTCAAGTAAGCAGGCAAGCAAGTTCGGGTACCGTCTCTAGCACTCTTGATGACACCAACTGTCTGGGTTATTTTCTTTCTTGTAAGCCCCTATGTTCCACTTCTGTTTGTGATAATAACTTGTGATATTTCACATTTTCTAAAGTAGAAATCTTTACAAGCCGTACAAAATACAAAACTTATATGACTTTGGCTTTTGACACTTGCACAGACTCTTCACTTTATAAGTGTCACGAGAAAATTGTATATCCAATTTTTGCCATTTTCAAAAACACGCACACACTTGTAGCTTGACCAGAAATATGTATATCTTGTTTTGTGGATAAGTCACAGACAAGTCCAAGCATATATAGGTGGTTATGAACGTTAGGCTTAGATTCGTTCTAAAAAAAAAAAAAAAAAAAGAAACGAAATAATTTTGAAGAAAAAGAAACAACTGAATTTTGAATTCAGGTTTCTCTCTGTTTATAATTTTTTTCAAGTTGACGGTGCATGACAGAGTACATTCGCCTACCTTTCCAAAGTGAGAGGCATTTCTTCACATGTCATTGCCTTTGTTAAATTCGGTTTCATTGGTTAGTTATCGTTAATCTTTAATTTTTTTCATGCATTTCTTTTTGATGGAAGATTTAAGGCTTTCTATTGTTGTAACGGTATTTATGTTGTTTGGTCTGTTGATGAAATTATCTATAGCAAAGTGCTTAAGATTTTTCAGTTTTTTTTTATTATTTCAAGCCCTACAAAAGGAGACCAAGTTTGTCTTCAAAGACGATTGAAACTCTAAATTACACGGGCGTGAAGGAAAACATCGTTGTGTTTAATCTAATCATGCTTGCCGTATCTCTTTGTGTTTTAGAGGTCATATTTCTTCTTAAGTAAATACACGCATCAATAGACAGACAGATTGGGTCATCATCCTTGAGTTTCACTGTACTTTCGGTTCTTTACTTCATACAAACCCCAAATTTATTAGTTTGAAAAAGAAAAGATAACATGCCCCTCAATACTGTAACACGTCTGTTCTGACTCTACCGATGTGAGTGTTTATGTCGAAATGTTTAAGTGAGATATAAAAAAATGGTCAGCTTGAAAACGCGAACCAATACTGTGACGCTCAGTATTTTGATGTGGTAAGAGGAAATGGTACAACACACACAAAGAGGGCTTGTAAGTTCACATTTCAGTCTGTCTGCACTGTAATGGTAACAACGCAAGAACATAGGGATTATTATGCCACACAGCCCTAGAACAAAACAATGCATCACCCGTTGTAAGCCATTTCATTGGCTATACTTATTTTCTTACCGCGTTCGCTTCGAATTGACTTGAGTAGCTATTCAGACAGTGACGAGAATGGCCATGCTTTACTGGGTCTATCCTATAGGCGATTTATATAAAAAAATATTTTTAAAAATTAAACTAATGCACGAACAATCGTACCATGGGCGATCCCATGGAAATTGTGTCCGTCTTATTGCAAAATACATCAACATTTAATTTAACCGTGCAGATCGCTAGAACAAACCTCTGATAATATACATTTTGAAAAGTGTTGTGTGACACGGATCGCCATTGTCGCTTGGTGTCTGCTTTCTTGTTCGAAAAGAGATCGTTTCGTCTTGACTATAAAAATCTAATTTGACTAAGTTTTACGCACTACTTGAACTCACACATTTACGTTGTAGGTGTAAGCCGTCGTTCTCAGTTTTCTGGAAGTTCGTTTTTGCGTTTCTCAGATGTGATACTATTTTTTATGGACCGAACGAAATTTCTTTTGGCGTTAATCAGGACTCGTGGTTTTGTGGCATATTGGAGAGCATTGATTAAAGCTCAGTTATGTCGTCTTCGAAATCGCTGACACGGATTTGAACTAAAACTTCAGGTTTTGTGTGAGGCGATACGGTACATCATTGCTTTTTACTTCCTCAATGAATCGTTTCATCTTATTGCAAAATTACATTTGACTAGGTTTCATACGCAGCAGGTCCATGTATATAAGGAGAGTGTCTTAGCGTCAGAGTATTCATTCCGCTCTCAAACGATCAAGAAGATGGAAGAGTCAGCACAGATCGACCTGCTGGTCAAATATTTGCTTAAAGTCATACGAAAGCATAATTCACATGCGAAAGTGGCAACAAAACTTACTCTTTTGGTCGTTGATTTGATGAGAGTCATACGAAAGTGTGTAAGTGCTAATGAAGTTTGCTATATCTGCAAAGGTAAATGGGTATTTGTCTCCAGAATACCTGCTTCGTCTAAGAAAGAGAGACAAAAGTCAAGATACCTAATATCGTTGTCAGGAGAAAGGACACTGGAATTCAGAGTGCCCTACGAGAAAAGAGAAGAAACAAAAACAAGACGAAGCAGAGAAGAGGGATTCAGAAGAAGAAGAAATTGAAGATGATGAAGAACTTGTGCCAGTAAAAACATGGAAATGGAAAAATTGACAATGTGAGCCGATGCGTTGGCCCTGATGTGAAATTTCATACTACCTTCTAAAAGAGAATAGACCAGAAAGAAAACGTAAGTGTCTCTTGGTCTTGACATTGTATAATAAGGATGGCGTGTTTTGTTTTTACTCACACTTTATGAAATTGTGCTCTTTCACCTCTCTCTATCCCTCTGGATCATGTTTTAGTTAGAATTGAAATGGAAGGATGTTTTCCTTCACGCACGCTCTTTAGGCATGCAAGTCCGTAAACAATAGTCAGTCTATTCGTCCATCATTTTGTGTCTTGATGTTTCCTAAATCACACACTGATGCCATAAAATAACGGGTTAAATGGGTTTTGTAGTGTTGGGAGTGGGGGTGGGTGGGGTGTAGGTGTTTGGCAGAGTTGGTCATTGCAGGTGAGGGCTTAGGTGCTTTCAAAAAACTTTTTCTTCTTCACTCTGTGTTGATGAAATATAATGGATTATTTTCTCCACTCTCTGTTGATAGTATATATATAAAGGGTTATTTCTTCACTGCGTGTGGATAGTGTAGAATGGTTTTCTTCTTCTTCCCTCTGTGGTGTGAGAGTGTGTGTGTGTGTGTGTGTGTGTATGTGTGTGTGTGTTCGCGTACGTTATGTAGATCGCATATTTGGTTGTTTTTCTTCTTCTTCCTCCCGAGTATGGATAGTATATTTGCGGTTTGTATGCGTTAGCGACGCTGTGTGGATAGAATATTTGGGGTTTGTATGCGTTCGCGTACGTTTGTGTGGATAGTTTTTTTGGGGTTTGTATTATCTCCCTTCTGTGTTGATAGTGTATTTGGGGTTTGTATGCGTCCGGGTACGTTTGTGTGGATATTTTATTTGGGGTTTGTATTATCTCCCTTCTGTGTTGATAGTATATTTGGGGTTTGTTTTTTCCTCTTCCCTCTGTGTGTGTGTGTGTGTGTGTATGTGTGTGTGTTCGCGTACGTTGTGTAGATCGTATATTTGGTTGTTTTTTTTTTCTTCCTCCCGAGTGTGGATAGTATAATTGGGGTTTGTTTTTTCCTCTTCCCTCTGTGTGTGTGTGTGTGTGTGTGTGTGAGTCTGCGCGCGTATGTTGTGTGTGTTTGTGTATGTGTGTGTGTGTTTGTTCGCGTACAGTGTGTAGATCGTATATTTGGTTGTTTTTTTTTTCTTCCTCCCAAGTGTGGATAGTATATTTGGGGTTTGTTTTTTGCTCTTCCCTCTGTGTGTGTGTGTGTGTGTGTGTGTGTGAGTCTGCGCGCGTATGTTGTGTGTGTGTGTGTGTGTGTGTGTGTGTGTGTTTGTTCGCGTACGTTGTGTAGATCGTATATTTGGTTGTTTTTTTTTTCTTTCTACCGAGTGTGGATAGTATATTTTGGGGTTTGTTTTTTCCTCTTCCCTGTGTGTGTGTGTGTGTGTGTGTGTGTGTGTGTGTGAGTCTGCGCGCGTATGTTGTGTGTGTGTGTGTGTGTGTATGTGTGTATTGGTCTCTGTTTGTCCCTATAAAGCTCACTTTATCCCTATCAGATACACTCTACCTACCTACCTACAGTAGCGCGTATTCAGGTCAGCCACTTGCAACACTGTTGCCATTTATCCCCTAGTGTTCAGTACAGTGACGTCACTGACGCTGGAAATTTTGAGACTATAAATATCGACTTGGGGATTTCCACATTTTGTAGCTATACATATATACTAGAATTCATAAACAGGAACGTCACTCAAGCTGAGGCTATAAAAAGATAGTGGGATTTTCCAAAGGAAAAACCCACAAGTTGGAGCTATAAATAGATAGTGGGATTTCATAGGAATTTCAGCTGATTATAGATACATAGGTATTTATCCACTATCGTCACAGAAGTTGATATTGTAAGTAGTTACTAATTTTATCCATTTTAGTCTAAACCATTGTAACTTAATTTTCGGGGATATGTTTATTTTCCTTTAAATTCTAGGACAATTTCGTCATTTTAACGTTACTTTTAGTCACATCCATTTTGTCGTTGAGCATTTCCTTGATTATAGCTATTTATAGCATCATTACAATTATGCAAATTTTTGAACACCCCAGCAAGATTTCAGGTCTTCGTAATGCTTTATATATAAATCTCACGCTTGTACTAGTGTATGTATGTTTCTGTCTCTGTTGTGTTTGACCCTCTACCATCATTGTCCCTAGACAATCCCACCATGTTCAATTCCCCTTGACGCTAGACAGTCCCACAATTTATTCCCATATTCAATTTCCCCTTGTCGCTCAACAGTCCCAAAATCTATATCCCATGTTAATTTCCCTTGTCGCCAGAGTGTCACACGATTTTTCTCCATGTTCAATTCCCTCCTTGTCGCTCAACAGTCCCACGATATATTCCCATGTTAATTTCCCTTGTCGCCAGATTGTCCCACGATTTTTCTCCATGTTAATTTTCCCTTGTCGCCAGATTGTCCCAGGGGTGTTTGTAATACTAATTCCCATTGTCGCTAGGGTATCCCCATTTACTACTAACGCTAGTGCCTCTATATAGGGAATGTGACGTCACGGACTGCTCTCTTCCGATTGGACAAAGGGTGACTGAATTTTGTAACGCGTGTTTGGATTGGTCAACGAACTCAATCCGTTTCAATAGTCCCTCTCCCTATAAATAACCGCCGTTCACTTCATTCCTTCACCTGTTCTCGTCACCAAGATGTGAACCAACATAGAATCGTCTACTCTTGTCTCTACCATGATGTTTATAACTGACTTACCCATATACGTCCGATCGTCGTGGGTCATTGTCAAGAGGACGGATATCGGTGTGTGGGAGAGAAGAATATACGTCGAAAGACAAGGTTGCTTAAAGAGGGTCTTGATTTACGGACCAGAAGTAAGACAGAGTTTAAGGACAAGAAGAAGACCAATGCGGTGCATTCTGTTTTAACAGCATGGTATGTTAACATAAAACCAAATGCCCGTTTCAGTGCCACTCCCATGCCTCGAAAAGAGATTCCCTTTCATGCCTACTCTTTTATTTTTATTTTATAAAACTGTCTGTTGTTTATTGTTTGTGTTATATCCCTCTCCCCTGTTCCATTTCCATTGTCCCTAGACAGGCCCAAAATATATTCCCATGTTCCATTTCCATTGTCCCTAGACAGACCCAAAATCTTTTCCATGTTAAATTCCCATTGTCCCTATAATGCCTTGATGGTATTCCCCATGTTAAATTTACATAGTCCCCAGAGTGCCGGGACCCTGTTTTTAATGGCAAGTCCCATTGTCCCTAAATCGCCCCCATTCACTACTAGTACCATTCGCTCCACGAGTCAAACAAACTCACAGAAGACGCGAACAAGTGTTGGTGGCGCTCAACAGTTTCGTATTTTGCATAGGGCAATTTTAAAGAAAAAGAATTACCCTGCTTTCCTCACTGGTTACACTGGTTATTTAAGTAATACCTTGTATATATTAGGCATAATTCAAAGAACCTTTAATTCCCTTTATTTTGATGTATGATTGATGGGTGAAATATGGGTTATAGAGTATACAGCTTGGCCTTGCTCCAGATGTGCACGTTTAAAAAAGTGCTAGCTCTACTTGGTCATTTTCACTTCCTGAATTTCAGAGGTAAATTGTATAAAAAACTTTTTTAAAAATTTTATATATTTGGTAATTCATTCATTGCACTTTTAGAAGCTGGTATTGTCTAGTCTGACAAAATTCATTTTCTATATTTTAATCGCTGATATGGACAGTGTACTTTAGACAAATTCAGGCTGATTTTTTTAGCACAAGGGATTAGTCATTTTAAATAGCAGTGTGCTTAAATCATGTACAATTTCAAAAATGTACATTATCCAAAGAAATATCATCCACATTACATTAATATAGCATAGAGGTATGCCACAATTCTCTCCATTTTACATGTTTCAAATGCAAACAACTTCACCGTACATATTTCACTCTCTCAAAAGTACATAATAACTGGTGAACGTCCCAGTTGAACGCTGAAGATATAACATAACTTCAAAGCGAGAGCCGTGTTACACACGTAAATATGTGTCGTCATCGGCTCGCATTTCAACATACAGAACCGCCAAATCATGGCATACATTTATTAGCCAGCACAAATGCAATGTAGAAAGAGGGTGTACTGCTTCCACGGCGATATTTGATAATTCACTCCCTCAATGTGCCATTGTCGTCACCCAACAGGACAGCAGTACGAACGTATTTGCCTGCGAACTGTTTGAATCGGCAAATACCTACGACTTTATGCTTAAATAAGGTAAACAACTTGCAGTTGACCTGGGCAAAGGAAGACATGGATGAATTTCTGATCAACTTTGAAAGACATGAATGATCTACTTTGTGCACTTGACAGAAATCTAGAAGAAAACTATCAAACATTTTCTGTTCAATGACTGCCTATTTGGTGTTGGTACCAACATTAGGCACATTAGGAAACAATTCTCAATAATTATTCACGCCGGCGTAATCGTGCGGGTTATAAGGCAAACGTACGATGCTGTCGCTCGTCGCCGGATCCAGCCAACCAGTTATACCACCATCGGGTCCTAGCTCTACTTGCACATACAGTGGATGTCGGCCCTCATGGCATTCCAATGCTGTTGACGTTACTGCACTCAGAAGAGGGTGTCCTCGGTGAGGCACGATATTTGAAGCATCGTATTCATGGAACTTATGAAGGTTTCCAGAGTGTTCCTGTAGTGGACCGTACACTGATACTTCCATACATCAGATCAACTATTTTGGTCACTTGCAGAAGGTTCCGAAGTTATTGCCAATGTGTTCATGATCCTCGGCACATTCCATCTGGCATTATAAGCTTGCTTTAAAACTTGCAATGGAAGAACAATCATTCTAAAGGAAAAAAATCACACAGAGTGACAAAAATACCTTAGATTACCCCACATGACCCGTTCTGACATAGGACCCTCTCTGTCATAATATAAGAGAGAACGTACGGAACTTCCAAATACTTCGTTCCACCCATAACCCTCGATTTCCTTAGGCTATTTCCGTTTTGTTAAGGCACACGACCATACTATATGGCTTTTTTACTCCTGAGATATTTTTCTATTCATCAAGCAATTCTTGACTTTTCTGCGATGTACCAATCTGAAGTTTAAACATATAAACTAAGCAACTGTTCATAACTTACGAAATTAAAGCAAAGAACATTAAATACAAAATATAACTGCAATATTTATCGTACACATCGATAATGTAATTAATAATGCTGTTTCTAAATTTGTTTTACTAAAGTTTAGCCACAATGTTCTAGTTTGTGCCTTCACTATCCTCCAATGTCAGGGTGATCATGATATCGCTATGTTGTACGCCTCAGGTTACCATTCACTTGTCACCTGCATACAGGCATGCCGTCAATACGCATGTGTATTATCATGTTTCACTGCTCCGAGTTTCTTTGTTACGTTGAAGATTGCATAATAAATAGATAAATGTATACCTAAATGAACAAAACAAGGTCAGTCACGATATATTAGTAGACAAGATAAGTGTATATTATCAAACGTGCCAGGTTTGATCCCAGCTACGTGATTAGGTGGCATTTCATACTGCGTAAGTAATCTTATAATCTTCCTGTTATAGATGGATGTCTTGATGGTTTTTTGATAACGCCTAAAGATAGAATATCAGTATAAAAATTGTCTCTTGATTTTTTAAAATAACATTTAATCGGCTGTTGCAAAATAAAAGCATTATCATGAGATTATACAAATGTTAATCCACCGTTGGTGCAAATTACGCCGATGAAACAGTACAACAAAATATGACAAATTTTTAGAATGTTTACTAGTACAGTCTACATACATTACACAAACAACCAATACAAAGATTTCCATTTAAAATCGTCTATTCTATTCATGTTGATAACAGTTTAGCGACATTCAGTGGTGACATGCATGCATATGTAAATGTATCTTGATATTGAGAGACGTCGTTTCCAAATACTCGTGCTTAGAGAGAACAACAAAATTGGAAGATGACATACACGATGATTTCAAGGAAATAATCAAAGAAAAAGTCTTCATAAAGACATAGTTTGGTAAGGTAAAGTAGACCTATACAAGGAAATAAAAGTATTTGTTGGAAAACTAAACTATTGGGTACATTGCAAACTACTTACACAAAAAGCATTTGGTGTATAATGAATATAAAATGCACCCTAAATGTTAAAATAAGCAAGTAATCCGGTGTGATACTGTTGTTTTCATGCTGGTAGACTGCAGCGGGGACAATAGTTTATGCATGTTGAACAAGCAAGATTCTTCAGTAGAACAAACAGGATAATGCGTACAAAGTCGAAAAGATTTTGTAGACCTTGAAAAAAATCACAAGTCTTCATCAAATGAAATAAATATGTTGATTCACTGAGCACTGTGCAGCCGGCATAAAAAATATTATGTCGCTCAAATAATTGGTAGAATAACAATTTTATTTGTTAGTAAGATATTGAAACATATCAGTGCCAGTAAATTTATATCACCACAGGGACAAGATGTACGGTTATCGCCAAAGTGATGATTTAATTTTGAGAACTACAATATTCCCATTAGTGATTAGTTTTCTACATACATCAAAATATACTGTCAGTGGCTGGACGTACAAATATACTTGCTATGAGTCACCGATACAGTATTCAGTGTACCTGTTTTACTCATTGACAAAGGGAAAACATTTTTAAAGAAACAACCTCGTGATTAAATATGGCAATACAATTTTGTAAGAAGCAGTGTTAACTTGCATCCCAATCTTCGCCAACTTCAGCGAGCTTTCAATTACTTTGACAGCAAAGAAATGGATGGAACATCTAGATACAAATTTGTGAATCACCTCAATCAGCATTGACCATTCGGGACAAGCCTCATAACAATCTTAAATCATTGTCGGATATTGTGACATCATTGATTAACATATTTCCTCCAACCATTTTACAAATTTAACTGCAAGAGGCATGCATTATATATGAAACAGAGGTAGATGTGTCACTTAGTTATCTCCATCTAAAACAGGCTTGCCTTTTAGTATGGAGTGCAAGTCTGGAACCTTTCAAATCTTTAGATTTCAGGCAAGCTGCGGAACACAAGAGCACATAGAGGTTGAAACCTGTGCAAAGCCTGATTTTCGACATACTGCTTACAATGGTTGCCATAACGCGAGCAACTGCTTATCATGCATTAAAGTTCTTCAGATTATCTAGATTAGAAAATCTCCTCAATGATGAACTAATGATCTTGAATGATTCAACTTTCGAGGTCTCCCATCTCTTTAATTTGTTAAAATTGACAATAAAAGGATCAAGAAGAAAAGTCATCCGTTTGAACTCAAAGAAGTATAGAACTGGTTGTGCTCATCACAAAGTGCACAGAAAATATGCTTATTCTTGAAGATTGAAATATATTAATTTGAACCTATTTCTCTCACGATGATACTGTTAACATTTTCGGTCTTTTCGTACAGCAATTTCCCAGACTTTGTCGGTTCACTCTTAAATCATATTGCAGCCATTTCAACATCCAAATCCCTGTCAGCATCAATATGGAAAATAAATCTAAAGCTTTGCATTGAATCCAATTCAGTTTGTTCTCCAGTCGGCCTTAAAAATAAGAACTGTAAAGGTGTATAGAGCCCTTGCCTGCTTAACGAATGAGATATGTGTGTAAAATCTCATAATGTCAAAACATTTTTCACGACGTGAACATCAGAAGGAAACCATTTCAGATATTTCATACAAAGTTGTTTGTGGTGCAAAAGTAAATCCCAGTCCAACGATTATGTGGCAGCCGAATCGACGTACAACAAAAATGACACGGAAGGAGGAAGTTACTAGCTCTATATATAGTGATACACAATACAGGGATATACTCAGATCATGATCCAATACAAATAAAACGTTCTTGAACATGCGTCGTCAGGTCTCCGAAAGGTCCGAACAAAGAATAATATAGGTACATGAGTAATAATGAATATTCCATCAGTAGCGAAAGGGGCTGTTTAGGGACAATTGAAAACCCTGTCAAAAAGGTTGTGGGCACGATTAGGGACAATGGAAATTTAACATGGGAAATACAGGACCGGCGCTTTAGGGACAACGGGAAAGGCATTACAGAACCCTAGGGCCTGTATAGGGACACGATTTATAGGGACATGGGAAAATCCAGTCAAAAAGATATTGGGCCTGTATAGGGACAATGGGACTTATCATCAATATAGGGAAATTAGGAATGGAACAGAGATAACACAGACAATATACATTATACAAATACAAACAACTATACAACCGAATAATTAAGATGAGTGCTTCAATATATTTCCTTGTGACAACTGATACAGGAGGAAATCCAAATTGGCAAAACAGTTAATATTTCACAATAATGAACTATATTTTCAAGTGGATAGCTATATAACTTTACTGAAGAAATATTCAAGGTCAGGCACGTAATCAATAGTGATCATCTTTTAAACTGGGAGACTGAAAAAAGGAACAATATTGTGGGCATGTTTAACTAGCAAGAGCTACAACGTTTATAGCTAGGAAATATATCTGGTTCACTTTATTATCGACATTTAAGTTACGCTTGCCATTTTGTGTGTGGCGCAAGTTTAATAACTTTCAAATATTCAGATTTCAGCTAACCAGCGGAAGGCAATTGACAAATATATGTCGAAACCTTTGCAAAGACTGATGTTTCAACAAGACCTTAAATGACACTACGCACAAAAGTTGACGTTAAGAGAGTGATCGCTTATCATGTAATAACGTTGTTCAGAGAATCATGATTATATAACACTGTTCAGGATCTCTTCTAAGATGAACAAATGATCTTGAATTATTCAACGTTTGTGATCAACCATCTCTTGAATCTGTTAAACTGGATGCTAAAATGACAAATAATAAAGTCAACCGCATGAACTTAAAGAAATATATAACGAATTGTGCTCATCATATAGAGCACGCAGGTAATCTACAACCTTAAAGCAGAAAACATACTCATTCAATAACAATTGAAATATGTAAACCTATCCCCCCTCCACCAAGACATTATTACATATGTCAGTCAATTTTGTTTTGGTCAACTACTTCCCAGACTTACATTAATTTGCCATTTCACTCTTAAGCTATACAGGAGCCATTTCAAATTGTTAACCGATCGCATCTTCCGTATAAAAAAACGCTGCAGATTTGGTTGAAGCATAATTAGTTTATTCTCTATCTGTCCTTAACACTAAGAAGAGTAAAGGTTTATATGCCTATGGTCATCAGTGTTTCTTTATTGACAAAGTGGAGTAAATCTGTAAAATATACAAAGTCCAATGTTATGCAGGACATGAACATCAGAGGAAAACCATTTCATAAAAGTTGTTTGTGGTTTGAAAATGTATCCCAACCCAAACATTATGCGAAGGAAGAATCGAGCTACAATGAATAATACAAATGGAATAAAATTACTAACTCTATATACTGTGATAAACTAAACCTAACATGCTATAATAAGTCCAGAAACCAACTCCTATCATAATCCAATAGAAAGTAAACTCTTGGTCATGCGTTGTCATGTCTCCGAATTGCCCGAATGTAGAAAGGTTTACGTGTATGAGTGGTACCGAAGATGCCATCCACATCTTTAATGTCCATTACCTCTCCTTCTGGTGGCATCAACTCAAACCTCTGGACAAGAGCGCTGATTAAAAGAAGTAGCTCCATTCTTGCCAAGGACTCGCCTAAACAGATTCTTGTCCCTGGAATTCGAAAAGCAAGTAAATTAGTTGATTGCACAGAAAATTACTTTTTCGAGTCCTTATAAAAAGCAACAATGTTTGCAGCAGTTGTCCAACACACACACACCCACACACACACACACACACACACACACACACTTTAAAAATAACACGGCGATTAAACTGTTGGTATAAAACAGTTTGATATACCAATGTAGTTGTTGCTTCCTAGATGGTATTTTAATCCGTCATTAATCATTGTTTCTAGTATTTAGCATATGTTATCTGTTAGAGATATGCGTCTATATGCATTGATGTCTTTAGGTTTTTTCTCAGGTTTGGGTATTGGAATGACGATATCTTTTTTCCAACTTTTGGGTTGTTGACCCTTCCGCCATCTCTTATTAAGTAGATGTAGTATGATTTCGGTTATGTTTTCCGAGATGTGTTTGTATATTTCATAAGCAAGTTGGTCTTCTCCGGGTGAGGTTGCCTTTTTCTTAGCAAGTGCAGTTATCCATTCTGCTATTGTAACGTCCTCATTTAATTTGGATTTTTCGGATCCTAGGTCGGAGAAGTGGTTTCGATAATTTTGTTCTACATTTTGGCGGTGCTGTTGGAATTTGTGGTTATGGTGGAGTCGTTGCTCATGCTTGCACAATGTGATACCAGGCAGTATGCTTTTGCTTTGTTGGTTAGATTTCCAGTCAGTTTGGGAGTTGGTAGCTTGTTTTTCCCCTTTATTGATTTTATTTTGTTCCATACCTGTTTTGCGTTGGTTTGGAAGCTTACGTTAGAGCAGAAGGCTTGCCAGAATTTTTCTTTTGCATTTTTGATTATTGTTTTCATTTATTTTCCCCTACTTTTGTAAATCCTAAAGTCATTGCAATTCATTGTGTGTTTAAATCGATTAATGCCCTTTTAAGTTTAGTTTTAAAAAAATCTTTTTCCATTATTCGTTCCACCATGGGACAGTGGGTTTAAGTTTTTGTCCTCCTGTTCTGGGTATACTTATTGTAGCTGCCTTAGTTAGGGTGGTCATTACATTTAGCTTATATTGATTTATGGTATCATTATAAAGGTCTGCTAGAGTTCCTGTAGAGAGGGCGATTTTAAATTTTTCCAAATCGGCTTTGTCACACCTCCACTTTGGTATGTTTTTAGTTGGGTATGTTTGTGTCATTATATTGAGGGTGAGTACGATAGGGAATTGATCGATTTCATGGGTGATGCTTTGATCAAGTTCTTTATCTGAGATTTGGGCCAATTTAAGAGTGACTATGGTGAGTTCGATTGATGTTAATGCACCTTTGATATGGTCTAATCATGTTCCTGCTCCATTATTAAAGATAACTAGATTGGATTCGCTTGTCCATTTTTCAAGTAGTTTTCCCCTCAGGTTTTGCATTATTCTGCTCCATCTTACGTGATGGGCGTTAAAATCCCCCGCATATAAGATTGCCTCTTTGTCATTTTCGTATTGTGATTGATTGCTGTTGGATTATCTCACCCTGGGTCTTATACCTTTAGCAGTTTTATAGTTTGCTGGCCAGTGATAATCATGATGGTTTGAATTTCTGTTTGTTCACGTGCGTCTTGGTTTTGATCTGGGATAACGTCTGAGGTGTTTGTAAGTGAGACAGTAATATAAGTTGCTAACCCATTTTCTAATTTACCGTTTGTTCCTTTAGTAGTATGTACAGATGAGTATCCTGTAATTTTGGGGTGATCTTAGAGGCCTGATTTAGATGGATTTCTTGTAGGCAGATAATGTAAGGTTTAGGTTTGATTGAGCTTATTTTTTTGGATTAGCTCGGATATATTCTTAATTATCTCGCGGCAGTTCCACTGCCACAGTATCGAGCATTTACGTTGAGTGGGATACATGTTGATTATTGATATTTACTATTGTTATGATTTTGGGTATGGTTTACCATAATGTCGAGTTTTGATTGGTAAAGAACTTTTTTTTTTTTTTAATTTGGTTACCACTTGATGAATCATGTCGATTCGGACATGATCATTCTCTGTATTGTGTGCAATGATATTAGCACATTCAGTAGTGAACCGATGGACAACAGTTGTAGAGTACCTATATGATTTGTTGGCTTGATTATTCCTTTCCTCTGGTGTGCTGGTGTATTTGGGTAATTGGTTTTTTTATATATGGGTGCCTTGCTATTATTAAAATGCATACTAGAAGGTATTGTAGGGCGTCTGTTTGGTTTGGGTGATGCTGTTTTGCTTATGTTAGGGTTCCTGGTTTATTTTTAACAATTTTTTAATTTTTTTTTTTTTGGGGGGGGGGGCTGTTTTATTTGATTGGTGGTAATGTTGAGTTTTGAATTTGCATTTTGTTTTGGGGATTTGGGGTTTTCGGATTTTGAATGATATTTAGTCTTGCTTCTTTATATGATGTGTGATTCGAATCCTTATGTTGTTATATAGCAAATTCACGAGTAGTTAGGTGGCATTAATATGATTTAGGGTGATGTGGCGAGGTCCTGTACAGTTAGCTCATTTAATTTCTTTTCTCGTGCACCACAGTTGTAGATTACCTATATGATTCCTTATTGCGTTTCCCTACAGTGGTCGTACTTTGAATTGTTTTTTCAAGAACTAATGAAGTGGCCACACCCTTGGTTTGTGGTTTATTTTCTTAGTTTTCCTGTTTATATTGCTTTCCGTAGTTACCTAATCTTACCATTGGTTTTTTATGTGGGTGGGAGGCGTATTGAATTCGATTTTAGCAACTGGTGGTTCCTGTTTTCTAGAATTTTTGAGTTTACCTGTTTATATTAAACCCGTGACATGCAAGGTCTTCCTCGAGATGTTTGATTGTTTTGAGTTTTTGTTCTCTTAGCTGCCTAAGGACTTTTTGTATACTGTTACTGTACTGTTTTTGGTTGCGTTTTGATTGATCTCAGTACTTGTTTGCCGTTAGTGTAGGTTTCCTGCTTCCCATGTTTTTTTATAGTGCTGCATGTTTAGTTATAGCAACTCTAATTTTTTGGTGCAATTTGTTCAATTTCCATATACTTATGTACTTGTTGGATAGTGCTGCACCGGATTATTATATAGTTTGTGAGTGAGAGTTCGCTTGCCATGCTAGTTTGTTTTAAGTTTAGGAATTTAAAGATTTTGCTAGAGGTAAAGATTGTGAGAATGATGGGGTGAAATGTTTGCCCATGTGTTGTGTTGTGCTCTGTTTTTGGGGTAGGTTTTGGTTCTGGTTTGGTGTTTGATTTATCCCCTGTTTATCTGTCTGATGTTTTTGTGATTGACCTGGTAATTTATGGTTTGGTTGTTTCGGTTTCTGATTTTGGGTTTGCCTGTTTAATTCCTTTTCGTTGGCATTGTTTATGGTTATTTTGGTTCAATTTTGCTCATGGTTAGTCAGTGTTAGTTGGTTTGCTGTGGGTTTCCTCTGTTTGTTTAGTTATTTTAAAGGTAGCTTCCCTTTATATAAGTATGTTTGTTTAGTCACTTGTTTTTTTTTTTAAATCTTATGTGTTACATAATTGACTATCTAAAGTCTCTAAGAGTTCTGCAATTTCCCTTTGTTCTTCTTGTTCTATGGTTTTGTTGTCCTTTGACGGCCGTGAGATTTGGAGGCAATGAATGGTTTCCTTACTTTTTAGTGTTTTAAAGTTGTGCCAAATTACTGATTGAGATTGATTATATTGCTGTATGATTTTCCTTGGTTTCTGGGTTTTGGATGTTGTAGATTGGGGTGGGGATATCAGTTTCCTTATCCAAGTTTGTTTTTATAATTTTGATTGTATTCGTGGTTTTCCTGTTTATGTTAATGAAATATTTGGTCGATTTTGTCTATCGAGGGTTTGACTTTTGTTATTTCTGTCCTTGCTGAGTCATTACTTAGAATCGGGATTGTGTCGATAAGGTCAATATTTTGAGGTCCTGTACCCGGGTGTAATTTGGGAAAAGTGACGAGTGAGATAAAGGGATGAGTTGAGATTTGAGTGCTACTTGCGGGTTGAAATGCAGCTAGCTTGGGTGAGTTCGTCTGTGGTTGTGGGTGGGGGCGGCCTTGTGACTGTAACATTCAATGTTCTGACAAAGGTGTCAGTGGTGATGGTTGGGATGGTGTCTATGCTCCCACTATATAGTACGGATTGATTGATTGGCGTACATTTGTGGTAGATTCCAAACGGGGCATTAGGGATCCTGTTTGGTGTTGGGGTTTCGGCAATTTCGTATGAGTGCTTGTTTATTCTCCTATCCGATTTATATTTCTTGAATGAAGTTTTATATGTTGATTCTGGTTTAGACATGTTTGAGTGTTTAGTTTTTTTTATACTTTTGGTTTCGTTAATTACATATTAGTTTGTCTTTAAATTATGTATGTGTGATTTAATTTTTAATTTTTATATACTTGTGTTTAGTTAGTATAATGCAGGTTACGGTAGTATTTGGATTATTTGAATATATTACGGTTAGTTATATGTTTCAATGGCCCGTTGCGGATATATTCATTTTGTTCACAATAGTTTTATTGTCGTGAGTTAATGTTGCTACGGCGGATGTTAGTATGGTGGCCAGTTTGTATGATCTCGATATCAACCGATTCAACTGTTCGAGCCGATTATCCCTTCCTACGTCTTTGTCTAAAGTTGATTAATATTGTGTGAAATGCAGGGCCCGTATCCCCACAAGTGGACTAGCAACTATAACAACAAGAAACAAACGACAAGCAGTTACAGGTAACTGTGAACGATGTGGGACAAAAATTGTTCAATTTATTCCTGATCCAAACAGTATTAAAAAGGGAGGTGATATTGCCGCGCAGCTAACAAAGTAACCAGGAACACCATGAGGGAAATACCCAGGAGAAAAACACCTTGCAGGATATAATTACTGTGGTCCTGGTACCCGACTTGATATCGATTAGCAGGAACGCTCAATCAACAAATGTTACACGTGTTGCTGCTGAAAATAGTTAGCACGACAGGCAATATGGCAAATTTAACTCTCAACGTCTAAACGAATCGAGTATGCACATTTTGATGTTAGCGTTCCTAATGAAGTTCGTCAGGCTGATATTTTATTTTTAGCACACGATACTATTAAAATACGAAGACGTCGATTAACATATAAATACGCGTTAACAGTCTCTGATATTGCAAGTAGATACAAGGAAGCAGAGCTGCATTCAACAAAGACAGCCACTGATGTAGCTTCTGCGATTGAACGAATTTATCGACATGGTGGTCTACGATGACCAGAACGGCTACAAATTGATCCTGACAGAGAATTTCAAGGTGTAGTATCATCGTCGATGAAGTAACATAACGTCAAAATGCGATGAAGACATACTGCAATTCATTGTAATCAGGCAATTGTTGAGCAATTTAATGGAACACATGCTGAGCGGTTATTTGGATATCAGTATGCAAAGGAAATAATTCAAGACAAAAGATATCGCGAATGGTTTGCAAGTTTACCAAGTGTGATAGCTGCATTAAATAATGAAATTCCTCGAACAACCAACATCAAACCTGTTAGCGCGATCACAAAATAGCATACACCCGTACAACGAAGTGATTTTTAAAAACAATCAGTATTGGGTAATGTTACTGTAAAATATTTATATGAACCAGGTGAACTTGAAGGTGGTAAAAATGAGCGACTGATCCTATATGGAGTATTACCACAGATAACATTTCCAGTTTGGTTACATCTACCGGTAGACCCGCAATCTAAAGGTTAGATTCAACTGCTCAGCGTGGTTTTACACGTGAATATTTACAAGTAATACCTGAAGACACTCATTTACCACCGAAATCACTTAACTAGCACCCCTACGTCGATTACATTCAAGATAGGTGAGCATCATATTTTTGCGTGTATGACCAAGACTACTATCGTTTCTATCGACGGTAAATTGTCTTTGATCATTAATTGAATATCGCCACAACATTATACAATTACAGCTTGCAAAATGATTATTCTGCTGATGCTTCAGCGCTATGATAAATTTAACAACGAGATCAAAGTCGCGGTTTTTTTGTCACTTTGTTCATAAACAGCTAATTATTTTCTGACTATATCACTATCTGAAATAACCGCTGTTGAAGTGTATCACGAACTATCCTTCTACCTGCCACTATTAAATGATTATGTATCCAGAAAATCGTTCATATAAATGTTTGAAATCATTGTACGCATTATTTCCCTTTGAATTTTGTTCAGTTGCAGTCTGATTAATTTAATACACTCCTTTAATTCTACATCAATAGATATATGATCATCAGTTATCTCCTCGTAATAATCTACAAAAGTCTTTAGCCACCTGTGCGGAGATAATCAACAAACGGCAATCGTTGACCATGATCGCCGCACATGATCACAGCTGTATTTTTCAATAACAGCCAATCAAGAAACATTTTTAATATATCTTTAGATACTGTGCATACTTGATCCCTAATGATGATTTTTGGAATATATTTCTCTCCCATTCGATCAGGAGTCGACGTTTGTGTACACTGCTTGGCGGGCTGGTTCCATCTGAAGAAATTATGATAAGTACATGATCGCACTCCTCGTTATTTCATTACTCGTGCGAGTATGTGGGTATGTGTTAAAACAACCATATCATCTTAATTAAATCGAGATAATTCGATCATTCGAGTTGTTTTACCAGGACTACCCGCTCCGTTTAGATAAATAGTCTTGTGTCGGGATACTGGATCATGTACGGATGCCGCAGACGATAATTCTGATTTCTGATTATTTTTTAATAAATATCTTTGATTTCAACATCTGCGGATTCAGAATAATTATATACCACATCTGCGGATTCAGAATAATTATATACCATTTTGTTCTACATTCCCCCATGATACATCATGAGCGGTAAATTGAGTCACTAATTCTGAATATTTTCTTTCAATATAAAACGAATCCTTTGCAACTCTGACTTGACTGATAAGGAAACTATTTATCATCGATAATAAATTTATAGAAACATAAGCGATCATTGAGGATGTCGTTTATGATCATATGCTCCGCCTTGAGTAAATTTACGAATTATTCTTCTACCAGGATCCTTTGCGATTTTATTTTCATCAGGCGGTGGTTCCCAATCTTGGGTCTGAGGACGGTATGATATAATTGCTTCACTTACAATGAATGATATTACTATTTTACGATCAAGCATATATCTTAACAGCACTATTGGTGCCCAACATTTTTATGAGAAGTGCTTACCGAACCAAATATAACAAATATGATGAAGACATTTAGCAAACTCGAATGACTCAATACGGGCGAATCCAGTTAGATCAAAATCAGGTAGGGGTCCGTTTATCGATACCCTAGTCATCTCCTGCGTGGGGTGTCCAAATCTTTTGAAATACTCAGAACACTCTCCGTAACCAAGATAACGTCAAGGATAACAAGCGACCATATCCACGGAAATAACGTCGTTGTGGTCATACCTGGTTTTACACAATCCACCGTGTCCGTATTCACATCAGCCAAGCTGCACGTCTTCAAGAAGTTCAAATCGTGGAGAAGTATTACTGCAACATGTTTGTGTACGAGACTTTTCACCGGGTGATCTAAAACGGTCTTGTTATTGACCATATTGACTAGGATAAAAAAATAACTCTTTACACATCCTTTTAACTATTACACAGAGCGAGAATTCTGCACGTGGGAATACTGGAAAATATAAACCTTTTTCGAGGAGAGCAGTTAAATCCATAAATACTGAGACCTGTGAAGAAATAATATTTCAGTCAACGAACGCGGCTGGCAATTTTGGTATTAGCTTACGCTTGGTACAATATGTAGCAGATACAATAACCAAGTCAACGTTTTCTAAGAAGAATGAACAATGGATTTCATTTTATTATGTTCCGATAATGTTAGATACGGACGACATCCTTGAAAAGAAAAACAACAACGAAGACAAATCTATTAAGCTAAGTTCTCTCCGGTAGATTAATTAAGCAGTTATATATTTTACTGATTAATTATTTTGTCATTATTAGCTGGCACGATCACACAAATTAAATGTCTACATGATTATTGACAGAAAATATTTCACTTAACTTTTCTGCTTGCACTACAGTCCAAACTGACTAGGAAGTCGCTATTACCGTCTTTATAGTTATACACATACTTCCAGTGATTCATAGCGTGAATTCCCAAACTAACTCATGAGTTCCAAAAATAACTCATCATATAAGTTCCCAAATGACTCTGCCGTGAATTCCGCCAAAAACTCATCATGTAAATAATCAATGACTCATCACGTGAATCACTGGAAATATGTGTATAACTATAAAGACGGAGAATCGTGAAATCCTAGTCAGTTTAGACTGAAGTGTAAGCAGTAAAGGTAAGTGAAATATTTTCTTCGGTAATCTAGAGGTTGCGTTTTACACAATTGTTTTATAGCACATAGTTCAGAAATATAATTTAAAGCTATATTATGAACTGTATAATGAGTTACGAAAATGGCAATGATATTATTTCTGCTATTAAAAAATTAAAACATGACGGCATAAATATATCTGATGAACTAAATCCTGAGAAAAAGTATTTCTGATTCTGAAACATTACAAAAACGTAAATATGAAGGGGGATACACATTACCATCATAATACAGGTTCGTAAAGCAAATTCAAACGGGGATGCTTCAATCGTTGACTATAGTAAAAGAAAGTGAAGTGATGGAATTCATCCCTCTTTCTCCGTGTCACAAGATTACAAATTATGTCAGAACTGTCTCGTGAATATGAGGTAAAAATGACAATCAATACTTGCATAAGACATTTAAGAAAGATTATGTCAGAAACTGTCAGTGGTAATGAAAATGAAAGTTAGAGTGGAAAGGAACTTGAAATTATGTTAGATTTTAGTCTTCCTCTCGTTGATTTAATCGATTTGCCAGTAACAATATATCCACCTGTTTGATACCATCAGGGGGATTAAATGTGCCTGATCTCTATCACGCGTCTGTGTCATCTTTCAGGATTGTAATGTTCCCTTGTCCTTGATAAACTAGTAGATTTTTAAGATTTCACATATAAGTTCAGACTCAGTGTTTAATTTTGTAAGTCAAGCAAGTTGCCGGATTGGTTAGTTTGACATTTATTCTTGATAATAGCGGATTATGACATCGTAGATAGACCGGATTGATTGGTTTTTGCACAATCAGATATCCGGGTGGTACTTGCTGTGCAAAAGTATATAAGATATATCCTTGCGGGGCTTGATTTGATATTTCTGTGTTTGTATGATAGCTTCCATCAATTACGTCACATACAAGATTGACCGCGATCGTTGAGGTACTATTTACAATTCCCGGTGAAATATGACGGCCTTGTCCATGTTGTCCATTGCTGTATCTGAGAATGGTATCCTGCTGTTGTGTTATCTTTCTACATTGTTCAAGCATTTTAGGAAAGTTTTCGTTGATAAGATTGCTGATTGATTCTTTTAGTTTGTCAGTTGCAAGTGATGGTATTACAGATGTTGTTAATTGTTGTTCAGTTATTTTATAGTGATCAAGAAATACCTTATTTGAAACGAATGTGGATCACCCATAGGCATGATACACTTTAGTATTGATGACATTATCACAAATGCGCCAATTAATGTGATCAGTATCGTCTGTAACCTGAATTAAATGCTGCATCATTTCGATGATTTGTTGTTTTATTTCATCAGAATACGATTGAGTGATACAGTATAATACAATTTTTAAACTAAAATAAACGCGTATAAATTCGGGCATAATTGCTTCTGAAAAATTATTAATGTATCTTTCGTTCACAATTAATGTAAAATTCGAAGTAGTAAATAAACCCCAGTACTTTTCTGTTGATATTGTTGTGTCACCAAAAGTCATAAATCATTCCCTTTCCCAAATATCTTTTCTGTACTCTGGCTCCTTCATAAATTTCTTTTCGTCGGTGATGAAATCAGACAGTTTTGGATCAGGTGTTGGTGGAAGTATCGGTGCAGCAACTTCAGGCTATTCTAACACTGATATGATCGACGACTGATACATATCAACGACGTAATTCGGTTAATTGATCTCTATCGCGGACAATAACGTTGGTTCGTGTACTGGTTATGGCTATCTTGGATTCTTTCCCCGTAACAGATTTAATTGGACATTGAAATTCATCATTGATCTGTTCGATCTAACAACTGCCGGTTGTTATTCCAACAACTACCCAGTCATGTGTTCTATTTGGTTTATTTGTATTTGCAAATACCATCTAATTATTCGATTGTAGACCGCCGAACGATCTTGACCGGATATTGGCCAACTGTATTATACCCGCAACTGCGCAAGGGTGATTTCTTTTACTGGAATGGCGGTTGGAAAATTAATACTGAATTCAGGGTTGAATGAGCTTAATGATATCATCGTGGTTATCAGCGGAATTGCTTCTGCGGCTATCTGCTAAGGTATTTCTGTCATTATTTAAGCTCCCACTTTTCAAATCATGGTTATCTAAATCAATTATTTCATTGTATGTCTTAACCATTATATCAGTTCAGAATATAATATCGTCGTATTGTCAAGGCTTGATGATATCAGCGTCGACAATTTAAAATACGCTGTAGCTGCCGTGTGTAATTGTACAGCATAACCGTGCAATGTTGTGCTCGTGCACGTGGACAGCTATTTCGCGATAATATTAAAAACAACAACAATAGATGCTGCGGAAGAAACACATATTGTTGCTACTGCTACCGTTAATGGTATTAGCGCTGACAACACTATGCCGGTGGACGCAACGAGTGTAGTTACCGATTATACAACAACATCGATGGCAACTACACGTCTTTGGTATTTTGTTACTTTCGTTTTATACTTGTCAACGATGGATTTTAGCGCTGTTTTCCATTCACGTACTTGATCATGTCTAAATTTTTGATCGTCCATTATATTGTACACAGTAACCAATTGAAGCGTTTCAGCTACAAATTCCAGACACCACCAGTAAGATGTTGCGGTTAATTTTTTATCAGCTGCTTCCAGTATAAACGTTTCTTCGTTCCCGCTATTTAACACAACAGACACAACCCCGGAAAACTTATCGGTTGAATGCAGCGAGGGATATGTAGTGTATATACCAAATTTTGCAGCGCTGAACACAGACAACATGTACGCACCACTGACTCCAGTGGTATGTTTGATAGTATTATTTTGCTGTGACCATGTTGAGAATCCTGATGATATCGTATATACGTTATTGGTCATCTGTTTGTGAGGAACTTTAATCAGATCAATTTTGTTAACGATATCAGAAAATCAACTTAAGACATCTAGTGGTTTTTAATCGTTTCAATGCTCGTCTTGATATCAAAGATTTTCACGTCAGCCCTCAAGTTAGTTCCAAAGAATTCCTCTGCGATGTCATTACATTTTCGAAAGTTGCTATGGCGATTTGTAAACGTACTTACGTGAACATCATACTCGGCCCGCAACGTGGATAATTTACCATCAACGGTTCTGTAGTTAACGTCTACATATTTTTTATTGTTGAGCCATTTTCGTCAGATGTTGGATCTTTGAGCACTACTTTTTTATTTCCTTTGATGCTTCGTTCATCTGTCATTGTTTCGCCGATAATCTTTAAATGATTCGCAATGCTTCTTGCAATTTCATCTATGATAGTTCTGATGGTTATACACGATATATTTTAGTCTCTGATTCTACCTCCGTCAGTAAACACAGGGATGTTATCCGTGGTAGCACCGATAACTCTAAGAACTATATATTTGCATTTGATATTACTCGTTTTCAAAACGCCGTATTTATCCTGAAAAACAACAGCTTCATCTCGGTCAACTCCAGAGAGGATCATGATATCAGCGAGTTCGTCTTTAGTCGCGGAATTTGACAAATGTATTTCGTCAAATTTTCTTTTACTCTTAGTAGTCTCACCGCGGGATCTTCCATAAATATATACCATTATTCTTTTCTTTATGATCTAAATTAATGATTTCTCAAACTGTTGACTTGTATAATTAGATACGACTTTGCGAGGTGGCAAGGATGGCGTATTTGATACATCGCCAATTACAGCAATTGCCTCAAGGCCGCATATTGGTGGATCGGTTAATGTTTGTGTTGGTAGCTTTGAGTACCCGATTAGCACTCTGTCTGACGTCGTCCGCAGAGACATAGTGCATAAATTTATGCGGTGGAGCTAACCCGTACGAGTCAAACTAAACAATTCCACGGGGATCAATTGCGTATGCTACCCAATGAGTTCCTAAACCGGTACTATTATTGAGATTAATAATACCCGTCTCGGTGTTGTTTGGTCGCTGCGGTAACTAATCGTGCATAAAAACACCTCTATAATTTTTTTAGTTACTCAGAAGCAATAAGTAAGTCAAAATTTGGCATCGGCGAAATTTAACGCAGAGTTTCTGGAAGTCTCAAACGATTTCCTCGTGGATGAGTTCCTGGAAGCCTTAACCCCTTTCCCGTTGTTTTTGTAATGCAATTACAGCAGCAGTTCCACCAGCACCTAGCGCAGCCGCTTTTGCAACGGCTGGGCTGCAGCGGCTATTAGCGCTTGTGATGGATTGAGTAATGGAAAGATACCACCGGTCTTAGCGGTGTAACTGATGACACCAAAGGAAAGTTTAAGTCGTATTCCAGTTTTGTTTTGGAGTGGCTTTATCGAGGTGTTTAAGTTGACGCGCTGTAAACGGCAGTTATTTTTCACCGCCTATGATTTGATCGTGCTTTAGAGTTATTCTGGTTCCTGTTTTATTCACTGAGGCAGATTGTAGTTTTTTAATCTGACCAAGAGTCAGACTGACACTGACGTGGCGGTAAGACATTTTTATAAAATACTCGTGTTTTTAAATCGTTACATATTTTCCACTGGTGCGGCAACAAGTTTCATTCGACCACAGCACCTTCAAGCAACATAGCCTTGTCGCTAAGTATAACCGCGAGTGTTCTGTAATTAACACCACCTGGATCTACTCTAGCTCCGAAGAGTATATCAACGACATATTGTCTGAATAAATCAAGATGATCCAGTTAAAAGTAATAGATCAGATACAGTGTTTTAAAATCCAACTGTGAGATTTGTAAATCAGTGTCTATGTTTTGATCATGTCCCATATACGACATCAATCGATGATACGCGCGCGCAACACTATTATTTTTTATATTCAAGATTATATCTTCGAATGGTACTTTGTTTTCGTTTATTCGTAAAGAAACCTCACTGACTCCAAGGGGGTCAAATATCACGTGACTGTGTTTTTGACTACCCAACAGATCATTATTTTGCAGTGCAACAAATATGTGTCTTGGTGCAGAAACACCTTGGTAAGATGCTATTTGCAACGTAAATACTCCGGTAATATGTCTCTGAATGCTATCCGTGGACACTGTGTGCCATGACAGCAATGACTTCCCGCCTGTGTTCATGAACGAAAGTAATTGTTCTTCGTCAGCGACCCATTGAGTCATTAAAGTCATCAGCAGTGAAAGTTTAAACAGGTTCAGCTTACCAGCAGCAGCTCCACCAGCACGCCAAATATCATCATAATCGTTACATTCTCGTACAGCACAACTGCGTGTTTCGCTCCAAAGATAACTTGTCTTACAATTCTTCAAAATCCAAGGATATGTGACAGTGGAATCGCGCAAGAAAATCTTCTACGATTACCTTTCAGCACATTTTTACGCGTAGCAAATCCAAGATTGTAATCGTCGTTGGTGCTTTGCAGCATCAAAAATTCAGCAGCTGGTCTATCTATCGCTCCAGGTGGTTGTGGGGCAACCGCGGTATCTCGTGGTACTTGTACTCGAAGAAATTGCCTGTAATCAGGATGATCAGTGTTATCTTTGAAAAACGTCATCGACGGACAAGCCGATCTCGAATAATCGTCGGAATATCTTGCTATCCCTATTATTGTTGTGGCAATATCAACATCCTTCTGAATTTTATCGATGTTTTATCCATCAATCATGTAGGAGCGCTGTCAAATAACGCCATAATACCATTATTAACAAAACAACCATAGCCCCGGCGTCGTATGGTGTATTGGCAACATCTGTTACGCGCTCACCTTCTAAGTCAATAAACGCCTCGAAGGGTAGAAAATATCTACTTGTATCATGGACATGCAATTCAATTCTTCCACGTGCATTAGGTACGCGTGCGACATAAGAATAAAACTGATAATCACGCACGGATTCATCTTTGTGAATTGGTTCATCCATATTGAATGCTGTGTCGGATTTGAGTTCGGACATCTTATTGTATTGTCGTTTTTCCAAATGATTACCGTGCAAACCAACGAAGACCACTTCCCTAAATACAACTTGTGTTTGTTTCGCTAGGTTCTCTTTGTCTTACCAAATCTGCATGTTTTTGATTTGCGGCTTGATTTAATATTTTACTGACATTTCCAGGAATAACTTCGGTGCTTGGTAATTTTACTGGTTGTTGCTGAACCACCTTTCGTCTGCGTATTAATGGGGCTATTCTTTCTTTGATTGTAGTGAACGCTTTACCAGCACCGTCGCTGATTACAGCAGGAGCTTTTTCACGAAAAACGTCGATGTCTTTCATTGATAACTGGTTTGCGATTCGTGCTGATTTGGGAGCTATCCTTGTAAATAATCCCCGAACAACATGACCGACTCCATCTCCGTAATACTAGTTGTAAACGGGTAATTGTGAGTTTACTACTCTGACCATCTCGGGTCTGCGGTGGTCGTTGTTGTGTATAATCATCTTGTTTCATAGTTATTCGTTTAATCGCTGTGGTAGCCGTCCACGATTTCATTAATAAGTTCCCGATACACATTAATATCCATAATACCGCCTTGAAATAATCTGTTATTATATTGTTTGGACAAGTAAGAAGACCACTTCGCGTAAAACCGTTACCAGTAGCATCGGTGCCAGGTGCATCGTAAAAGTTTTCCTCTTCAATACAAGGTGGAGCGAATGAAGTTCTTCTTTGATGATAAAATATCTCCTTGTAACGGATGTTTCTTTTTTATCTCGTCAACTTCTTTCTCAAATTGCGCGATTTTATCCTTGTATTTACTAGAGGTTCTTTGTATATTTTCAATTTCTCTAAATATCGCCTGTGTTTGGATGTAATAATGTATCACGAACCTGATATCCGTAAGGGTTAATCAAACTAGAATTCTCCTGAAGTTGTCTCTAACCCTTTTTGGTTAATTGAGCTGGTGGTTTTGAAGGTGGTTTTGATTCTGGCGTAACAAGTTTCTTTACATCACTGACCTCCTTGCGGACTTGATCAATGCTATCAAATATTTGTTGCATTTCTTTCCAACCGGTAGGGGTTGACCTGCAGCTATTTCAGTCGGAAGTTCTCGTAAAATCTTCTTTGTTTTCTTAGCCCTCGCCGCTATTTTTATCAGTTTGCTCAGCGGTTTGTTTTACTGATGAAAGAAGACCTTCACTAGCCATTGCGACTCTTTTAGTAACTGTTGTGATAGGCTTAAATTATTGTCCTGTACACGTTGATAATTCAACTTGTGATTCTTGACCCGATTGCAATTTTTGCTTAACAGCATCTCTCAACGGATGATATGTCTTATTTGCTTGTAGCCGTTCTCGAGCTAATCTAGCTGTATAAGATTCTTGCGTTGGTGGCATTATTTGTTATAACTTTATTTTAATTGATAACGGCAACGAGAGTGCAGCCAGGACATTCCCAGTCACCCCCGCGATCCTTTCATTTGTGATTTTTTTGCGATTTTCATGAAGTCTTAATTTTGCGATTCAAGAGTAAGTCAATTAGAGGCTGTTCGCCCTCTCAGCTGCTAACCTAGTGTATCATCATCATTTAAATTATAGACATGTTCTCCCATACGGGCATGTACATATGTCAACCTAGTGGAGTTCTCAATTCCCTTAATATACTAGATACAGATGGGAATTCATTCCCCAAATATTTTAAATTGCCCTATGTTGCATAATGATACGTATCTTTGTAATGGAAAGAAATATCGATGAGCTGCAAAAAGAAGTTGGTAAGTTCTATTCATGTACTGTAAAACCTGCTAAAGACACCTGCGTAGAGATACTGTCTGCTTATTCAGGACACTATACTTCCTAAATATCACACTTGCTCAATAAGGACAACATTTCTCTTAAACATGCACATTTCTTCATAAAAATGATCTTATTCCTATGAAATGAAATCATGCTTACAAAAGACAATTTTTTACCTATATAATTAAATCTCCGCATAAGTAAGAATGTCCTTAAAAAGGTTTGATTATTATAACATATATAGTTTCTTCTAACTAGGACACATGTAAATGAAGGACAATTTCTTCCAGAAAAGATATCCTGATCATCAAATACAATGCTCCTCTCAAAAAGTAGAGACCCCTAAAATACAGGTTCATAGAGGACATGTTATTCCTAAAATAAGACTCTTTTTCATAAAGGTAACTGCTCCCCCTATAACGACTCGTGCTTATAAAAACATTGTTCATCATATAAAGAACACATTCTTATAAGGAATATAGCTTCACCTTCGAGTACAACTCTCGTAAATGACGTTGTTACTAAAAAAAGAAGACTCATGCTATGAAATGACACCGCTAATCCAAAAGTACAAAATTCTTAATAAGGACATTGTTCCTCATAAAAAGGGTCTCCTACACATAAAGGACAATGTCTCTTATATAAATAACACCTGCTTATAAAGGATAAAGTTTACCCTACTACATAACGTCTACGAATACACCACAATGTTCCTCTTACAAACAAGGAACACCTGTTAACAAACGATACTAATGAACATCTGAGTGTAAAAGGATACTCGTCGTGCAACAAACGTGTTCTTGCCTTTAAAGGATACTATTCCTTATAAAAAAATATTTTAAAAAAACACCTGCTCATAAGCGACAATCATTACCGGTTTATTTTGTTGCTCTTTCATATTTCAATATTAAAACAAGCTTGGTGTGGGTTTGAAGATTGAAATTTGTTTCCTTACTTGTAAAAATATTCTTCTTTTCTCCGTCGTTCTCCTTCTTCATGTCCATAATAAAAGCGCCGATAAAATCCTCGATTTTTCCCTCATCGAATTTCTTCAAGTGTTCATCAATGAGTTCTAACTCTTTCACCACTTGCATTTTTCGAGTAATGTTTTTGATTCCAAAGAAATCTCCCCTAATGAATCTTAATATGGGCATGAACAAAACCGGAGATCGAACGGAGGCGTAATGTACAAAGGAATTAAAGCCATCCATTAGTGTTCTAAACCTAGGATCGTCGTGGCTAAATTGTCCACAGAAGACGAGGTGTGAAATTACATTTCCAGCACTTGTCTGAATATGCGACATCATTTGAAAAGGTTTTCGGTTGAGATTGTCAATTTCAGAGAGAAAAAGCTTCACTTCCACCTGAATTTTTTCGTCGAGTTTTGACTTTCCAAATCCAAAATTCCGGAGAGTCATGAGAATAAATTTCCTTAGATTCTTCCACGTTCTTCCGAAACTGCTACAATATCTGTTAAAAGAAATCAAGCAATAACTGTTTTGTTCATTTGGACGGAATGGAATTCAGCGACATTTTATCATATTTTTGATAGAGACTTATTGATGCAGTATAAGAAATCGTCTTTTCCGTTATGATTGCGACCGTGTGAACAACCTAAACAGGGCATTTGACTGCTTAAATTAACTAAAAGTTATTTTCTAGGCTATGCAGTTTGTAAAACTTAATCAATATTTTTGTAGAATAAAAATCCATGGATGACTGATGCAGGATAAAGGGCAAGTTCCCATCTTTGTCGATGTGAAACATTTTTTCGCACTCGAAGTGCCTAAGCTTTATACATGATTTTGTATATATTTAGCTAATGTTATAATGACGTATGCGAGGGTGGTGTCATTTATTTATTGATATATCTATTTCTACATATAACTTACCCGAATAGACTTGCTTATAATTCGAGTGCAACTGAACACAATACATACCGTGATCAGTTCTATATTTTTTGAACAGATTACTTATAACAAACTGCATAGACCGAGAACTGCCTGTACCAAATGCGAAGATCTGGATCGGAGCAAGTTGCAGTTGAAACCTACTTATAAGCAGGAATATGCGGTAAATAATTGTACGGTAGTTTGCGACATTTGCGTTTAATCTGTAGTACCTTTGAGTGTGAGCCTCTTCTAACTTCTCTAACCTTTTAATTGTTCAATCTCATGTATGTGATCATAATTGGTACCGAATACGCTAGCTACAAATCTGGGTCTATCCAATTTGATAATATTAACTGTGGAACAAAGAACTTACACGCATGAAGTAAATGCTCCTCACAACCATACTGAAGAAGAGAGGAATATCACGGAATGTTTGCATAAGCATCGAGAAATATTTCTTTTATAATATAAACTATAACACATGAATATTTCACAATGTTCTTGTTACATATGTTATCGCATGACTACTGTTTCATATCTGCTTGTACACCTATACGTTTCCACATTACATATTCATTTAATTTTGTATTGATTAATACGGTGTTTTGGTAGACATTTTGAATCGATATTTCTACACACATGTCAATAACAGATCTGTTTAAATTATTTCACTGACAACCTTGCATCCATTATTCTCGATGTAAAATATCGAACATTTTTAAATCCCTATTTGTTTTGAATTCATTTGGTACTGTATATTGTATAGTCACCAGTTCGATAACATTGTTTACCTCCCTTAAAGAATATCTGCAGAGTTATCATTCTTGCAATAAACGTACATGGGTTACTTCCAGGGAGAAATGTAACAATAAATTTAAACAAAGGAATAGGCGATCCATGAAATTTAAATGTTAAAAGTACGTAACATAAACGCTCTGAAAAATATCATTCTTTATACTTGATTTGTAAAACGTCGACTTATTTAAAACTTTTCATGCATTTGAAATCGTCTTTCAGCAGGAAATACATTGGAAAATGTTTCGTTTGCTCATACTTTATGATTTATAAGTCAGTCGATTCCAGTCAAACATAATAACTTATTGCTATCAAACTGGATCACGTTCAAACAATTTGGACTTCACGCTTAATAAAATGAATCTTTGAACTAGAATTGAAATGTATTTTAGTAGAATTGTATGTGTAGTTTATTTGCTTACATAAATGTTTACCCTATTTTTGTTTCAAATAAGGGAAAGTTTGCGTAAACTTGAAGGACCGTAAATTTTAAATATGCGGGAGAAATAGAAAAACAGATGTCATTTATAAATTTGTCAAAGTACTTTTCCTTCATTTTTGGAAATGAATACCTAAATCTTGAAAATACAAATTACTCATAACAATAACAGCAATAACATGGCAAACTTGTGAAGAAATATGGGGTTCGAATTTATGTGAGTCCATCGAAGAAACTAATATATATTAAGATTGAAATAAAATATATTTGAACCTGTTAGGGAAATACCAAACTCTGAATGGTTTTTACCATCTCGGCGACAACTATAGAGATGAAATTGCGCACGGTCAATTAGATACAGGCAAATGAGATAACGACTTTAATATTTGCACTTTGAAAAGTTATGCAACTGAATATATTAATTACACCGTGCCATTTTCTTAACATTAAAATGTTTTCGAATGAATCATGTACGGAGCTATAAAACATTAAGTACTTGCCACATACTTAAATTGTAAGCAACGATACAAACCCGTGTGATTTTTCAATGATTCAGTATTCATATGCAAATTTAACCACAATATGTGCAATACTTCTGTCGTGTACTTGTCGTTTCTAAATGTCAAAATGGCAAAGAATATAGTCATCGTGTTGGATGAGCTTTTGCTCCATGCAGTTGTCCCGGAAATTTTTACTAGACATATTAAAAGTGGCAAAGACTTAAAACCATTACGTGATTCGTAATTCAGTATTGTCAAAATAATAAATATCAGTGTTAGTTGGATTCTTTTAAAACAAATGAAAATAATAATTAAAAAAACTCCAAATTTTTAATGCTGTTCAATTTATATTCCCTTAAATTGTGTTTTCTACAATAAATGTATGTGTGCATTGTATTAAAAGCCATTACAAACTAAGTACTACTTCAAAACATCTTGTTTTGAGTAAATTTAGAGAGAATATTCATAATACTACATTTTACGTAAAAATGTCAACCAAAAGCAAATGAATTTCCAGTAAATGCGATTGATTAAGCGTGCCATAATCATGATGTCGCGTATAAAAATAAAGATATGTATCAACGTCCTATCAAGCTGATTCACATGGTGAACTCTATATAAAAAATAAACATATTCGAGAATCACTCGCAAACTTGTTGCTAAGATCAGCTATGAGTGGTAAGTTAGCCTTGGTCGCAGGTACATAATTATCCAATAGTTAATAATAATGGAATCGATTTATTATAGTCCAATCTGAAATTGGAAGGGCACAACAAACATTAGCAAACTCTCCGGTGCAGCAGTTGTCACACGTTCAGTTGCCGCAGATTGGCTGCCTTCATAGGCAATATGGCAAATGTATTTGCAACGTACCAAAACTATCGAGTACGAAAGGTTTGATGTCAGCACGTCGAACGAAGATCTTGACGCACATATCTTGATTTTGCCAAAATGCCGTCATTGGCACATCACGTAAACTGCACACATACAAATACGCCTTAACATTCTTTAATATTGCAAGTAGATACACATATGAGGATGCGGTATGGACTAAATAGCAACGTAAGTCTCAGCTGCGTTAGAAAGATCTTATTTTCGTGGGGGGGGGGGCTGCAATTACCACAGCTGTTACTGGTTAATCCTGGCAAAGAATTTATCTGTGTAGTAAGATTGCTGAGACAACACCATAACGTTAAGATCAGACGTGGACACATCGTGGTACATCGTGATAAGGTAATCGTTGAATGATTTAATTTAACACTTGCTGAGCCATTGTCAGGACATCAGTACGCACAAGAATAGATCTAATGAATGGGCTATCAGATTACATCACGTGATAAGCGCGCTCAACAGTGAAGTCACTCGTGAAATTGCTATGAAACCCATCGGATGTGATCGTGAAAAAACACATCCTGATTATAAAAATCTGTTGAACTTGAGGGTGATGCGAGCTACTGATCTCGTATGGACTAACCAGACATGAAATTTCCAAGATGGCAAAATCAACTGGCAGGCCTTCAATTTACAGACTAGATTCAACAGCTCCTCAATGTGGATTTGTCGGTGGACGATTACAGGTAATTCCTGAATATATACAATTACCACCAGTTTGGATTCGCTCTAGGAAAGAAAGCTTGTTACTCGAGGAAGCTCGCTCCCCTAAGTCTGTTACATTCAAGACATTTCATTGCTAACTTTTCGCGTGTGGCCGAGACAATTATCAATTATGCGCTCGGTACATAGTCATACTTCATTAGAAAATGTTTCCACAACATTATTCTGTTACAGCAGGCGCAGTGATCATTTTGTCGTTGTTTCCGAGTCATGATAAATTAAACATTAAAATGAAACTGACTATTTTTGTATTCTCGCGCATAACCAGTTAGTTGTTTGTTTAACGTGGATAGACGCACCAGTCGTTGGCGGAGCGAATAGCGTCTTTACAATCACTCGACGATTGTTGTGACAGAGCCCGCTCAATAAACTCTGCGGAAACTTGAACACTTTCAATGAGAGCTAGCTTTCCTTGTGTATCCGTTCCTGGAATCGTGACTAAACTATTTTGTCTACGTGTATCCGCTGAACCTTAACACAGTAGAACCGGCACAGTTGGAAATCGTTCCCGTTAAAGCTCAAATAGTCTACGTTGAGGGGAATAGTTCAGGTGAATAGTCTATTGGCGACTCAACAGCGTCAATTTGAAATCCGTTAAACATCGATAACATGTTATTGACAAATATGCAATTATTGAAGACCTCAAGTAAATGAACTGCAGATAATCACCATCGTAGTAGTTAACGACCGTGCCAGTATTTGTACCCTCTTGTAAAAACGCATTTATTGACATCAATACACCACGCGACGTATCTACAGTTCTGCTGGGTCCATAATTAGTCCTGCACAAAGGCGTTTATTATCAGATATATATATGGCCGGTGTTCGATGAGGCAGAGCTGGGTAAAAACCTTGCGTGAACTGTGGCGTGTGCATTAAGGGAAAACATTATTATGTGTATCTTGTGGAGGCAGAAAATATCGAATGCTGAAAAGTTATATTGAAATAGCAAACGCCTCATATAAAAATAAAAGAAACAACGCCACGAATATCCCGACAGATACATTAAAAAATGCTATTAAAGAAAATTTCATAAGATAATGGGACAAGGTGAAAACAATTATTGATCTAGATGGATTTAAGAAGCATATTTACTCTAGATTGAGCGAATAGAGCTGGTGTTATCAGGAATTATCGACTAAAGAACCTGTTGGGTATGTAATTGATGGTGGTTATATGCGAGTTTGTGTCGAAAAAAGATCTTTCTATTCAAGTCATAAAAACGGAACAGAGTGTATGATAAGCAAGCAATGTACACTTGACAGTAATTTTCAAATTAGGTCAGACTGAACAGTAACCAGTGCCAGTTATTTTCCATTGAAGCCAAAATAGACCAGAGTGAGCGAACATTAGGCAATCTACACTTGACAGTATTTTTGCTATTGAGTTCAAAATGAACAGTAACTAGTACCAGTACTTTTCTATTCAGCTTATAATGGTGGTAATGCATACAGTAATATTGATCGGTACGTATCCTTTTGCTATTATTTTAGGCTTGGATTTCAAAATTGTACCTTGATGGGTGGTCCCCTCAAGATCGACGCCACCTTTTTGGGGGTCGTTTGCTTCTTTTCTGCTAATATTTAGAATACGCCAACTTCACAGATTAGTTCGTTTTAATGTGACTACCACGAGTATTTAATAGAACTGTCTTTCGTACAATTTTCTGAATGTGACTACTATGGGAGTACTTCATAGAAAACTCTTTAACGGCAGTGTTTCATTAATGTGATTACTAGATGAGTATTTCAAAGTATAGTCGTTACTGGCAGTTCTTTTATAGTGACTAAAATATGTGTATTTCGTAGAATAGTCTTTGCTGGCAGTGTTTCTTTTTATTAATGTGAGTAGGAGTACATCATAGCATGATCACGTTCGGCTCTGGATTGAGTCAGTCTTTTTCAAAAGCAATACAAAACATAGACAAGACAATCTAATAAAACAGACAAACGGTTATGTTTGCAAAACATTAGATGACTCTTCCTACAGGAATTAAACCTTTAACTCTTTTATGTTTCAACTAGTTTGTTTTTATTGTTGCCTTGCTGCCAAAAATAAATCAGAGGAAAATATAAGCTGCGACCAATCCTTATTCATAAAGAAAAATAATTGGATCCCGCAAAAAAGTTCAATTGCAAATCTAGAAGCCTTTCTCAACTCAGTTGATAACGACACTTCTAGACACACAAATCATACTTAGATATACTCTAATTTGAAAAAGAAGAGACAGATGCCCTAAACTCGCATGAAACAAAGAACATACATCATAGTTGATCCTGCAGATAAGGGTTCCGCTGTGGTCGTTATGAATAGGGAAGATTGCATCAGTGAAGCAATTAGCAAACTAAGTTACAGTAAGTTCTTCCAAACACTAGACCATGATCCATCACTGGAGTATGCAAAAAGTCACTACAATTGTTTTTACGAGTCGTACCAAATCGGGCACATAGACCAGCAAACGAGAAACTGCTTAAGCCCAGAAAACCCAAGGAAAGGTAGATCTTATCTTCTTCCTAAAATCAGCAAACAAGCAAGCCGGGGCATACCAATAATCTCTGGTAACGGCATCCCACAGAAAGGATATCAGAATATATTCGATCATTTATTAGACCACATGTCCACAAATTATCGTCATATCTTCAGGTAGATTTCGTCATAAAAAGCAAAGCAAGCGAACCATTACTGCCAGATACTTTGTTAGAACTGTGGACAATCCACCCACACACGTCCAAGTCCAACTCCGGGAGCTTGTCCTACAACTCATAACTTTGATTTTAATGAAGAAAACTACCACCAAAATCAATGGGATCAAAATGAGTCCAAAAATGTCCTCTTCGAATAGCTAATACTTTTTATGGGAAAACTGGAGGGTAAACTTTTACCATAGATTGAACTTTCACCATACCAGTTAATATGCTATATCGATGATATTGGAACGAAGTGGAGACATAGAAGAGAAAGTCTGGATGATTAAATATCAAAGACAAACAACTTCCATCCCTCAATACAATTTACGGCGGAAACCTCCAACTCATGCCACGTTTTCCTGGACACAAAACAACCAGATTGGTAGACAACAAACTCCATATGGACATATACTTGAAACCAACCGGCAAAGAACATTATCTCTTCCCATGCACCTGTCATCCGAGACACTGCATTAGGAACATCCCATATACCCAGACACTAGGGATACGCAGCATTCGCTCCGATGATGAAACATTCCTAAAAAGGACTGAATTGCTATCTACACATTTAATTTAATGAGGCAACGAAAAAGACTCGATTACCGGGTAACCCAAAGGGCTAAGCAAACAAACCTAGATGACCTTCTAAAATATGGAAACAAGGAAAAGGCTGATAGTACACCATTTATTCTATCTAACATCCAGACAACTCCAAAGTAGATACAACCATCGGGAAACACTGGCCCACCGTAGAATCGTCGGATGTACTAAAGTTAATGTTAGGACTGGCAGGCCTGGTGTTAGGATAATGTGACTGGGCGGGATATTATGCTTCATCCCACTTAATGGTCGAAAGGCATGCGCTATTTTTCGAGTCATTATTACAAGCTGACCTATTTACGAGAGAGTGTTGTTAGGTTATGTAGCAGACAGGATTGTCCTCAGAGTCAGTTAATTTGTTCCTTCCATCTTATGTTGAATATTAATGAAACTAGATCTTGTGAATTGAACACTGCTGCGATATTTGTAACTTAAAATAATTATAAAAAAACTCGCCAAACTAAATCACTGAGTATCTCTGACCTAACTGAGTGATCTTCCTTAGTTATAAATTAACGGTTGAGTAGCAGAGTGGATATATACAGCTCCTTTTGGATGTATACTTTCCATGTTTCTTGGATTACTGATTGTAAGATTTTTCTCTATCCTATTCTTGAGACAGTCTAATTGTGACAAAGTACACTCTGCACCGCTCCTACTTGGTCTGCCCGTATCCGTCAGGTGAGTAATATAACAGAGCCGAAGAGTGACCCACATTTACAATTATCCTTTAGAACGTTACGTACGATATGTGGCGACATCTACAACTTGTACATATGACACTGACAAACCATTATCTTCTGTGGTTAACAGGCTGTAGGTGAGATCTTCATCAAACGTGGGTTAGAATGCTCAGAGAGACCACCTATACTTATTTGGGCAATTACTGTTAATGGCTTAAAAGGTCACCCTTCCTTTTGTGTCCATGTCTCTCTCTTGGTTGTCTTCTTCTATTGAATGTGATAGTCAGTGTACAATAATGGTGCATTTTACTTTCGTGTGGTGTTGCACTTGCGGCAGTTGTATCTAAGAGCTAACCACGTTAGACATGTGTTTTATATCTATCGTCTTTGTGTGCTTACATTATTAAAATAAACAAGTTCGTATTCATGTTCTGCACACGTTATATTCATTGTGTACTTGCTATTACCGCTAAAATTATAATCTTAAATATTTATCAAACTGTCGTCTTAAGAATATTTGGTTCATGGTAAATAATTAACATCTATTAGGTGCATAGAAGATAACTCATTTGCACGATAGAGTAAGTATGGCGACAGACAGTCCAGGAATTTCCTCAACCTGTCTACGCAACAACACTCACCTTGTGAATCCTCTCCGCCAATACACCTGTGTAGTTTATCTTATTCACTGTCCTGTACAGAGTAACCTGATCCAGAGTTTCAAATGTTTTCCATTGTTTTTCTGAACAAGGCATTGCTGTTGCGTTTTAAAAATGTTCCTTTGAAATTCTTCAGTTACCTCAGTAAGTGGATAAAAGAGAAGTATCCTCTTATTGAAGTAATGATGTGGTGGTGTATGTAAAAATATCACTCAATGGCCAGACTTTTAACCGCCAAATTATACTGAAGGAATTCATGGAATCTTCAGACTGTGAAATAAACGTGCCGAATGAACTTGCTTGTTTTACGCATTTATAACAAATTTTCATACCGACATAAAAAGTATCCTGATGATGATGCATTTGGCGGCTATTCATAACTAAATCACGTAAATCAGACATGAATACATTTTTCGTGAAAAGAACGAAATTGTATTTAAATTTTCCAATTTCGATGGGTATCTTGTGTACTAGCCTTGTACAACCAGCACATAAGAATGATATAAACTTGGAAATGTATGTTAAATAGTGGATACATTTAAATTACACTGGCTTAACGCGTAAGAAAAAGAACTGATGCGCTTGTACGCAACTACAGAGTGATTCTCAAAGAAAATGTAGTCACTTTGCACATCATATTGTGTTAATGTGATTATAATAACAATAGATAATCAATATTAATGGAAGGAAGCAGTAAAGACAGATAAAGACGCAGGTGAAAGTATGAACTAGACGAACATACCGATGGAGAGAGATAGATGATGATGATGATGATGATGATGATGATGATGATGATGATGATGAAATTTGGTTCATAACATACATCGATCTATCATAATAATACGACTAAACACTCGGATAACGATTACAATGGTTCTTTTCATACCATAGGAGGGTAAGATGAAACGGGTTTATATTATTTAAAGTTGAGCATGAAATATGACGCCAAATTTATATTTTTGTGTAGGAACGAAATCCATCATTTTTATGGCGACGGATATTGAAAGTGGATTCATGAAAAGATGCCGGAACAAATTAAAAATAACAGACTAAATACGTTTCGGATGAGCATTAACATTGCATACGACAAAATGTTTGATATGAGATTAAACGTTCACTTTATTTCAAGAGAAATGTGACATAATACGTCAACGGAGGTAAAATATGATGATTTAAGCGATACAAGTGTGATCTGGGATCAATGTTAGCAATACCTCCGGGATTAAATGTGACATTTGAAAAATGTACAAATTCTTTCGATTGGATAAAAGGACGTTTACTTGTTTTGAAAGACAATTTTTAAAAAAATCAGAATTCGTGAGAATATGAACAGGGAGGAATAAGGTAACTAGAAACTGAATTAAGAGAATTGTTGGAAGAGATGCATATCTAAAATATGTCCCTAATACTAATGAAAACACCCTTCAAGTAAGGTCACCTAGCCCAAACGTCTGGAGAAAAACATTTCAGAAACATAAACGACAGACATAGAAGAGGACATGACGAAGCTACTGCTTAAATATAGAAACTTTAACATTATAAATAAAGCAAAATGATGAACAGATAAACAGGACTTAAAGAATAAGTTCGACAAGAAGCGAATATTAACGAGGTGGTAAAATAGTATTCATCTCCAGAGGAGAGATTGCAAGTATTCAAGGAAAAGGGTGTAACAATAGCAGCAATTACTACATCGATACTTATGCTTGCATGAACTTTTCATTGACTCTTATGTTTATGGAGGTCGTTTTCTCTTCCCTTCGCTCTCGTGATCAAGAAATTTTGACATACGAGTTCAACCTCCGTCAGTTTCTGATACAGTTTTCTTATATCATATATAGGAGTTGGTAATCATTGATAAATTAAAATTTGTTGAAATATTGTATATAGCCATCTATCTATTGTGATATCGCCATTTATTGTAAGTGAATTGTACATTCTGCTTATTTTCTATATTAGTTATCTCCTTTCCATCTGACAATTACACAGCATTTTCCTTTTCATAATCGTCAAAATAGTTTAAACTGTATAAACATCATGATGTTTGTTGTGCAGAGATAGCACCTGATCGGTAGAGATTCCCACAACATTTCTCCCTTTTAGTCTCCCAGACTGAAGAAACACGATCTCACAGGATTTAAAGTCTGAGGTAGGTTTAAACCTCGGTAAATTTAAGTGGATATCTCTTTGCACATAGCGTAATTTTAAATGCAAACTCTTCACACGTTTTGAATTTAGGAGTCCTTCAAGTAACATTTGTCAAACAACCGAATAGATTGATGAGTGTTATTGTATAGATGAATGAGGTTTAAGTAAGCGCCCGCCCATTTTCTGTTCTCCTTTTGAGTCAAGCGGTTCCACGATCTAGTATTTACGTGCTGCTAAACTTTTACATAATAGACGATTATTTTGTCCGAGTACCTGAAAGAGTACACATACTTCTCTATTTCCAGCCAATGTTGAACCTTCCTGTGGTAGGACTACTTTGCATGAAACTGTTTTTAAATCTTTCTTTCTTTGAAGATTTTTAAAAAGGTTTCGTGCATGTTATATCCTGTTTTTCTCTTTGCGACCGCCATCTTTTAAAAATCAAAACATAGTTCACTGTCAATATGTGTTTTGTAATTATTGTTATATTCTTCTCATGTTTGCGTGTCTACAATGTCCTTTTACCACTGGTTATCCATGTCAGTATTGTATGCCCTTCTGAACTGACATCTATTTTGTCGAGTGCTTGTGTAACATGTAGACAGATTGTGTAGATATAAATTCTTCAAAATTCAGTATGTTTCGCTTTCTGTTTCCCCGATGATTCTTTACCAGAATAGACTAATATTTATGTAACTGTTGACAACTGTTTTTGAAGCCTATTGTGAAAGTATTAAGATATCAACTGATAGCTACACATTTGATAAATTATATTTTGGTGTTATAAACATGCCATCAAGCCATAAGACAGTGGCAGTAACATCCTTACGAAATTGGAAGTTATTCATTTTGGGGTTTACAGTTATACCAATGTTCTTACTGTTTTTGTCCTAAAATTGAATTCCGTTTTCACTAATTTGGTTTTGGTGATATGTAACGTTTCCTGCATAAGCCATTGCACTGTCAACTTTCCCCACCCCAAAAATTAGTATCGTTTACTGCATCTTGTTATAATTTCGTTCCAGAACAGTCCAAAACAGTTTTCCAAACATTAAGAGTAATTAACTACCAGAAGCGTATTTCTCTCGCAGGCAGACCGTGAGTCTGGATGGTGAGAAAGGTATTTATGAAGTCACATGTGAATAGTTATGGTAAGTGCTATTAAATAAAAGTGCATATTTCCAACTGAGGTCCAATTTTAGAGTAGAGTGGTTTTAATATGACCGTTTTAATATCAATGGGTAAAAGAAACGCTGATGACTTTGTTGAGAATATTGTAATGCAAACACAGCTATTTTTGTTGATATCTGCAGATATGAGGACAGAAAAGAAATTCGTCCAGGAAGCACTGAAGATTTTGTAATGATTCCAGCAAAATACAGACAAATGTTCTCTAATGTTTAGCGCATTAGTATAAGAGATGAAGAGTTGCTTCTATGAGAGAGAGAGAGAGAGAGAGAGACAGAGACAAAGAGAGAGTTTACATAAATCATCGGCATTCATTGGCCCTCTCCCACATTGCTTTCTTTCTTTATTTGTATGGCGGATTCTGTCGTGAAAAGTCTTACAGTTTGAATGGCGAATGCAACGTCACACTTCACACCTCCTCTCTCTCCTCTAAATGATGTAACAAAAGCTAAATAGTGTAGCTTTTACCACATGGTTATATATATGAAACAAATGATTAGATTAGCGGAACAATTGTTCAGCTCTATGTAGTCGCAGTTGTAGAAACATCCGTCATGGGACCATACCAGAATGACTCTTCGTTATCACATGTGTTGATACATGGGCCGTATTGAACCGGTAGTAAACTCTTCTCCACAATTCTATCTGGGCAGTCGATTTAAAAATATGGCAGATAAAACGTTAGGTGCAATAGAAAAATGAAACAGTCCCAGTAAGGGCGGTAACAAAATTTTCTCAAGATCGCAGACAATCGTTGAAGAGAATAATGAGCAAGTATTTGACAGCTTTTTTGGTCCAGCCAGAATCGCATACTGTGAGATTGAACGTATTGCCATGTACAAAAAATGAAACTGCATATACTATATGTAAAGTGGACCGCCTTTTTGATAAATAGAATATGAAATATATAATTAGTGTATTAGTTCTAACGTATATTTATAACCAGTTTTTAACAAACAAACAAACACGAGAAAAAAGCTGCACAGTAATCTAAAGTCTTTATCATAACAAATCAGTAAGACTCATTTCTTTGATTCATTTTACATAGACATCAATAATATTGTTAGAGAAAAAGAAATATTAAATATGTGTGCACTTGATGGCTCAGTAAATAATATGTTTATTTACTGACTGAATTTGACGCAAACTTTACCTAATAAACCTAATGTGCTTCCTCTCAACATGTCTTATTGATGAATTTCCAAAAGCTGTATACCTGTAAAAGGCACCTTAATCAAAGGTTGTAAACAAAGAACAACTTTGCCGCGAATATAGGATTATTGGGGTAAGCGTAAGACCGTACCTATGTGGAATTTGAAATGTGTTGATCAAAGTCCTCATAAATTTCAGGAAGGACAGTTGTCATGTCAGATTGTTTTCAAAATGGTTCATTCTCGAAGTATTGAGTATGGTATCAGATTCTACGCTATTCTAAGACTGCTGGTCCTCTCAATGAACATTTAATGAACATTTAGTGTGTATCACATACACTTGGAATGCTTACAAAGAAAAATAATAAAGGAAACTTGGTCTACATAAAACGATAATACATGTTATTCGTACGTGAATTTAAAGATAATATACAATCCCAGTATTACTATTGGTACGTATATGTGGTGTTGAGATAAGTAATCGAAAAGAGCGAAAACGAGCACGTTTGGTGCAATTCAACAAATACTTTATTTCCCTATAACACAAAATGAAAATGTAAAATTAACTTACGGTATCGAAATTTAAATCCTAAATAATTTAAGAATTACTAACACATATCATAATGAATAACGTTCTGAATAAACTTTACAGGTGTTCAAAATATCTCCAACGCTGAAGATATTCATGTGACAGTAATGGCCGGTAGTATCGTATGTACTTATGTACCGATGCTCTGTATTGTTATGATGTTCCAACAACTTTTCAAAATCTCAGTAATATGTTCAATTGTTTCCTTGTTTCAATTCACTATTACAACCAGTTAATGTCTTTTTTTCAAGCATATAATAAGGCACTTTGTATTTCCAGAGTAGACTGCCCAACATCGAATATTTTTCAATGGACATCAGTCAGTGCATCTACCAATTCCTATACAAAACGTTTGTCTAAACGATATAATTTTAAATAATTTGCATTGATGAAATCTGCCAAAAATTATGACATTTGACCACAAATTCTATCTTGATTAAAAGATGTAATAAAATATTTTGTTTTCTATTTTTATGACCTTTAGAGAGTATTTTATTATGCTCTTTAAAGGTGTTAAATATTTTGTTTTTGGATGCTTTGACTTACAAATAAGCCATTAATATTATAAAGTACATCATTATATTGGGATTATACTGAACTCATTCAAAGACATTCTGGATTATACCGTGATACATCACGGATGTCGGCATATCAGCCCATTCAAGGGTATTGGTACATCAAAAATATTCTAATTCATTTGGAATGTTCTATAATTTTGGGCTTGTTTTAGAAATATTGGATTATTTACGATTTAATTCACGATCATGTGAGTTCCTTTTAAATTTCCACTTTGTAATTTAGAGAATTTTTACATTTCGCTTAGAAGAAAATTGGTGGTTTGGCTTCTTTCTTTTACTTAGTTTAAGGCTATATAGTCGTAACATATGCAACTTCATTGCATTAAATAGATGTGATGTCTGATAAAGTACATTACATTTAGGTTGTTATTTTTGAATGTAGGCGGTGTAATATTGATCTTTTCTACAACACTTCCTAAGAGATAAATACTGTGTTGCAACACCATATAAAATCAAGCATGATGCACCTGCCAGCAATGCACCAATTATTACCCGTTCCAATAATGAAAGTTGTAGATTAAACGTTGATTTCATGTATTAGGTGTCTCATTTTGAAACTTCATACATGTATGTTTTAGCATATTTTGTATCACACAACTTATCGGAGCAGGGAGACAGAGAGTGACATAAGTTCAAGGTGTTCTAGATATTCTATAATTGAAATGAAAATACATTGTTCGTTCTGTATCCTATGTACGGTATATATCAGTTGTAAATTAAGACTGTAATCATTAAGAATCTTTGTTTAAGTCTTATATTATGATCTGTATAGATAATGATTTTTTCGAACAACATTTACATTATTTTAAACATGCATCTGAACAGGATTCCATCAATTAAGGTAAAGTCAAAATGAACATTATAGGATAAAATACTCACCCCCACTTTCCCATATTATTGAATATTGCTATCAGTTTATACATGCATTTATATATCAGTTATATATTTATTACTTTACATCCACCTTCATTTTGATCTATCTATCTATCTATCTATCTATCTATCTATCTATCTATCTATCTATCTATCTATCTATCTATCTATCTATCTATCTATCTATCTATCTATCTATTAACGTCGGCTTAACGGTTTACTTATCCCGAGAACTTGATATTTTAAAGTGTACGTGCAATACGTGTAAGAAAACAATGCTTTGGTGGGCAATTATGTGCAGTCTGATACATTACTTAGATTTTGAGTAGATATATGTACCGATTGTGGATATAGGGGAAATTACGTTGCACATAGGTTTATATAGTAGTGCTTCTCGAGAGACAAACTGGAATTATGATGATAGATGGGTCCATATGTTCAAACTGGAGCGACGCTATAGGAAGAAGGGAAGCCCTAAGCTAAACTGTGGCATAGATTTAACATTTGGGTAAAAGGGAACATTGTTTAAAGTGGTTGATCTCATTTCATCAGGATGTTCGGTGGTATCCTATGTTAAAATTGGTTGTTTGTTTAATATAACGGGTACATATTAACATTATTATATGTGGTTAACCTCAAGCTGCGAACGAGATATCCTGTATTTAATTTGCCCCACAGGCTTAATATGTTAATGGTATTATATCGACAGAGGTGTCTTAAATGACAACGTGGCATTGTTTGAGGTGTGTTAAAATTGTATTAAAATGGCGAAGAAAGTAAGGCTCGAGAGGTTATTTGAACACACGGGAATAGTCAAAGTTTAAACAACCATATCAACACACAACACGTCTACAATTGAACACATGCTCTATGACTGCAATCTATCTATCTATGTATCTATCTATCTATTAACGTCTGCTCAACCGTTTACTTATCTGAGAACTTGATATTTTAAAGTGTACGTACAATACCTGTAAGAAAACTTTGTTTTCGCGGGCAATGATGTGCAGTCTGACAGATCACATAGGTTTTTGAGTAGTTACATGTGCCGATTGTGGATATAGGGGAACTTACATTGCCCATAGGTTTATATGAGAGTAATTCGGTTGAGACAAGCTGGAATTCAGATGCTAGATGGCTCTATATGTTCAAATTGGAGTAGCGCTATAGGAACAAGAGAAACCCTAAGCTAAATGTTGACATAGATTTAACATTTGGGTAAATGGGAACGTTTTTTTAAGTGGCTGATCTCATTTCATGAGGATGTTCGCGGGTATCTTATGTTAAAATTGTTAATTTGTTTAGTATTGCGGGTATATATTAACATTATTAGATGTGGTTAACCTCAACTTGAAAACAGGATATCTTGTATTAAATTTTCCCCATAGGCTTAGTATGTGAATGGCATTATATCGACAAACGTGTTTTAAAGGACAACGTGGCATTGTTTCCGGTATGTTAAATTTGTGTTAAAGTGGCGAAGAAAGTAAGGCTCGACAGCTTATTTGAACAAACGGGAATGGTCAAACTTTAAACAACCATTTCAACACACAGCACGTCTACAATTGAACACCTGCTTTATGACTGCAATCCAGACGTGAACATCTACCATCCAAGAAAATGATATAACAGAAGGGGGTGAAATAGACACATTATTACAACCATAGAAATATGCTAATCCCTAACAGAAAAACACACAATCAAACGCGAGGATATAAAATATTTAAATACACATTACTATACTTTCCACAAAACACACTATAACACAGAAAAGAGAGGTGTTAAAGGAAGTATTTGTTTGTCACAAACATAGACATAAATAAACAAATACAGCCATAAAACATACACAAAACATATAGTTGTTTTGGCAACTAAGATTAATATCGCTCTTTTCTAGATATTTTGGTTACATCAGAAACGGCTGTTGGGTCTTTGTTAACCAGTGAAGTTAACATAAGTAGTATCGCATGACTGGTTTTCTTTTTCTCAAACTTGGCTCCACCGTGCTTCCGTCGAATAAGACCCCGATACATGTATTTTTGAATCCACACATATTCTTTTGTTCTATTATACTGTCTATGTGATCCTGATAATAGTCCACTATGCATTCGCATACATGGGAAAGTTTGGATTAAACAACGTACCAGAAACGATGCCTTACTGGTACAAAAGACCATGGATCGTTTGAGTTGTCTTGAGGCATTGCGGAAACATGGAGAATGCGCGTTTACTAATATCCAAATACTAAAATGAATGGTATTCAAATCGCAAGAGAGCGTACGCGTGACATTTTGGCTGAGTAAAAGTTCACGAGACAAGTGCATTTGACGTCTTTAACTGAACACAAGAGAATGAAACCTTCACATGCAACAATTTATAAACTTTCCATCACTCTCGCAGCCACTGAGATGCAAGCAGCAGGTACGTCTACTACCATCACTACCAGGGCAGGCACAGCATATGCGTATGAGTTAAACATTATCCTTAAAAGGACTCGGACATCTAAAGCTGGTGATAACTAGTCGATTTTGTTTCAAAACAAACAACTGTCCTTTCTAGGGCCACTCATAAACTACTCAGTGACTGCCTAATCAAGTAAAACATCAACCCATTGCCTCAAGATTTAATGGTGTGCGTGTATGTGTGTGTGTTGAAGAATCGTAATAATAGTTAAAAGGGTTAATAAAAAGATACGGAGAGTTTCTTTTGAAGCTCAGTTAATCTCAATGAAAATGTTAAAAGACATCACAAAAGTCCAGTTGTCTTGACGTCATGCCTATTTTGACAGGTATGGCTTTTTAATCTTTGTCCGGAGACCTCTCACCCTATCGCTACTCTTCGATGTTATCTTTTTATAAGGACATTCGGAGGACTAATGCTTTTTCTGCTGACATTGATAACAGGTTTCTTTACCTTTACATCTATCTTCTTATCTCGTTACTTTGCAGGACTCTGAACAGAAGGTTGATTTGTGACTCTTCGTTCTCCTTCTTCAGAGTCTGAAACCTGAGTGAATTGTATAATCTTCAGGTGAGAAGATCTCTCTATATATACAATGAGCAAGTGTGTGTACAACTTAGTCAAATTAAATACTGGAATTAAACTGAAACTAATATACAATACCAGCGTGAAATCAGAAGAAGAGGTCAAGAGACTAACATAATGACCCTTCTTATGCTAACAAAAATGTTAGTCCAAGTACATTCCAGTGATTTGGAAGATGATACGAGTGAGCAGGAACCAACACTATCACCTTCTGTCACAAGAACAAGATAATTCATAACCGGAAACAAAGAAACTCATTCAGTGGATCTAATGATTATGTTCACACTCATTAAACACAAAATGTGAGTTCCAAACGTTTAGCTCATTTGAACCAACACGTGTGTACTTGGCAATTCAATAGAGTATTCGTTATGTTCATGTGTATATAGTGTTTGATGCATTTCATGAAGCAATTCATTTAATTCGTTTGTTAGTTGTGTGTTCCGCTGATAATTTTCAATCTTAACGCTTTTATTAAATATAATTCCCCGATTTATCTCTCTTTTGAATTATTTGAGTTCTCTACTAGCATACGGAGTATCCTTAGATTGGCTGTATCAGTGTATCTGCTTCTTGGTTTGTTCCAATCTTCACCATTGCTCTCTCTCTCTCTCTACGCAATGTCTTGAGTTTTGTCGTACATTGTTCGTGCTTAAAAGATAGCAAGAATTGTTGAAGAGTTTCTTAAATTTAATTTCAATTTTTTTAAATATCTCAAACATTAAGGTTGTTTTTGTCAAGACCATGAGCAAGATTTACAATCTGATATATTTTTTTAATGGATTTCTTTATACACAACATCGTGACCTTCAAATGCAGGAACCATCGCTGCTCTCAGACAATTGTCTTTTATTAAAGAGCAAAGAAATCACAGCAATATAAAGAAGGTTGATTAAACGGAACAAGGATTTTTCCGTAGGGACAATGACACTGCTTGATTTTGCACGACAACAAAAGTCACACGTATCTAGCAAATGAAGAATACTAACTAAAATTCAACATTTTAATTGCGAATGGAAAGTACAAAGAGATAAACATCAGAAATATGACTCAGTAGAAGTCATAATAGACCGAAAAAAAAAAATTGGAAAAAATATTAAATTTCTCAAAATGCTAGCACTGCTAAAATGTGTTAAGTCATTGTCGGATGTTTTACTGAGCAGTGTAACATTTGTGATTAGCATATTGCTTCAGATCCACAACTTATACAGTTTAGAAACTTAACTTAAAGAATACTAAATCGAAGTGACCTTCATACTACAATGAAATACATTATTTTAAACTAGGCACATCACAATCTGCAATGAGTGCTAGGTTGATGACATTTAAAAAAATTTCATTAGAAGAGAACCGAACAAAGTGATAGGCAAAGACATGTCGAAGATTCCGCACAAACGGTTTGAAAAATATTTGACAAAATATACTGGTAACTTTCTTCTTTGTGCGTTTGTGTCTTTAGTAAAAATCTAGTTGCAATAATTCACTATAGAGCAGTAGCCGCTTACAATGTCATAAATATGTTCATAGAACCTAGATTAGACACAAGTAAAGATCTCATCACCGATGAAATAACAGTCTTTAATGATGAACATGTTTCCCTCCTACGTCGACATTTTGGATACTTTAGAGTTGGAAAACGTCAAGAAACATGGGTTTACCCTGGTCCAATGGGCGGAAAAACTGAAAACGTAGTAACAATGACAACTGGTATTGCCCGAGGTTAATTTTGCAGCATGAATGCTGTGAGTTTACACGATGATTTGAGCAATGAATTTCTTCATAAAACTGACAAATAATTGAATGCAAGACAGGTTCACACATGGTTTTCTTTCTCGAGATTTAAATATTATCATTTTGAACCATTACCCATTTATTTGTCTAAATCTGAACTTATCAATTTCATTGTATGCATGTTATTAGCTTCAGAGAACAATAACAAAGCTTTCAGAGCATTGATCATATGGCCAATGCGGAATATGTTTTACATTTTCAAACTGTATGTGTTACTGGTGGAAATTCGATCAATGTCAAAATCGGACCTGATGCTTGGCATATACATTTTCACGCTTCTAATCCCACTGCTATACAATCTTGGCATCTAAAAGCGTCAGCTACATTTATCTGCCATGTTAATAGTTTGTCATGTTGTAGCCGTCTCAAGGCCCAAAACTATCTCAACTTCAGAATATGCAAACAACATTTAACATCTATCTGATGGACACATGGTCTGCAAAACTCGTCAAAAGTTGTTCATGCTGTGACAATAGGTTCCCCATGTCAAATAAATTATGTCACAATAATGGAGGTACATAGAAAACGAGGAAATAATAAACTTAATAACTCTGTATAATGTTACAACGTGATATAGGAAATCCAGACCCAGTCGTTCATCCTGAACCTATACAAGAAACTGTTCGTGATCATGCTTTGTCATGTCTCCGAATAGCGCGAATGTAGAAAGGTTTAGGTGCATGAATGCCTCTAAAAGTCCCGTCCACATCTGTAATATCAAGTATCTGTCCTTCTAGTGGCATCAGCTCAAAACGCTGGACAATAGCACTGACGAAAAGAAGTAGTTCCATTCTTGCCAACGACTCTCCCATACAGTTTCTTCTCCCTAGAAATTGAGAAAGTTTTAAAAGGCTTATTGTTAAACCTGCATGTTGTTCAACGCTAATGTTAATATAACAGTGTAGAACCTGATCTGCTTGCCCAGCAAAGCGACTAAAGCATTTTGCAGCAAAATGTCCAATACATGCACGTAAAGAAACACAACAAACCAACGATTCCTGCAATACAATTGTGTCTTTTGAAAACAGTTTTCTCAGACAATTTATTAAGTTCTTTATTTTATCTTGAATATTATTTAAGATATATAAAGGTTTATACCCAAGATTGATAAAGGTCGTTATTTTGACCATTTGAAAAGATCGATTTGTTATCGTTCTTCATGGTTCAATGATATGACACAAAATGGGATGATTCAGATCTTTAAAAATACCAATCAAGCCTTACCAGTGAAGAACGGAATAAATTCATCTGGTTTTAACAGAATTCCCTTGTCACTGACGAACCGTTCAGGTCTGAAGTTCTCAGGGTCACCCCAAATGTTAGGGTCCGACAAAACCGAGTGTATGTCTGGAAAAAGTTGCATTCCTTTGGGAATGTGGTAACCCCGATAGGAAACACCCGTCACAGGAGCATGCGAAGCGCTTACAATAAAAATGCTGCTCATTCGCAACACTTCCATTATGAAAGCCTCGGTGTAAACCAGTTTCTGCTTATCCTGCATTGATGGAAGTCTTTCAGTTCCAACGCTTGCTTTGATTTCCTCAAAGATCCCACTTTGGATATCGGGTCTTGTTGCCAGGTAGAATGAAGCCCATGTGACTGCGGTAGATGTCGTCTCCGTTCCCGCAATAAATAGATCCATTACTATAGCCGCTAAATATTCTTCTGAAAGACAAACATAAAAAGAAATTATGTTCCCTTTTACAAGTATGTTTATATGTCAGAAATTACTCATCTATCGCCAAAGCCACGTAGTCCTGAAAACATTGGAAAGGTATGTTCGTTTGTAATATGTATCGACGATAAGTTGTTCATTTTGTATTTTCATCAATATACAACTTATAAAAATCTGATAGTGTATGGATGAATTTTCACACATAAATCCTTGTCTATATCAATACGTTCAGAGATCGGCTTATTTATAAAGGAATCATTTCGCTGTTTCGAGATTAATCTGCACTGACAGGTGAGATAGCCTGTAAGAGATGTTTATTGGTGTGGACCCCTCTGCGCCCTCCACCTATGGATAAGATGACAAGCTATGATGGATCGTTAGTCCGAAAGATTTAAAGAATTGTATGTCTGCATGTTTACCCAACAGAGTATGTCCTTGTGTGTCTTACTGAAATAACCAAAATAAATTTAGAACATTTTGAAATTATTTTTGTGATTAATGATCTAACTACTGTTCAGGACCATATGTTGTTTCATAAGGTTTGTACTTTCATGGTGCTTTTCGATGCCTTGCTGCTTTACTTAGTGATCCTTACCAGGGGTTAATGTAATTCCTCTGTATGCTATATGCGTGATGCTATAATGTAGTGTAATTATATTCATGTGAACATGTAAGGATTAACTTAAAAGAAAGGATCAAATTAGTATAATAGTGATTTTTATTTGTTTATTAGGAGACCTATCTACAAAAATGTAATATTAAATCTTGCTAGAAGGGCCCAGGATCCAAATGTGGATTTGTCATTTTGCAAGCTCAATAATGGCCTCGGCCATATCTGTTTCCAAAATAGAGGTCGATCCCTTCATCCCTATGCCTCGTATCCCTATCTAAATATTATATGTTGCTATAATAGACAACAAAAAAAAAAAAAAAAAAAAAAAAAAGAAAAGAAAAGGAAAATTAAAAACAAAAATGGAAATAACAACAAAACAAGAAACCAGAATAAAAGGGTGCTATGTTAGATTAGGGGTTTACCAGAGAAGCATGGCTTGTTTTCAATACACTGAGTTAATATAGGCTTAGGTTCCATACTCTTCAACGACGGGTCAGCGCCTGTTATAATAGGTAACTGAAGATCTTGACCCATAACGGTTCGTAACAAAGTCGGCCAATTACAGAATCACCTAATGCAAATTAAATAATGAAATCTGCACATTAAATACTTGCTCCATTACCGAGTTGGCTCACAACAAATTCGGTCTTACCATTGATCTTGTATATCATTGTAACACTTATTGGTACTGAAAAATAAATCGCAAACAATGTTCATTTCGGACCAAAGTTTCAAGTCGCGATCATTGAATTTACTCTTGTATGCCTTCGACACATGTGATTATGCAAATTTGATGGGTTTCATTAAGCGCGAGAACAATCGCCTTCTTTTGTAAATGTGCATTTTGAGTACAAACAAAACAAAATGAATCGGCATTTCATCTTCGCAAAAATCGATATACATCCTGTCCTCCTCCTCTCCCTTTCGCAAAAAATGAAATGACCATATCAATGCAGCCATAAGTACTGACTATTGTGTGGAGGGTTCAAGAGTAGTAAGTGCAAAGCAGTATACATATGCTTGTGGTTCCTATAACTCATTCCAACACAGCTTGTAATACAGATTATATCATTTTGGTACCAAAATTTCGGTCTCCATGACAGTTATACTAACTTTGTTTACTCAGTGATGTATTTTGGTCGGAACTGGAAATATAAACACAGTTTTTTTTTTTACAGCTTACTTGATATTCAGCCTTTGATTGAGAATAATTCAGACCTTTAGTCTTTATTTTAACAATTAAAAGATAACTGGTATCAATTGGCCTAGGAAATATGTACGTTTAAACACTACATCATTATAACTTCTGTAAATCGTTCATTCAAAATGTTTGATTATATTCATGACGATTAGTACACTCTTTTCCGGCAATGCAAGTTTTGATAGGATTATCACCTGATTAAAGATCAATAAAGCGGAAAAAATAAATGTGGTAATATTCATAATTTCCATTTTAATGTTAAAAATAAAACGTTCTAAACATTCTCACGGTTGTATCAGTGTCTAATTCTTTGATATTGATCATTGAAATAAAAAGTAAAAATATCGCATGCTTCGATTGTTTTGTCAACTGTATACTCTTGGAGTGAATTAATTTGAATATTAACTTTGTCATGTAGGCGCATGTACTTAGATTAAATTAAATAATACTTGTTGTTCAAGAATGAAACATATTTACATCTTTACCAAATCCAATCCAGATTGTTAAATACTTAACACCTTAAATATCATCAGAAAAAACGTGGACACGAAAAATGTTCACCTTATTTATAGGTTACTGCATTTGAATGGAAAAATATGAACGAGTTTTTGGAATGGAAATACTGCACGACCTTGGAAATACATTATATCCATCCGACAAAACGAGTTAATTTTTTTCCCATACAAATGATTGATTGTATTTACGTCGCGTCCGCCCAGCAGAGCATGTGCGACGGTAATGCAGTAACCTTTTTATTATAAGCTTAAGAAAAATTATTCTACCTAATGCTTAATTATATTTTTAAAAAATCACTATACGAAACAATGTAACTGAATGTATGACGCATTCCAAACTAAATACACAAGCGCATATTCATCATTGCACAACACCCACATTATTACTGCGCACATAACTCCGCCCAGATAAATTGGACTTAGTCGCGCGCTCGACACAACTTTCGGAAGAAAATGGCGTGTCTAGTTAAAATTGAAATTTGGAGTCATATTGTGAATGAATGCGCAATGCAACAACTTTTCCATTTGAATGAAGAGATTTTGGTGGGTTTTTTTTTTTTTTTTTTTTTGATTCTACGAAATTTCCTGATTATGGACTGGTATTATATGTAAAATTCCACATTAAACACATGAGATTGAAGAAGTGAGTGAGAAGCGTGTTGACATCTGCGAATATGTTTCTGTTTCGGTCATTGAATGTTTGAAATCATAACGTGGAAAAAATATGAAGTCTTTCAACTGCAATTATCAAAACAACGCTGTGGAATCTAATGTTTACTTCATTTTGAGGGCAGTAAGGAGGATGTAAATGTACTTACATTCGAAATTACAGTATAATGTCGAAATTTGTAATCAAGATTGAGAACCTATGACATGGCTCGTGTAATTCAGATATACAGAACTATGAAAGTACATTTCGAGGAAATTCAGGATGTAAAACTGTAAGTATATTTTTTTTTGCCATTCTTATCACCAGCTAAGAAAGACAGAATATGACTTGTCACTTGTATGTTAATTGTAAAGACCCTTTCTTCCGTGTGTTGTATAATGTAGCTAGCCTAAATCCAAAACATTGTATCAACAAATTTATCGCGGAATGTGCCAAAGCAGCTGGTATGTGGCAGTGCACGAAACATCTGTTTTAGTTCATTCAGAAACAAATTTAAACCAACGTAAAGCGCCTCTTTCGCGAGTGTACATGATTTGCTTACAAATCAAAAGTGCATGCCTCTGCGTCCATTGTTTGTTTACAACAGAAAGTAGTTCCTTTAAGCATGTAAATGCTATATGTGTATTGGCACGCGAGTTCAGTATCGGGTAATACTGAACGATTCTGACAATGTAAAGTTAACGGAGAAAATATGAGCATATAATAATGGCTTTTAGAACACCTCATTTTGGTTCAAAGAAAGAGGACGTCGACAACTTACGGCTGATATTTAATTTACAGAATACGGATTGTAAGTGCGACAATAATCAGATTCACGCATGTGAACACGTGTTTACAATCACAAGAAGATGAGGAGACACGTGTTACATTCTACTCAGTTAACAACAAGCATAGCGACAGGAAAAAGTCAGTTTCAAAATTTTTATTATACAGAATATAAATTAATTAATTCTGGGTCGATTTGGGTAGGCCGAGTTCGTTATTGGCCTAGAACGTGAATGCACCGAGCAGTCCCGAATTGTTATTATACAATGCCTCAGAATACGTATGAATATTCATTAAGGTATAATTTCTCATTGTTCGTTTGCTGGCTCTGGCTTAATGAATATTCATATGTATTCTGAAGCATTGTATTATAACAATTCGGGACCGCTATGTGCATTGAAGAGTCGGCCCATTCACGTTCTAGTTCAATAACGAACACGGCAACCCGAATCGACCCAGTTTAATTAATGTATATTCTGTGTAATGAAAATTTTGAAACTGCCTTTGTCCTGTCGCTATGCTTGTTGTTAACTGAGTAGAATGTAACACGTGTCTCCTCATCTTCTTGTGATTGTAAACACGTGTTCACATGCGTGAATCTGATTACTGACGCACTTACCATCCGATTTATGTAAATTAAATATCAGCTGTAGGTAATCGACATCCTGTTTTCATTGACCCAAAATAAGGTGATATAAGAGTCCACAGGATGAACAGTTTTCGTCTTGGCATTTTTCTGACGATATTTAAGGTGTCAAGCATTCAACAATCAGGATGGAATTAGTTTGGTAAAGTTGTAAATATTTTTCATTGTAGAACAACAAGTATCATTTAATTTAATCTTAGTACATGCGACAAATTTAACACACATTAATTCACTCCAAGAGTACACAGTTGATAAAACAATCGAAACATGCGATATTTTTACTTCTTATTTCAGTGATCAATCGTAAATGAATTAGTCACTGACACAACCGTGAGAATGTTTAGCGACCTTAAATTTTTAACATTACAATGCAAATTATATTTATTACAGGGGCCCCGTGACCCAGTGGTCTAAAGAGCTCCCCGTCACGGATCACTGCCGTCTCACCCCTGTCTGTGTGGGTTCGAGTCTCTGGCTCGGCCAATTTGGATATGTGTGAAAGCTTACCGGTAGCTTCTCGTTGGTCGGTGGTGCTTTCCGGGCTTTTCCCGGTTCTTCCTACACCATTAATACTGGCCACCATGTATAGCCTATCGTGTGCTGGAAAATGGCGTTAAACTCTACAACAACAACAACAACAACAACAATAACAGCCCCCAACGCTGAATTCCTTCGGGCGCCCATGAACAAGCATGAAAGATAGAACAGGTATCATTAATGGATTTGACATCTGAGTGTTCTTCTTCATGCACTAGCATATATAATTAATCTTTTAATTATAACTCCTTCTCCGAAAGGGAAATGTTTCTCTTAATATGGACAACTAGTAATGGATACCACCACCTTCGAATAAAGAACACCTACTTATAAAGGACGATGTTCTGGAAATAAAACTATTCTGGTACATAAATGGTATTGTTCCTACTAAGAAGTACACCTGGTCGTATAGGACAAAGGTTATTAATTTATACTGTTATTTTATTTTTTTAAATTGACAGTAACATTTTTTTGATTAAATATTAAATATTTCCTTACTTGTAAAAATATTCTTTTCTCCGTCGCTCTGTTTCTTCATTTCTGATATAAAAGCATCGATAAAATCATCGATATTTCCTTCATGGAATTTGTTCATGTGTTCCTCAATGAGTTCATTCACAAAGTCTTTGACCACTTGAATTTTTCGACTTAGGTTTTTGATCCCAAAAAAATCTCCTGGGACAAATCTTAATACGGGCATGAACATAACTGGAGATCCAGCTGAGACGTAATGTAGAAAGGAATTCAATCCATCCATAAGTGTTTTAAACCTAGGATCATCGTGGCTAAAATGGCCACCGAAAACGAGATGCGAAATCACATTTCCGACACTTGTCTGAATAGGGGCCATCATTTGGAACGGCTCTTGCTTGAATCCTTCTATTTCAGATAGAAAGAACTTCACTTCCGTGTGAATTTTCTCTTCAAGCTTGGACTTTCCAAGTCCAAAATTTCTAAATGTCACGAGAATGAATTTCCTTTGGTTCTTCCATACGTCTCCAGAAACTGCTATGATACCTGTAAAACAATCAAGCAATAACTACTCTTTGAGCTTTTGTTTGATAAACAAATGTTGTATATGTCTGTACAGAAGACAACCATATCTAACAAACCGAAATATTCCGTCTCCTCGGGTTTCCTTACTAAGGTTTGAAATTTAGAAACAAACAAATTTACTGTTTAAATTAACTGAAAATTATCTGAATAATTTTTTAAGGTTATACAAGCTGGGTAGTAATCTCAATAGATTGAAGAACTACCACAATTACCCCAAATAACTCATTTTACCAATTTATAAAAACTATTTATAGGATATTCATAAGAAGTTATCAGATATGAATGAAATGTTTTAACAAACAAAGAAGCAACAATACAAAAACCCAGAAAATAAACATATTCTGGTGAACTTAAGTACTTTGGATGTGAAATATTTTTTTTTTCCACACAAAGTACACAAGCGTCATATTTTTATGTACTACCTTGTTTTCCTAAGGATGTAAGAGAGTATTATCGATTTTATTTACTTATAATTTTACTTCTACATTTACATTTACTGTATATATTCGTTTATAGATTGGATCTAACCTCACACTGCTCAGACCCAGACCTGCGGTCAAATATTGCGACAACGGAGAGGGATCTGTGCACTTTTTAGAAGTGCAAGATCAAGAAGCAACATAGATTCTTATATACCTGTGCGTTATGTGATGGAAATTCGGATCTAGGCTATTTGCAGTTTGTCTGATTGATATGCGAGCCAATACGCTAATATATGCTGAGTACTTTTCAGTATCTCTTCATACGGAAGAGAGACAATAACGTGAACGGTCAGCATAAACACTGGGATTTATTTGCTTCATGATATTTCTGGAAAATGTAATACAAAAGTCACATAAATATTGTAAACATGTCCATAATATATCTTATATAATTACTGCTGTTTCGTAGAAGATCATTGGCCCATCATTTTCTTCATTATATACACATTTGATATTATTGCTAATCTGGTGATTGCTAATCATGTTCAATCCATTTTTCTATACCGCATACCCAAACCTGAAGTGTTTTACGAATTTCATTGACGTCTGTACATCGATATTTTTCAATTTACAGAATCGAACATGAAAAACTCCTAGTTTGTTTTGAATTCCATTTATACGGTATACTGTACATGCTAAACATAGGGAAGGCACAAAGGATTTTCCACATAATAAGTCCAAAACCCAGAAGCGTTTTGTTCAGAGTCCGGGTAAACTAATCCGATTGATATTGGATATGAATATGTCTTGGTCTAAAAGCCTGTACGTATATCTATATTATGTATTTTGTGTTCACTCCGTCGACTCGAAACAAAGCACGCATGCTGTTTCCTGTATTTTGGTCACATACAAAAACGTTCGTCACTTGAGAAATTACATTTTAACGCTATCCAAGTTAATGGCTTTGAATCCGATGCATGCTATAGTATTTAAAATCACTTCAGTACACTGTTTTGCAGGTTTATTAAATAAATATTGTGTTGAATCTTCGTTTGATATAAATACATTTGTGCTTTTTCTGAATGAAATTGATGATATTTGTCGGATAATGGATAGTCTTTCTTTCCAAAACTCAATCGTCGCATACTTTCTATTTTTCCTGTCAAATCTTCCAAAAGCTTTTTGAGCGTTGTTCTCAAATCATTCAACAGCTATAATTTGTTGCTCGCCAAGGCTCCCAAAAGGTATGTTTTTGTACTCATTTTTTTCCAGTAATAAAATCCACTATATATATATATCAATATATATATCAATATATGTATATATATATATACATATATATATATATATATATATATATATATATATATATATATATATATATATATATATATATATATATATATATATAAATGTACATATATGTATATATATGTTTGTATATATATATATATATATATATATATATATATATATATATATATATATATATATATATATATATATATATATATATGTATATAATGTTGACTTGATTACAAACTAAAAGGGTACTTTAAGATTTCTTATAGGTTTAGCCAATGTTGCATTATAGATTTATATGTTTAGAACTTATTGCATTATTGGTTTATATGTTTAGATGCTATTGCGTTTTATGTTTATATGTTTAGACACTGTTGCAGTATAGGTTTATATGTTTAGACACTGTTGTATTATAGGTTTATATGTTTAGACACTGTTACAGTATATGTTTATATGTGTAGACACTGTTGCTTTTTAGGTTTATAAGTTTAAACACTGTTTCAGTATAGGTTTATATGTTTAGACAATATTGTATTATAGGTTTATATATTTAGACACTATTGCATTATAGGTTTATATGTCTAGACACTATTGCATTATAAATTTATAGGTTTAGACAATGTTGCAGTATAGGTTTATATGTTTAGACACTGTTGCATTATTTATATCTGCATTAGTCTCCAGGCACTTTAAAAATGTTGATATTTACTCGTGAGCTAGGAATTCTCAAAAGGATAGATTGGAAAACGTAAGTTTTTTTTCACGTAAAAAGAAATAAGAAATTTATCTAACCTGTACGAAGAATCTACGGCCACAACATGAGTATGATTTTGTCTCTATTAATAATGTAAACGTACGTGGCCGTGTGGTCTAATTGTTAAGTCCAGGTTGCCGATCTTTAAATCAAACATGGGTCGCATATTACCCATATATTAAGTCTTATCCAAGTTTTATTGAAGAACTGAGCACCAATATCCACGACACGAAGAGGTAACTATATATATATATATATATATATATATATATATATATATATATATATATATATATATATATATATATATATATATATACAATAAACTGGCAGCGAACAGTGCACAACTAGTATCTGGCTAGTTCGTTGTCGTTGCATCTTAATTAATCCCTGTGACACGAGATCCCTTGCTGAATCCAGTGCACTGGAAAGGACTGTAGTTCGCGATATAATTAAATTGTATGTTTTATATATATTGAGAGTGCATCACATAGGTCTTCTTCTCTTCCTCAACTTTCTTCTGACTTCTGGACCGTAAATGAGGACTCGCTTCAGACAACCGTGTCTCCATACATAAATAATTATTTTGTAAATGCTTATATCGGTGATCCGGATGATTGTCCATGATGATTTCGCTATACATGGGTAAGTAGGTGTGCAACAGCATCGACGATACGAGGGCAGATAATTCAACATTAGTTCACAAAGTCAACACAGGCATACTTCCAGACCAGACCGATTTTAATTGGCATTTAGTGGATATTCTATCTTCTTCCCAAGAATTTGTTCCGATATTTGCACCTTCGACACCTTCTCCTTCCTTACCACACGTCAAAGATTTTAAACAGAGACAGAAAGAAGAATTTGAAAAATTGTACGGTAGCAGAAATAAGTAGAACAAACATTTCTACTTCAACATCAATAGCGAGAAGAAGAAGAAGCAGGAAGTGAACGGCAGGAATAAGAGGAATCAGTAGTGAAGAAAGAAAAACCTAAGAGAGAAGAAGAACAGTGAAAGCCAAACGGTGACGCTACTTTTATACAGTTTGGCAGCATTAAGGAGTCTGAAACAAATGTATCACACTTTCTTAATACGACCCAATAGAAAACGATCTTTCCGACCCAAACAGCCCAACCCTGATATATCCACCCTAGTGATTTATACAATATCACTGACTTGTTCAAAGTCCAGAAAAAGGCCTTGGCCGTGGCAAACGGATAAGGGAGTTAAAGTTGATTACGTCCCATTCCTGAGTGTTTGTTTTAAAAAGTAGTCACCCAACGGTTCTTTTCAAGGCCACTCACCTCTCTTGAATAGACATGGTATTCATTTTGCCAAAATCATTTAGAACTCAAAATCCTTATTTTGCCTATGATAAATGTGTGTGAATGCGTGAGTGCAGTTCCTTATTTAAAAAAGCCAAACAAACAGACAATAACGTTTTCTGTCTGGTGTATTCTGGTGCAAAATTTGCAATCCAATTCACAAAACAACACTTGAAAAAGTTCATAGACTTCTTCTGCATCTTTGTTCACTTTCTCCTATTTGAATTTCATCACTTTCATAGGTTTTTCGCCTCTTCTTCCTAACGTTCGTCTCGTCTTTTTTTCTTCTCTTTTGTTTGTTGTCTTGCTGGAGTTGTCATGGTTCTTCATTTTGGGAGGGTACCTCTTCCTTTTCTTGTTCAGAACTCCTCTCTTCCTCTTGCTCCTGTTGTTTCTTAGGGTTTTCTGAAGACCAATGTCCTTTATCTTGACAATGATAACAGGTATCTTGACTTTTGTCTCTTCTGACACCTGTATTGCTTTTTGACGATCTGGACATTATGTAGACCAATGCCCTCTCTTTTTACAAATATTGCATGTATCTTGATTTTTATCTTGAAAGGAGGGGAAGGAAACCGTCGGGTTGTCTGTAGAAACCTTTCGTATGACACCTCTTAAAGCTCTGATCAGAAGTTCGATTTGTGTTGGCTCTTCCATCGCTCTGGTAGGATCGAGAGTGAAATGAGTACTGGTAAGGAAGACATGGACCCTTTATATATGAAAGACACTAGTCGGACATTGATATAGGGACTCAAAGCGTTTAAAATGTAGTCATATGACCTTCTGCAGTCAAGATGGAACGAGCGCATTTTTTCGTGGAGAAAGGAGAAGAAAGTTACAGGCAGAAACGTGATGTATCGCCTGGCGCAGTAGCTGAGGTCTTGGCTCAAATTCACAACACGGATTTTTAAGATGACATGATTAAGCTCGAATCCAGACCCAGAGAGTCTACACCCAACCAAAGTCCACCACAGCCACCAGTAAAGCCTTTAAAGTACTAACACATTCGAGCGACGGAAAAGTGCTTGTATACGACATTTTGAACATCGGCCTACACGTACGCGGTGAAGTTTAAAGTTTTAGTCCGACGTACCGCTGCAGAAAGCAGAAGAGGTCATCGGCGATATATGGGATTTTTTGTTAACCACACTGAAACAGCAACGTGAAGCTACCTTTTCGTCACGACAGTTTGCAGTTCCCCGTTTGGATCGAGTTTATCAGCCCAGCAGAATTAACTCCTTTCAAATTAATGTCAAGATTCAACACGTGCAACAATCACCGATGGAAAAGCGATACTGTTAAAGACCCACGTGTCTCTTCCCAAAGGAACCGGACAACACAAATTGTTGTTATTGGTGGACGACCTTCTCTGCATCAAGACTAGTCTTGCTCAAATTAACAATATTCAACACCGGGTGTGTTTACTCTGTGGCATCGTGGTTGGACGAACGTATGCCGACCAGAACGACAAGGCATAATGTAAAAGATATGGGAGAACATTCGAGATCAAACCGAGCCAAACAACAAAGAGAAGCAGAAGAACTGTTACAGCAAGCAGGACAATCCAAAGACTCCCGGTTGCATTCCAGAAAGGCAAAAATAGCCAGAAGTCTTGGCTCCATTCTAAACCTTGAAAGTGCATCCTCAAGAAGTGCGGAGACCTCTGTTGTTTCGTAGCAAACATTTCGCGATGAACGTTTCGATGCCATTACCCGTATCACCGCATTCCTTGGATACAGCTATTATTATGAAAAATGTGACTATGGCTATAGCAAGCGAGAGCAACACCAGCATTGCATATCGAAATGTTCAGGATATTTGGCCTGTCAATCCTGTCTGGACGAAGGAAATGAATGAGTGCTTTGTACTGCTTGTCAGCGCACTTTTATCAGCCCTGCCTGTTACAAACAACCTCTAAAGTAGCGCGGTTCACATAAGAAAATTGCTTGTCAACTGCTGAGATTGTGTCCTACTTGTGGACAAGGAATACGTATCAATAGTGCTACATTTAAACATACCATTGCAAGCAAGAGGAAGAAGATGACAACAAGAAGAAAGGGAATCTCCTCTTTTCGATTTCGAAAGCATGCAAGAGACGGCATTCACTTCCTGATTTCTGTGTGGCTCATCCAAGATGCGAGAAGTGCATACAAGAGCCTCTCTCTTTTCATTTCATTCAGAGTAACATGATTCCTGGAGGACGTGAAAAAATATTTAAGGGAACTAACACGCTATCCGATTTCTCCCGGTGGATCTTAGACCCCATCGACAAGATGCGGAGCCAATAGGACATCCAACATTATGGAGATTGTCATCACCATGCCACGGTAATGTCTCACAATTTATCGGGCTATGATGGATAATTTCTTTTGAGATACTATACGGAATAAAGTACCGAAAGTCATAAAGTGACTTTGGATGGAGCCAAAAAAACGTTTGGAATGACATAAATGGCCAAGGGCTATTTCAGCACGTTTTCAATACCGAAGCCAATCAACACACTGTTATACCCCATTTACCCGAGGCTCACAACTACGACCCCGACAACATGCGCAGCAAACAACGAGAAGCTTTCTATGCTTGGTACTATATTCACGCCTCGAACCCCATCGGCTTTCTGGAAGAATTGTGAGAGTAATGTTATTCCGACGTAGAAATGTTTCGGTGTTGCTGTGGGAAGTTTCTAAAACTGTTCATTGAACACGGAGGGATCGATCCATTCAAGGAAGCCAGCACCATTGCAAAGTCGAGAGATGGTCACAATACAAGTGAAACGCAATGAAGAATTGCATCCGTTACATCACCAAAGTTTAAACCACTGGTACGTGAATACTCTACGAGGACTGATTCAGATGAACGTGTGCCAGCGATCAGACATTCTTAAACTGGACGTGGCAAGAAGGATTGTTTTGTTGTGGCTCATTTTTTTTACTACAAGGTAGTCATACTGAACGAATTCCAGAAGAAGAGTTAGATGATTACCAAAATCTTTTACACGATATAAGCTTAGTTCAACAGGGAAATTTTGAGCAGAGTGTGATGTGCAAGTTAGTGTCTAAACCATTTAGATTTGACACCAGAGTACAATCATCTCTCCGTAGAAAGTACACATATTGTCTCCAACAAAAGGAGGTATAAAAGTGGCCTACCATGACACATCTTTATCAGTGGTGATGCAACATATTCCGTTAAGGAAATCAATCAGAGTATTCAAACGGTTGAGGATTACCAACATTTATTACGAGAGCTGTGTCCATTGAATTGGGGCGACGTGTGGTGTGTCTCTTAGTCACGTGCCTTCTGTGATTTCATTTAACACCTGATTCATCGTTGGCTCGGTACGTTCTCTACTGTACCAAACATAAAACATGATGGTGTTTCCTTTAAATGTCCTCGAGAAACTCGTTTTGTTACAAGCTTGGTGCTTTCATTTACAAACTTCACCACCTCTGAAGAAATGTTTCTTCGTGAAATTTTAGTCCCTCCGGATGCTTACGGAGATGTGTGTATAGTTTATGACTCAATCTCACTGAAAGAAATGTACGTGACTGGAAAAGTTGAGGTTTAGAGGATTGGACAAAATAAGTGGTTTACACTGGACGATATATGTGTTAGACATTCAAAGAAAAATGTGAACTTAAAGTGTCCAGTAAAAAAAAGTAACTTTTTAACATGTGTCAGTGATAGTGTCAGAAGAAGAAGAACCCGACACCGAGGACAACCACTCCCTTCAGGACAGGACGGTCTTTGACATTCCCGAAAGACCTTTCTGGGAGGACCCTGTGTGACTCTCCACAATGTAGAGACTGTAAGAACATTACACACTGACCCATACGTTGGTCATCAAAAGCATGTGATTTGTATATATTCCACTGTGCTCGCCTTGATATGAATTTTGTCGCTGTACTTCATCCTTTGGCTTTTATGTATTTTTGTCTTTCGTGTTGTTCCATTTTAAACATGTTGTGAAAAAACGTGTCCTGAAAAAGTATAAAAACTCTTGCCTTGTTTGTCTTCGTGTCACAAGTGACATTCCCTGCAGAATGGATACCTCTGCTGTCTCGCCCCCCCCCCTTCCTCCACTTTCAGAGTCATCGACGAACACTTATATCGTGCCAGTTGGGAGGCCTTGTATCTTCGCCATCCCTTAATATATTAATTGCCGGACATAGTGGTTCAGGTAAAACCGAATTCGTCAAACGTTTCATCGAATATAAACATCATTTGATCGATCGTCCAACTCAGCGAATCGTGTGGTGTTACAAAGAGTGCTAATCGGCGTAGAGTCTCATGCGAGAAAGTCAAGCCGGTTCCGTCGTGTTTGTGGAGGGCATTCCTCGCGAAGACGACGAGATTGTGTCTGACACCAGTCAAACACATATGGTCATCTTCGACGACATGATAGGACAAGACGGAGAATAGATCAAACTTTGGTTTACGCACAAAGGGAATCATCGTAATGCCAGTGTCACTAACATCACACAAAATGTGTTTCAACAAAGTAAAGCCCATCGAACCATCAATCTCAATGCTTATTATGCGGTTTTGATTAAAAAAGCCTTAGAGATAAACAGCGAGTGCAAATCTTATCCAAACAGTTAGGAACGCCTTGGCTGACTCGTGCGTATGACGATGCCACTCAAACCAAACACGCCCATTTCACCCGTGGATTTAAAACCCACCACCCCGAGATCTGGGACAAAATAGTCCGTTCCCCAATTGGGAAATCACGGTGAAACTCCATTGTCGAAAACGATTTATCAGTTACGTATCAAGTGTACCGAGGAGTCGCTCAACACCGAGGAGATGGTTTATTGGATATGATAAAATCGGCCTTTCGTTCAGAGGTCTCCGTTTTGAAACCGATGGTGACACTAGGATTGCACGCCTTGAAAGAAGCCGAATTGACACACGTCAAAGAAGTTTTCAAAAGTTTCATCATCGATAAACAGAAACCCCCAAAAAAGCTTACTTGAAAGCAGGCAAGCTTAAAATGGGCAAAGACATTTTGGGTCAACGAAAACTCCAATAAATGGCATGGACAGTGCAGAGTCAGGCAGTTCTGCTACCCTGATGCCACAGCAAGGACAAGACAGAAAGAGACGACGTAGACACCCTTTTAGGGGCCTTCACACCCTCAGAGCTAAAAAAAGCTAAGAAAAGAAGAACTGTCAGAGACTTTGATTACAAAATACAAATCACGGGGAGAAATAAAGAAAGGAAGAAAATGATGCACCGAGAGTATTGCGTCTGTTCCATGTCGGAACTGGATATGTTTGCCATGCCTCCTTAAATGGAACATTCGCGGAAAATCCTTTTGAGTGTCAGCACTACAATGAGTCCAAGAATGAAGTCAGTCGAGATGACAGAAAACCTTGTGTACGTAACCTTTCGAACCTGACTATAGTGACTATAAGAAGAAATACTTGAGATCGTACTTAACCTTTGTACGAAGCCACGGGACAGTTAGGGACCAACACCAGTAACGGTATTACGTATGAGGATTATGCAGAAGGTTACACTTTGTGATCCTTTGATTTTGCTCCAGACCAAGGCAGCGACGAGGGACGTTTTTATCCTATAAAGAAGCAGTGTTGCATCAGTTATATAAAGACTTGCTTGATCATTTCTCTCCTCCTTTGCTGGTTCCCGAGATCCGTCACATCGATCCTCTCTTGTCTTAGAGAGACGAAGCGAAGAAACGGTTACTTGTCATAGATTTTCAAGCGAACGGTTCAGATTCAATTGATGACTTATAAGTGCCTGTATAAAAAATCAACAAGACCAAAATGGATACCTGGGAATATTATTATATCTTGAACCTCAGTTCGGACATTGCTTCTTGGAATCCTGTCATGTGTGCTAAAGATGAACTGCCTCATCGCAAGCCTCAAGACCATGAAGATTATGTCATCAACATTGATGACAATAATCTCCTAGGAACCCACTGGACAGACGTATACGTTCCCCGTGATGGTTGTGTGGAGTATTTCGATCCGTATGGATTGCCACCTTTCGAAGACGACATCATAGACTTTATGATAAGAAATGCCCAGACGATACGAATCAATAATGTAAAATTACAAGGCAGAGATTTCATAGTGTGTGTACAATATTGTGTGTATTTTCTTCATCAGCGCAGTCTTGTATATTCATTAGAACATTTAGTGACTTATTTTGATCGTCACTCTTCTAGAAACGATGACAAAGTATATCGTTGGATTTGTGACCATGATGGCTATCTTTTGTCTTTATTTAGCGTACATCGTTGATCCAATGCATTCCATTCGTGGAAATCTCACTTCACTTCACAACATTGTCAACCTTGCACAAAATAATTTGTTTGCTTTATTGTTGATTGCTAACTGAAGGTCATTTGAATAAAAATGTTGTGTTTAAAAACAAACTGTGTATGTCTTTTGATATTTTAAAAATATACATGGTCTTTGACTTCTCTCTATCCCTCATCCTGAAATCAACAATCATAGCGTTCCGACCAAACAAAAAATAATAGAATTGTAGGGATTATTTCTATGGTGTCCTCGCTAGAGCGATAAAACGCGAAGCAGTCTCTAATCTAACTATCCATTGTTGACTCATCCTCCTATGAATATGTGTCTAACACTAGCCAAGCGGAACGAAGCTTACGTGAATTTACATCGTGTCAGGCAAAGCCTGATACCCAAACCTGAAGAGAGAGAATGTCAGAATCTTGAAAGTGACCGACGACCTGATTGGAGAGCTCTTCAGAGAAGAAATCAAGAAAGAAAATGAAGAATGGACGGAGAAGTACAGACTTCATAAGCAAAGAGAACAGAGAGAACAGCAGCAGCAACACTAGTAACCAGACAGAGGATTTGGCGACTGCCATGTAGACGAGAAAGAGTTCTGCTTTTCTTTCCGAAGAATCCGGCCCTATCCTGCGAAAAAGCTTGCCGCCAGAACGTGGAAGCAATCTTATACGACAAACGATTGACATAACTTCAGGTTGACTTCAAACAGCTCTTTTCAGGGCTACCTAATACTCTAGAAAAGAGATACTAGTTGAATTTCCAATTGTAGTTAAAAAATAGAACTGTGTCAACAGGCACTTCATTTTTTTTTGTTATATGTTAAAATAATAGAAGTGTGCCTATAAGCAATTCATTTCTTTGTTTTATGTAAAAACAGAAGTGTGTCGATAAGCAGCTCGTTTACGTAGCTTGTCAAAATATAGTCTGTCAGGTTTTGTTTGTAGTTAGTATTTGTAATTAAAAAAGTGAGTGAGTGTTTCTTTAAGGTCCGCACATTCCCTGTTATTGTGGGTTTGTAAGTTTTGCTAACAGGGGATGTTCTCCTTCACGTCCGCGCTTCACAAATATAACGCGAAAACATTCGTCACTCTGGCATCCCGTCATTGATTCGTGAACTACAAAGAATGAGTAACATAATTGCAAAATTGCTTGAACTCCAAGTGCAACTAGAATATGCCAGGCGCTTCTTGGATGTGCTTGCCATGGAGGCAATCAAGGAAATTGCAAGATTCGAAGAGGGAGGAAGAGGAGAGAAAAAAGAAAAGGATAAGGAAAATATAATACTTCCTCACCTCATGCTAAGGCCTCGGTATGAGGTCAAGCTTGGGGTGAGGACGCCTCCACAACCTGTACGACGGCAGCTACAGCCACATCCACAACTTCCATAGCAGTCACAACAATCACTACAACTAGTACCAGCTGGTGGAGTAATAGAAGGAATTTGAAGAAGAAAAGCAAAGTTATTTTCTGGGCCACTAATTTGCCTCGTAAAGACTGGCTTTTTTGCCTATTTTTTTTTAAAAAGTGTTATACATGTGTTTACCTAAAACACCACTTATTCAGGTCATCCACTTGCCACTTTGTTGCCAATAGCTAGTAGCGTGACGTCACCCACCTGTTCGTTTACCTCCTTGTCCCTACAAATGCCCGATACTTGTTTTTGTTCCTCATTAGTTCCAACCATGTTAAAATTCCACATGTTCAACTTCCATTGTCCCTATACATCCTGTCCCTATATCGCCCCAGGGTATATTTTAATCGTAAGTCACATTCTCCCTATAAATCTTGGGGGATTTTAATAATAAGTCGACTTGTCCCTATATAGCCCCCATTAACTACTGATGTCACAATGAAAGCTAATCATACTGATAAACAAATTCGTTAAACCATCGATTGTGACGATCACACTCGACGCGCTCTTTCGTTGACCCAAGTTTAGTTTATGGCTACAGTTCTAAAGGTCCATAGTGATAGATAATTTTCGTCTGGAACATTCGTGGTGAAATTTCATGTGCAGACCAATTAATAATCTGGATCGAATAGATTTTGTTTACATAAAATTATTGTTAAATTTTAAAATAACAATTTATATTTAATTTAAAATGAGTAAATGTTCATACATGACCCATGTGACTTGTATTACAGGCATAATCAATATTTAATACCAATAATATTATCGTATCGATTAGATACCTTTTAATTCGTACTCAACGATTTGAATGTAGGTTCGTGGGTAAACGGCACCCACCTATTTGCCTCCATGCATCAGTCCATATTCCATCACGTCTACACATACATCAAAACGCAATGATGCAACCGTGCTATCGGACACACTCTCATGGCATCCTAGTAATACAGTCGACTCCACTTAACTGCACATCGGTTAACTGCACGATCCAGAGAACTGCACATAGTCACGCCGGTCCCGTTTTTTCCCAATGCTTTTCAATGGGAACAAATTTCGGATAACTGCACTTCGCTTAAATGCACACTCGGGATAATAGCACGATACATTTTCTGCCCGTGGCACATTATTCAATACAATTTTACTCTAGTTAACTGCACAATGTATAGTCAAGATCAGTTATTGCCAATCCACTACAGTAGAGCTTCAAAGAAGTCAACATTTAAGCCGGTAAATGCGACTTCGTAAATAACTGACATGTAAAGGACGCCATAGGTGGTAGATATGGTAGATACGTGTATATCCCCGCCCACCAAGGAGCAATAGCGTGGGGAACAATCATAGTACAGCATGGGAAACATTGCTCTAAACCGTGATTTCAACTATAGACAATCATCGGATGTTCAACCTTGAATTTATGAGCGTTTATTTTACAGTCTAAAATGACTAGTCGCAAGTGTAAATCCCTGACGTTAGTTCAAAGGTTTGAGTTCATAAAATGCGTTGTGAACAACATAAGTCATGCCTCTGTTGCACTTGAGTTCGGTTTTGGTCACAGTGTGATTTCGCGAATCCACAAGAACAAGGAGAAGGTCATTGAAGACTGACAAAGTAACAGCAATCCTTCTCAGAAGCGCAGACGAGGTGGCAAGTCCGAAGATGTTGAAGAAGCGCTGTTACAATGGTTTGCTCAAGCTCGCAGTCGACAGATTCCGATAAGTGGACGACTGTTTCTTGAAACAGCTAATCAATTGGCTAATTATTCGGGTTTGCATGATTTCTAAGCTACAAATGGATGGTTGAAAAGATGTAAAATGCACAACGGAATTCAATTTAAACGACAACACGGTGAAAAACAGGATGCAGACGTCTTTGGAGCTGTAAGATGGGTAATTGAAGTTCTACGAGAAATCGTTAAAGACTACCAACCAAAAGACATCTTCAATGCCGATGAAACTGGGTTGTACTGGCGTGCGTTACCTGATGAGACTTTTGTCTTTCAAAGGAGCATAAGCACCGGGATGTAAGATTGCCAAAGATCGTTTGACAATTTTGTTTGCATGCAATATGGATGGTAGCGAAAAATTAAATGCCTTGGTGATTGGCAAAAGCAAATCCCCTCTATGTTTTAAGAATTTGAAAAAGCTGCCCGTACAGTACATATAATTCTCATGTATCTACACAATCATACCGGAACAATACGAAATAAATCGAGGTATATAAGATTTAATTACATTGAATTACAAATATATATATTGAACTAGTCCGTAAATTACCTTACATTCCAAGCAAAATATTCTTAATATTTCACTGGAGAGAAATAATTTCATTACCGCGCTGATCACAAGAGAATCGTGAAAATCGAAGTTATTCTTAGATGCTGACTTGGTAAAAAATGTAAAAATGCCCATTTCCCGATACAGACGAATCCAGTCCAACTCAAGTAAGGCACGAATTATTATTTTTTCTTAAAGTGCTATTTTACTTTGAATTGTGAATGAGAGTTATTTGTTTATATTTCCTGTAGCACCAAGTGATTTATATACAGTTCAAATCCAAACAAAGCGTGAATTGTTTGTTCTTGATGTGCAATTTAACTTAGATTTTCTGTGTGAATAATCACAAGACGCGGAAAACATAAACGGCAAACCGCGGACATAACTCGTGATCCCTAAGAAAATGTTATTTCAATATGTTATAAAGAATAAACTTTCCTTGACACTCGTGAAAATCCCGAGTTTTCACCAACTCGATGAAATGTGTTATTCTGTCCTTACACACACACACACACACACACACACACACATATATATATATATATATATATATATATATATATATATATATATATATATATATATATATAGAGAGAGAGAGAGAGAGAGGGAGAGACAGACAGACAGAGAGAGACAGAGAGAGACCTGTTAGTGTATGCATCTAGCTTTCAATGAATCAAACAATATATCTATCTATCTATCTATCTATCTATCTATCGAGAGAGAGAGAGAGACCTTTTCCGCCATTAAGAATTATTGTCGGAAGTATGGCAGCTGGTCTGTCCGAAAATTCTACCCCACGTTTGATGAAGAGCTCTCTTATGGCGTCATAACCACAGACGACAATCGTTGGAATGGGTCCCAGGTACAATTTGTAGATGTCACCATATCTCTTTTGTAGCCTTCTTAGACATATTCTTAAATCGGGGTCGGCAGTCAGCTCCATCACATTACCCACCAGAGGTATCCAGGCGGGCCCTGGGGGCATTTTGCCATGATAGCGATTTCTAAAGAATAAGATTGCGAGAAAACTAACAACAAGGAATCCAATTGATGTGGAAAGTATATCAAGTCCAAAGAGAAGTGATGACATTGTACTGATACTCCAATGTTAATTTACAACCAAGACAATTCGAACAGATCCGAGTTACACAATGAATTAAATAGGTGAGGTTTGTATTATTTAAGCTGCAAATATCTTCACAATCTTAAATTCACAACATATATCTCTAATGACATTCACCATTACATCGAACTGAACAACTTGACTAACTCGAAGTTACAAATCGTCTGCTGCGTACCGTAGCAACACTGACTTATATACGAAATGGTAATGTACAGTCAGCAATTCTGGTCAGTCCATGACATTGATTGCACCTATGTGCACATGCCTGTCGAACAAAAAGTGGGACGCATTGTTGTTGGAATGTTTATATTATAGATTAGTTGTTAACGCCAGTCTTTAGTAAAACAAATTTAGAAACAGCATTAATAAACCGTGCATTCCTAATTATATTATCCATTTTTAACCAACAATTTAGTTTAGGAAGGTAGTGTGGTTAATATTGCTGTTTTTTGCTTTTCTCTAAATATCGAAGATACTTTTATAAACAAAAATAACCGCAACGTTTTGTAACATTTATATAATAATAATGATACTAATAATAATAACTTTATTTGAAGAGGGTAACACAATTAGCTGAAGTACAAATCTATCATATAAAGGAATGTATTTATTCTAACAGCATCTCTCTAGCCATTGGGATATTGGGTTTGGAAGAAAGAAATAGTGTGGGCATATTTAATATCAGCTGGAATACCATTCCAGAGCAATGTTCCTGAGTATTGGAAACTGTTTTTGAATAATCTCTTATTTGGTTTGAAAAATTTATCGCAGATGTGGAGTATTACCATTTAGCCTATAATGGAATAGCAATTGTAAATATTCAGGAGCACATTAATGTGGCTTTTCTCAACCGGATTCGGTCTTTTATATAATATTAAATATTCTTTTATTATTGTAATATTTTAATTTATATTATATTAAATATTCTACTTCATCTACTTTGTTACATTTATTAATAATTGCCTGTCCTGTTCTAAGCGATGATTGAATACGAACATGCATATTGTACAATATTATATATATATATATATATATATATATATATATATATATATATATATATATATATATATATATATATATATATATATATATATATGAATGAATGAACGCCTCACATTCCAGATTGTGTCTGCTACAAAATGTAGCTGTATGTTTATTATGGCTATTCATAATCACTTTTGCATATTGATAAGTTGATTGTTTTCAGTTTTTAGTTTCTACCTTTCTTCACAATGATTAAATCAATAGAATAACACTTATGATTTAAACATGAACGATAGTATAAAGGATAAACGTATATATATATATGTGTGTGTGTGTGTGTGTGTGTGTGTGTGTGTGAGAGAGAGAGTCAGTGTTTGGACATTTTCAAATTTAATTATTAATAATCGATTTTTAGAAGATTATAGTATGTTTATTCTTGTAGGATTTAACGCCATTTTTCAGCACACGTTCTATATATACATGGCGGCCAGTATTATGGTAGAGGAAGAACCCGGGAAAACCTCCGGGAAGAACAACCGACCCACGAGATGCTACTGGCTAGCTTTTTCACATACCCACATTGGCCGAGTCTGATACTCGAACCCACGCAGACAAAGGTGAGATGGCAGTGATCCGTAATGGAGAGCGCGTTAGACCCCTTGGGGCCCCTATATTATGTTTAAGACACAACAACAACAAAATTTTAATACATTACAGTATTGTGTACATAACTGATAAATCTATCTTATAATATCGACATGGTTTGCAATATTGTATCATTGATAAACACCGTAGAAAAATCCCAATGAAAGTGCATAGATATCGTTGCGACAAACCATATTCTTGAATGTAACTAGGTGTAATTTTTGTTTCAAGGTTTTAATCCAGCCTAAATTATTTTTCTCACTCACCCCATATTTCAGCATAGTTTGTCCGTTTGGCAACAATGGGAAAGGGGGAACAAAATGCAGAAATGATTGTAATGAAAATATGTACCACATTGAATTCATTTGGAAACGGGGATTATTACTTACTTGTTATATTTATTTCGCATACGTAAAGAATGATTAATGTATGAAGATTCATCATTGATCTAGAACCAACTGCAGACGTTGGCGAGAAAGTTCATATATGCGTATTATTACGCCATGGGTGGATCTCAATTTGATAAATCAATAGGATTGCTATATCAGATTGCTTTATACCAACATTTTAAATGTCCTGTTGTTTTTAATGTATGTGGTATACAAACATACATACATACATACATACATACATACATATATATATATATATATATATATATATATATATATATATATATATATATATATATATATATATATATATATATATATATGCCTGTATTAAACTAAAATATGCTTGAATACGAACATGTATGCCGTACAATATTGCAATATATCTATTGAAAGTTCGTCGCCCAGTGGAATTCAGGCTCATCGCATCAGCGTTTGCCGCGATGGCAAATTCATGATGTATTGAAGGGTTCAAACCTAATCAACAACAAATCACAAGCTCATGTAATGACACCGCTGCTTATTTTATAAAACTCGAACTCAATTTATTTTTACAAGAGAACAACAAAGCCATATTTGGATATTGTAAAAAAAAATCCACTACATCTATTTGATAATATACGCTTTTTTAAAAAGATGCGGAAAGGAATGAGAAACAAAATCCATGGAATATGGCAAATAATAAACTTTGTGCATATGACTCGATGATGTATGTTCACACTTAAACAATGTTTCAAATTTCATCTATTATTATTATTATTATTATTGCTATTATCGTTGATTTTGGAATTGTTCGACTTCGTATTGTTGTTATTGTACACGTTTGCAGTTATTACAGTGTGTCCACGATGTTAGTAATTTAACATGTACACCTGTAGATGGTTAGGTACAATGCAGATACGTAAATGATGAAATATAAGCTTCCTCTTCAAATTTATAGACAGCAGTTGTATTTTGCTCCATCTGTTTAAATGTGTAACAACCATGTTTTCTTCGTACAACAGTGAAGTTGCCAAATAAATAAAGCAAAACTGGATAGATCTTCTAATTGAACAAACATTTGAAGGTAACATAAACAGTAAACATTTTTGACGAGTCCAACTGACAGATGTTTAGTATGGTAGACAAACAAAACTACAAATCAATACAAATACGACGAGCGGTCAGAAACACAGAGAAATAGACCGACATAGAGGAGAATCTCTTTTTGATTAGGATTAACAGCTGTCATCACGAATGGAGGTACAGACGAAGAGATAGACTGGCAGACGGACTGATCTGAAAAAAGCGAACGGATGGATGAACAATTGATGAACGGATGGCTGAGGGAACAAAGGGACAGACCAACTTATAGACGAATACAAGGATGGAAACATGTACAGACTGATGGGTGAAAATATAAACGGACTAGCTCATATATTGTCAAATATACGGTCGGACTGAGAACGTAAACGGACAAATCAACGTCCATACCAATGTGTGGAATTTTTGATAGAAATTTGAGTTCTCCAATGAATATTGGTAGCTCAGTGAACTTTTGAATAATGACATTGTAATCGTTCAACAAGTGTTATACTGATACAATGTGTTTTAAGTGAATAAACACTTGAATGGATGGAAGAGGTTGAAATTAATTCAGAGTCCTATCGGTCGTGTCGAATAGCGAAAACCTGATAATGCCAACAAATGTACTTATTGTGAAGTCTTTTTTTATGAATACATACATTGCGTCGGAAACACCAATTCTGCTAAGTTGTTATTTCCACCTTTACAAACTTTTACTCCCCTCTTTAATTTAAATGCTAATTCCACTTCCTTCTCGCTCTCCTCCACCCCTTTGAGACATATATTTTTTCCTTGTAAGGGCATGTCATCATAGTATAATGTTTACAAATCATTTCATACCCAGACTCGGTTATATCCTAAAACTTTACTCCACACATCTCTCTAGATACGTTGCTGTCTATTATACTCAATACTGATACATAAACTCTATTTCACTGTATTTATATTCTCTTCGGGAATTGTACAATTTATTTAATGCATTATCACAACTTAAGAAATTAGCAAATTCACGTCATTTAAAAATAGTTTGCAATGTGTACCTACATGGATATCTAACATCCGCATACACGCACACATCCATCCATCCATCCATCTATCCATCCATACATCCATACATACATTTATTATATCTATATATAATATTCCACTAGCAGGAGAATGTAGTAAAGTGCATTCTTTCGATTTTCCTGGAAAATCCGCGTTTGTAGAAGAAGAAAAAAAACAGAAATGTTTCAACCAGAATATTTATTTATTGACTTATTATTCTGTTTAGTGGAATTCCGCCTGTTAACATAAAGTCATTAAAATGACACTCCATGGTATGAATTAAACTTCGAAAGTTCCGCTGACGTAGCGTATAGATACAGCAGGCCATGCATGAGTTTTCTTGATAAGTAAGAGAGAGAGAGAGAGAGAGAGAGAGAGAGAGAGAGAGAGAGAGAGAGGTGGAAATATATGTTGAGCGTTAATTTAGAAGCAATACAATTTATTTCCTGCAAGAGTGTGTCACGTTCAGTTTGTAAATACATGCTTTGTTTACTAGAGCATGCAGTGAACGGAAAATGTGTAATTGTCCCAAACGATAACATTGATTTCTACGGAAATCAGTGGACAGAGTTATATAAGCTTTGTGCTGTTATTCTCTCATATATAAATACTGTGTGATCTCTGTTTTTGTGGGGGATGGGGTTCTGTCACTGTTTGAATGATTCTAGGTTACTACGGATCCAATAATCATCTACTTGCTTTTCTATTTATCATTCGGATTTAAGATACTTAGGCCTTGAGTTTCGCAACGCTAACTTTTTACATATTGCAAAACTTTAATTCTCGTGTGTGCTAGTTTACATACAATCGTGTGAAGGATATAGCTTAGCACGTATGTATTCATAATGTATTGTTTATTATATTAATCACTTAGAGACGAAAACATATTTTCACAAATTAGTGATGTGATGTGATATAGATTTTTAACGTAGCTTTAAACGAAATGTCAGTCATATCACTACGATGTCTGCAATGTGTTAAACACCCAAGCGTATTAATTTGATCAATGATATATAAATATATAAAAAAAAACATGATTCAGACTGTTAAGGATTCTGAATATAAACTTATTTCTTAAGGATACATTTTAAAATGAATTCAATGTTAATACACATGCATCGGGACAGTTTGCTTTTTCAGTGACTACATAAATTGTTTTGATATTCAGGTCAAATAACTCTTTCTTGATAAATAACAATAACAATTAATTTCTAAACATCAAAATGCTTCTCCCAAATCCGTGAATAGATGGATTACCTTTCTACTTCTTTTCCACGTTTAACAGAATTGAATAAACTATATTTCGATAGTCTGAACTCCTCTGGAGCCCCACATTAAAGTTGTATCAAAACTTCAATGTTCTAATTCTATTACTAATGTAAAAACTAATAAACTTTGAAATATAACAGTGGCAATTTTCGTATTAGCATGATTGATAAATTAGTTGTTTTTTATGGAATAAGAGAGAAAGTTGATAAATCAAATTTGAGTGAGTAGCATCTCTTCCTTAAATGTCTTCAAGGAAGAATCTTTAAACTGTAATCTACTTTAATGTCTTTAGTTCGTCTATTAGCTCTCAATCTGCGTCAAGGAATGACGTCGATTTTGTGTACAAATTTCATGGTTGGGATTTATATATGACACTGCTTTGGATTTTGTTCACGTTTTGACTCTAAAGCTATCAAAAAAAGACACATATGCTGAAATAAGAAACAAGGAAAACCGAATAAAGTAAAATATTCATGAAATGCCACGACAAAAAAAACAGGATGCGTTTTATTTGAATATGTGGTCTATACTTCTGCTAAGAGATCATAGTGTAGCACTTGCTAAATTAGATCAATATGCTAATATACAAAATGTAAATGTCACAGTAATTGAATTAGGTCAATGTGCTAATATACAAAATGTAAATGTTACAGTAATTGAATTAGGTCAATGCGCATACATTCATTTGCATGCAAGCTTCACACATTTCATATCACTTCAAGGTTAAACATTATAAGATGAATTGGATTATTAATGAAGGTATAACTTGCACATACATAAGGCACTTACTATGAGTCAACAAAACAATAGGTAACTTCAATTATAAAATCGATTTTTATTGCATATTTACTCAGCTCTTGTTATGCACAATGCACTAAATTCCTTTTAACTATCCTGGAATATCCACGTAAGAGGCGACTACTTGACCTGAATATCTTGAGCTAAACAACAACAGCAACAACAATACAACTTTGATAGCACTAATCGTAAGAAAAGCATTCGATATCCCGGAGAAAAAGAGACAATAAACATATCTAATACAATTTGGACGTATTGATGCTAATCTTAGGCCACAAATAATAGGTATGATGTAAATTTAGCCACAATGTTCTAGTTTGTGCCTTCACTGTCCTCCAATGTCAGGGTGATCATGATATCGCTTTTTGTACATCTCAGGTTACCATTTACTTCTCACATGCATACACGAATGCCGTCAATGCGCAAGTGCAGTATCATGTTTCACTCCTCCCGGTGTCTTTGTTACGGTGAAGATTGCATAATAAATAGATAAATTTATACCTCAATGAACAAAACAAGGTCAGTCACGATAGATTAGTAGACATAATACGTGTATCTTATCAAACGTGCCAGGTTTGATCCCAGCTACGTGATTAGGTGGCATTTCATGCTTTTTAAGTAATCTTATCGTCTTCCTGTTATAGACGGATGTCTTGATGGTTTGTTGATAACGCCTAAAGATAATCGATCAGTATAAAAAATCGTCTCTTGATTTTTTAAAATAACATTTAATCGGCTGTTGCAATATAAAAGCATTAGCCCGAGATTATACAAATGTTAATCCACCGTTGGTGCAAATTACGCCGAGGAAACAGTACCACAAAATATGGCAAATTTTTAGAATGTTTACTAGTACAGTCTACCTACATTACACAAGCAAGCAATACAAAGATTTCCGTTTAAAATAGTATATTCTATTCACGTTGATAACAGTTTAGCGACATACAGTGCTGACATGCAAGCATATGTAAACGTATCTTGATATTGAGAGACATCGTTTCAAAATGCTCGTGTGCTTAGAGAGAACAACAAAATTCAGAAGATGACATACACGATGATTTCAAGGAAATATTCAAAGAAAAAGTCTTCATAAAGACATAGTTTGGTGAGGTAAAGTAGACCTATACAAGGAAATAAAAGTATTGGTTGAAAAACTAAACTATTGGGTACATTGCAAACTACTTACACAAAAAGCATTTATTGCATAATGAGTATAAAATACACCCTAAATGTTAAAATAAGCAAGTAATCCGGTGTGATACTGTTGACTTCATGATGGCAGACTGCAGCGGGGACAATATTTTGTGCATGTTGAACAAGCAAGATTCCTCTGTAGAACAAACAGGATGATGCGTACAAAGTCAAAAAGATTTTGTAGACCTTGAAAAAAATCACAAGCCTTCATCAAATGAAATAAATATGTTGATTCACTGAGCACTGTGCAGCCGGCAGAAAATATTATGTCGTTGAAATAATTGGTAGAATAACAATTTTATTTGTTAGTAAGATATTGAAACATATCAGTGCCAGTAAATTTATATCACCACAGGGACAAGAGTACGGTTATCGCCAAAGTGATGATTTAATTTTGAGAACTACAATATTCCCATTACTGATTAGTTTTCTGCATACATCAAAATATACTGTCAGTGTCTACAGGTACACACCTGCTTGCTATGAGTCACACAGTTTTCAGTGTACCTGTAATACTCATTGACAAATGGAAAACATTTTTAAAGAAACAACCTCGTGATTAAATATGGCAATACAATTTTTAAAGAAGCAGTGTTAACTTGCATCCCAATCTTCGCCACCTTCATCGAGTTTTCAGTTACTTTGACAGCAAAGAAATGGATGGAACATCTAGATAAAAGTTGTGAATCACCTCAAGCAGCATTGTCCATTCGGGACAAGCCTGATAACAATCTTAGATCATTGTCGGATATTGTGACATCATTGATTAACATATTTCTTCCAACCATGTTACAAATTTAACTGAAAGAGGCATGCATTATATGAAACAGAGGTAGATGTCTCATTTAGTTATCTCCATCTAAAACAGGCTTGCCTTTTAGTATGGAGTACAAGTTTGATACCTTTGAAATCTTTAGATTTCAGGCAAGCAACGGAACAAAAGAGCAAATAGAGGTTGAAACCTGTGCAAAGCCTGATTTTCGACAATCCCTTTAGCCACACTGCTTACAATGGTTGCCATAACGCGAGCAACTGCTTATCATGCAGTTAAGTTCTACAGATTATATAGATTAGATAAGACTGTTGAAGATCTCCTCAATGATGAACTAATGATCTTAATGATTGAACTTTGGTGATCCCCCATCTCTTTCATTTGTTAAAATTGACAATAAAACGATCAAGAAAAAAAGTCATCTCTTTGAAGTTAAAGATGTATAGAACTGGTTGTGCTCATCACAAAGTGCACAAAAAATATGCTCATTCTTAAAGATTGAAATATATTAATTTGAACCTATTTCTCTCACGATGATACTGTCAACATTTTCGGTCAATTCGGACAGCAATTTCCCAGACTTTCATTAATTTGTCGGTTCACTCTTAAATCATATTGCAGGCATATCAATATGCAAGTCCCTCTCAGCATCAATATGGTAAATAAATCTAAAACTTTGCATTGAATCCAGTTCAGTTTGTTCTGGAATTGGCCTTAAAAGTAATAACTGTAAAGGTTTGTAGAGGCTTTGATCACTAAACAAACGAGATATGTGTGTAAAATCTCATCATGTTAAAAATTTTGCACGACGAGAACATCAGAAAGAAATCAATTAAGATGTTTGATACAAAGTTTTTTGTGGTGCAAAAGTAAATCCCAGTCCAACGATTATGTGGCGACAGAATCGACGTACAAAAAAAATATGACACGGAAGGAGGAAATTACTTGCTGTATATATATAGTTATACACAAAACCTAACATGCTAAACCCAATACAGGGACATACTTATATCATGATACACTACAATAAAACGTTCTTGAACATGCGTCGTCACGTCGTCACGTCTTCCTTAAAGCCCGAACATAGAATGGTATAGGTACATGAGTAATATCGAATATCCCATCAGCAGCGAAAGGGGCTGTTTAGGGACAATAGAAAACCCTGTCAAAAAGGCCGTGGGCACGATTAGGGACATTGGAAATGTAACATGGGAAATACAGGACCGGCGCTTTGGGGACAATGGGAAAAAGCATTACAGAACCCCTGGGTAATTTAGATGAATGCTTCAATATATTTCCTTGTGACAACTGATACACGAGGAAATCCAAAATTCATTATGGGCAAAACAGTTAATATTTCACAAGAATGAACTATATTTTCAAGTGGATATCTAGATAACTTTACTGAGGAAATATTCAAGGTCAGGCAAGCAATCACGGGTTATCATGTTTTAAACTGGGAGACTGAAAAAGGGACAATAGTGTGGGCATGTTTAACTAGCAACAGCTACAACGTTTATAGCTAGGAAATATATCTGGTTCACTTTATTATCGATATTTAAGTTACGCTTGCCATTTTGTGTGGGGCGCAAGTTTGATAACTTTCAAATATTTAGATTTCAGCTAACCAGATGAAGGCAATTGACCAAATAAATGTCGAAACCTTTGCAAAGCCTGATGTTTCAACAAGGCCTTTAATGACACTACGTACAATAGTTGACGTCAAGAGAGTGATCGCTTATCATGCAATAACGTTGTTCAGAGAATCATGATTATATAACACTGTTCAGGATCTCATCTATGATGAACAAATGATCTTGAATTATTCAACGCTTGTGATCAACCATCTCTTGAATCTGTTAAACTGGATGCTAAAATGACAAATTATAATTGAACTTAAAGAAATATATAAACCTCTGGACAAGAGCGCTGATGAAAAGAAGTAGCTCCATTCTTGCCAAGGACTCGCCTAAACAGTTTCTTTTCCCTGGAATTCGAAAAACAAGTAAATTAGTTGCTTGCTCAGAATATTACTGTTTTCTTCGAGTCCTAATAAAAACAACACTGTTTGCAGCATTTGTCCAACACACACACACACACACACACACACACACACACTTTAAAAATAACATGGATTTTAAAGTGTTGGTATTAAACAGTTTAACATACCAATAATATTGGTACATCAAATTGTCATCTACCCATAGCGCAATATAAACAATCTTACAACTGTTTCATATTGAATCTAGATTGATGATAAATTTATACTCATTCATCAGTACTGACGTATGAAAATAACGATAAAAAGTATTAATAATCTCAGTTTTCTAAATGAATTTAATATGGTACACAATCTAATTGTAATTTCTGCTGTTTTCCGTTCCACCCTCCCTCTCATACATAGACGACAAAATATGCAGAAATCTGGAGTGAGAGGGGAAAAAAGGCTGAATGAAAACCTTGAAGCTGAACTTACACGTAGTAACATACAATAATATTGTTCGTCGTAACTGTAGATGTACACATTCCTTGGGATTTATCTACAGTATTTATATAAACGATGATATAAAGTTGCAATTGCTGCCGACAATATACAGTAAATGTTTTGGTAACAAGGCATACATACAGTAACGCATTTAATGCTTTATTATTGTTCCTCCTGTTTTTGTTGTTTCTTAAACCTATTATAAACTAAATCTGAAACTGTTCTAAGACCGTCTCTCTCTCTCTCTCTCTCTCTCTCTCTGTCTCTCACATCGTAGCAAGATACCCTCGAAAATTCATCAAAAAGAAGAGTTTAGAGGATTTTAGCTTGGATTTTAGCTTGTGTCATCGACGATGTTTCTAAGTTAAATTGACCAAAGAGAGAGAGAGAGAGAGAGAGAGAGAGAGAGAGAGGGAGAGAGAGAGAACTCCACATAGAGGGCAGCTATGTGTAGTAATATGTATAGTATATATGCTGCATTAATGATATACCGCTCACAGTATACATTTTTCATCATGGAGAAACTAGGCAAGCCTCGTTTTCTTTAATGAATAATTTATGCATCTCGTGGTATATCATTGATACAGAAAACATGTATAAATACACACCCATATATATATATATATATATATATATATATATATATATATATATATATATATATATATATATATATATATATATATATATATATTCTCATGTTATACCATTATAAGTTTTGATTTGATAGAAAATTTTGGAACCATGTAATAAGAGTTGTTATTTCGATGATTAGCAAAGGACGTGTTGGGTATGTTTGCTCACATTAAGACTAAAGTTATTATTAACATTATTATAATTCATTTGTGACATAGTTATTCATTTTAGTAACCAATTATAGTTTAAATGAAGAAGAAAGGCAAAAGGAGATGATTCAAAAGTTTAAATGCAACATCTGAGTCAAACTTTACCCGTGAAAAACGGTATGAATTCATCTGGCTTCAATAGTGTTCCCTCCTCACTAATGAACCTCTCCGGTCTAAATTTATCAGGGTCTCCCCAGATGTCAGGGTCCGATAGAACCGAGGTGATATCCGGGAAAATTTGCGTTTCTTTTGGAATGTGATAACCACGAATGCGAGCATCAGTCACCGGTGCATTCGGTACGCTAATAATAACAATCTTGCACACTCTCATGACATCCATTATAAATGCCTCTGTATAAAACCAAGCTCTGCTTACCTTGGATAGATGGCAGTCTTTCCGTTCCAACATTCGATTTGATTTCTTCAAATATTCGACTTTGTATGTCAGGTCTTGTGGCCAAGTAGAATGATGCCCATGTTATCGTGGTTGATGTAGTCTCCGTTCCACCAAGAAACAGATCCATTATAATAGTTAAGTATTCCCCTGAAAGGAAACATGCAACAGTGCATTACGTTTTGAATGATTTTTATGTTTTTAAAATATCAATATAACTTTATGGTATCGGGAAGATTTTTTTTTTGTTGTCAGTGTAGATATGAAAGATGTGATATTCACCTTTCAGTTACATTCATTAAAACTATCTCAAAGCTGCTATATTATAATGAATGTTGGAACGGGAAATTCCACCTTATTATGCTTCTTGAATACGTAAAACTGCACAAATATTATTTGACTTTTCGCTCAAATTAAGAAGAGGGGACTATGCAATACTTATTGAAAAGTCATTTCTCTGTTTTGGAATTAACATGAACTGGAAGGTGACCTATCCTGACTATGAACACCGGGTGAATAGGTCACATGGCATGTGTGGGTTTTTTCCCGTACTTCCTTACAATGACGTAATTGGTCGGTATATGTTTTCACAATATACACCATAATACATATGCATTGTTATTAAGCCGACTCTTTATTAAGCCATGACACATGATTGATGGATCAGTAATCTTGGTGAGCGAAGATACCGATTTCAGAAAGTACAGGACCTTCAGAAGTGTAATTATCGACTTCATAGACTCAACGCTATTAGTAATTGTCAAGAGAATATCTAGTTCTACCCACTGACAGTTTGCTGACTTTATCAAAATTGAATTTCAGTGAAACGAACTTAACATTAGACGCTTACATTCGATGAATAAAACTGAAGGTAAGTACATGTTCTATTTCTCGAGCGAAGTCTGAGCAAGAGGGATATTTGTATGAAAGAAATATAGGCAAAAACAGAAACGGTAAGTAGATTTTAAATACTAATTATGCGTTATTTTACACATAGGAAAATGAGAATGAGGTGGCTAAGAATCCGGTACAAATTAATCATGTTGTCCTTATTGATTAATTCAATAATTTCGGTACCTCGTTTGTGGAGCATGCATTTCATTAATATTTCTTTCTCCTTGCTGGGAAGCAAAAGTGCTAAATTATTTACTGTATTGCGCACGTGTTCCAAACAAGACCATGTTTCAGTAAGGTGAATGTAGAACTATATATATCATTTTTTGTATACAACCACCTTAGGAATATTAGTTTTCGAACATGAATTATAATTAGCTATCCATACTGAAATTTGAGAATGATACTGCTTTAATTTACAGAATTGTTTGAGAATTCATCGACTGATGAACTAGTTAACATTGTTAAACACAATAAGTCGAACAAATAAATATAATGAACATTCGAAGTATCGAGGAGGGCTAGAAAAATTTACAGCAAAGTCATTTCCATATTTTACGGAATCACTAGTATTTGGGGTTGATTATATAACTACCATGGAATCTTCATAGATGAAGTAAGTAGAAAGGATAGCGAGATATCCACTTAAAATATGGTTGGGAATACAATTCGCATCAGAGGGCTGGCGACCGATTCTTAATCTTTCGACAAATATTTGACATAAAAAACAGACAATAATTATAACATGGATAACAAGAACTGCTCTTTCCATGTGTTACTAACTTTAAAGTAAATTACTTATGTGCATTTAAGACAAACAACAAAATCAGAATCGCACAAATGATAACACAATTTTGTCTTTGCTCACTTTAAGGTATTTTGTGTAAAGGATCGACGCGAACCGGGTCTCATTATTTACTAACAGATATTTTCGTTTGCTTCAGCTAATATTGATAGTATTGTGCGTAAATGACATCTAATCGCTCTAATATCAGTTTGCATAATTTTAATTGTGTGTCCCTTCTTTTTGAATTATTTAGGGTCTCTTTCGACGTATTGTGCTGGGCTGCCTTGTTTGAAAAATACCCAAATTTGAAATTTTTATTTCCATTTTTATCCTGCTAAATCTGAGGTTATTCACAAGCATTTATTATAACAAATTGATGCTTATTTTAATTCAAATTCAATATCATTGCATACTTTGAACTGGAAGCCTACGTCTTTTACTGGTTCTAACAATATTACTGCAGATGAAATTGTCCAATTTTAATTGCCCTTGTCCCCCAAAATTTAACAAATGTTCACATCTTGAAGGGGGGGGGGGGCGGCAGAGGTACATATGCTGACCTCATGACAGCTCACCAGAGAAGCAATGCTGACCTAACTATAACCTCTAACCGATGTAAGTACGTTTGTAATTTAAGTCCTGCAGAGTCATGCTTTGTGTTCGATTGATCATAGGCTTAAACAGACCATTTGCAAGCTAATAGGAATTGGTATTATACAGCAATCTGGTGGACCATCATCATCCTTTAAATTATAGACCTTTTCGCAACTCCGGGCATCCACATATGGTCAATGTCCATAAGCAGACTATATAATTGATCCCGGGGGAAGGAATTAGAGCCTCATCCTCGAGCCATTATTGTGCATAAAAGGCACTATTTGATTGATCCGTCAGGTGTTGGGTCAATATGACTGGCGACATAGACCCTAGCGACCTGATGTAAGGATATACTCGAGTGGGGATAGACCCAGCACACACTCGACTTAAAGGTAACAATTCAGTCTGCATTAGCTGCGATAGATTTCAACCAAGCAGTACGTGACGCCAGTAGCGATTGGTCGCCACGCTGACGTTACACCGTGACACCTAGGTTTTTATTCCCTTGTGGAAGGTTAACTAAATGTTCACGAAGAGAGGAAAAAGTGCCTTTCCCTTCATGTCATTAACATGTGATATGCAAGTTTATTAATTTAATGTCCGGGGGTGGCTATGAGATAGGTTCAGTCAGGGAGGAGCCTGCAAAATAGGAAGGCACCTTGGTTTATCCAGGATATACATTTGTTGACTGTCTTGCCATGAGATTAATGATTTGTCGTCTTGACGGATTTTTGGAGAGATATTCTATGCCGTTTTTTTTAAAGATAGTACCGCACCGGTGATCGCTTAGTGATAGTGTGTAGGGTTATTTAAACTTTATATATTGAGTCTCATTCGTGTGGAGTGGTTCTTGGTTTGGGTTCACCGTTTTGTGCATGCTTAGTTAAACGTTTCTAGGCTAAACGATGCACCGCTTTGTGCAGCTGGGCCTGATGGTCCTTGGGGTTGGATCACCTCATATGTTCTTATGTTTAGGGTCCTGACTAGTTTCGCTAGGTATTTGGTTGCCGCATTGTGTAGCCGGTTATTGGTGTTTGAACCTCCTTTTAGGTATTAATTCTGGGGTTATAGCAAGTTTTCCTATCTTGATAGACTTTGCCGCCTTGTGCAGCGGGGCCTGATGGTCTTGGGATTTTTAGACCACCTTATATATTCTAGTTTTGTGGGTCTTATCTAGATGTTCTAATTGTTTTTAGTGCCTCGAGGAGAGGTTATTCCTTAGTGAAGTTGCTTTGTTGTACTACATATAACCTGCGTTCACCTTGCAGTAGGAAAATATGTTAGTGTCCTTAATTTCGTGTTGTAGGATTAAGGTTCCCAGAAAAAATAATTAATTGTTGTTTAAAGAAAGGAACAAAATTCAAAAAAGGAAAATAATTTATCTTATGATTTAGATTAAGGGTTATTGCAGTTTTTTTGTTTCTATATGTGTGGGTTTAGGGTTGTGCTAAGTACTTGCTAGTTTATCTTTATGATTGATTTATTTTCCCAGATTTTTGGATGAAGCTATTAGTATCTTGTTATTTTATTTTCAGGCTAAGTCTGTTTGATTAAGACATATATCTTTGCTGACTACTCGGGTGGCTAAGACATGTCAAACACATCTGATCTTATTTATTCCCTAATTTCAGGTTTATAAGTCTGTCTATTAATTATGATAATTGTTCCTATTTTGTTTTATTTATGTGATGTCAATTCATTTTCAGGATAAATCTATTTTGATAAGACAGATATCTTTGCCGAATATTCGGGTGGCTAAGACTTGTCAAAGACATATGTTCTTATGTATTCCTTAATTTTACATTTGTTAGCCTCTCTACTAGTTTTTGGTAGGTTTTGACTTATTTTGTTTTGATTATTATCCTAGCTTGTGGATAGAGTTATTTATATGATGTTATTTTCAGGCTAAATCTATTTTGTTAAGAAAGATATCTTTACCGAATATGCGGGTCGCTAAGAAATGTCAAAAACATAAGGTCTTGTTGTTCCTTAGATTTAGTTTGTTAGCCTGTACCCTAGTTGTGATTAATCGAATGACATTTATTTATTGTTTAGAGGGTCATACACTTTTGTTTAAATCCCCCCTTTTTTCCCAATGCCAGTGAGGAAGTTTATAATATATTTGTAATTAATGTTCCTATTTAAGTTTTGTTCTTTGAGGAAATCTGGTTAGGTCGGGTTGGACCCATTTTATATTGTTTAGTCCTAAACCTAGTTCTTTGGGTTCCATGCTTATGGCAGGTGTTAAAAGCATGTTCTAAATCTTCTTGTAGTGTACAATGTGGGCATTTGCCATTTAAGTTTATGTTGATCGTCCAATGTTTCCCAAAGCTGCTGTCTAATTTAGTTTTGCCTATTAGTATCCTATTGATAATATTCTGATCCTGACTTCTAACGAGTTGTGGTGGCTTGGTATGTATTAGTATGGAGTATAACTTGCATCCCTTTTTGCTGTTATCCCATTGTTGTTGATACTTATTGTTGATTTTAGTTCTGATGATCTTTTTTAATTCTTGAACGCATTGCTATGGAGTCAGGTTCATTGAGTTATTATTTAGCTGCTTAGTCTGCTTTATCATTACCTGCTAGTCCGATACGGGAGGGCACCCACATGAACTCTGTTATATGTTTGTTATTTAGCAGTTGTTTGATTAAGTGGTTGGTTTCTTTCAGGAAGATGCTTCTTGTCATGGAGTGGTTTGATTTAATCGAGTTGATGACGCGAAGGGAGTCGCTAATGATAACTGCTTGTCTAGTGTTTGTTAGTTGCATCCATTTTAGAGCTTCAATAATGGCCCAGAATTCGGCTGTGTAAATGGGCAGGTGTCGGTAATCGAGCTCCGAATTCTGTATTGGTTTCAGGGATTGATATTGCCGCAGCAGTGTTGTTTGGTTTTGTAATTTGCGAGACATCGGTGTATATCTTGGTATACCCTATGTATTTTCCTTCTAGCTCGGTTAATATTGTTGTCATTATACCATGTAAGTGATCTTGTTTGTTGCCATAAGTAAGGGCTATTGTGTTACAATTAGGGTTACCTCCCGTCCATGGTGTTGGGTCGGGGTAACAGCATTGTTAAGCTTGTAAAGTGGGTAGGATAAGATCTGTAGTTAGTTCATAAATTGATTTTTGCACCGGGTGGTTGTTGTTTCAGATTGTTAATGATCGTGATTACATTGTTGGATAATTTTCCTGGTTGGGTGTCTTTTTTATGGATCGAAACTCATAAGGCATATCTTAATATTCTTTCGTTTCTTCTTAATTGCAGTGGTAGTTTTCCTGTCAGTATTTGGAGCTCTTCTAGGGAGGTTGAGTTTAGTGCTCCAGTGCAAACGGTTAGCGTCTAAATTGTATTGAATCTAGTTTACTAAGTGATGTTTGGTTAGCGAATGCATGGACATAGGATCCATAATATGTTTGTACTCTTTTAAGTGCCTTATATATTGTTAAAAGAGTTTCTTGGTTGAACCCCCACTGTAATTCCCTTGAGGTTGCTTAATAGACTTAGATACCTTTGTAATTTTTGGGCAAGCTCTTTAATGTGGTGTTTCCATGTTAGGTTTTCATGAAGGAACATTCCTAGGAATTTGGGTGTTTTGACAAATTTTATTATTTTCCCTTGTATGAGCAGCTTAGGGTATTCTATTGTATTTCTATTGTGTGGCGAGAACATAATGGCTTCTGTGTTGGATGTTTCAAAACCCCATTTATCTGCCCACCTACCTATTTGGTTAAGACTATCTTGTATTTGCCGTATGACTGTTTTGCTGTTTGGATTTCCTGCTTTCCAAATCCCACTATCGTCAGCAAATTGGGATATATCTACCTTATTTTTGTTAATCTTAGTGTCAAGGTCGTTTACCGTGATGTTGAATAAAGTGGGGCTAAGCACGCTACCTTGTGTCGTACCGTTTTCGGGTTATATATACATGAATATTGATCCCTTACTTTTGTCAGTATCTTCCGATCTGTTTGGAAGTCTGCTATCCAGTTATGTATGCGGCCAGTTATTTCGTATACATTAAGTTTCGCAATAAGACCATTTTTCAAGACCAAATCGAATGCTATCTCTAGATCAAGAAATACTTCAATTAGATGTCTATTGCATTTTCGTTTTGCATTAAATGCTTGCGTGATGCTTGCTTCGAGTCTGAACAATCGGTTCAGGGTGGATCTTTCGGCTGCGCTCTTGGAATTTGTGGGTATGGTGGAGTTGCTGCTCATGCTTGGAAAATGTGATACCAGGCAGTTTGCTTTTGCTTTGTTGGTTAGATTTCCAGTCAGTTTGGGAGTTGGTAGCTTGTTTTTCCTCTTTGTTGCTTTTATCTTGATCCATACCTGTTTTGCGTTGGCTTTGAAGTTTATGTTAGAGCAGAAGACTTGCCAGAATTTTTCTTTTGCATTTTTGATTATTGTTTTCATTTATTTTTCCCTACCTTTGTAAATCCTAAAGTCATTGCAGTTCCTTGTATATTTAAATCGATTAAACCCTTTTAAGTTTAGTTTTTTAAAAATCGTTTTACATTAGTCGTTCCACCATGGGACAGTGGGTTTAAGTTGTCGTCCTGTTCTGGGTATACTTATATTAGCTGCCTCAGTTAGGGCGTTCATTACTTTTAGATTGTATTGATTGATGTTATCATTATAAAAATCTGCTAGAGTCATTGTAGAGAGGGCGATTTTAAATTTATCCCAGTCGGCTTTGTCACACCTCCACTTTGGTATGTTGTTAGTTGGGTATGTTTGTGTCATTATATTGAGGGTAAGTAGGATAGGGAAGTGATCGCTTCCATGGGTGATGCTTTGATCAAGTTCTTAATATGAGATTTGGGCCAATGTAGGAGTGACTATGATGAGGTCGATTGCTGTTAGTGCACCTTTGATATGGTCAAATCTTGTTCCTGCTCCAGATAACTAGATTGGATTGGTTGTCCATTTTTCAAGTAGTTTTCCCCTCAAGTTTTGCATTATTCCGCTCCATCTTACGTGATGGGCGTTAAAATCCCCCTCATATAAGATTGTCCTCTTTGTCATTTTCGTATAGTGATTGATTGCTGTTGGATTATCTCACCCTGGGTCTTATACCTTTATCAGTTTTATAGTTTGCTGGCAAATGATAATCATGATGGTTTGAATTTATATTTGTTCAGGTGCGTCTTGGTTTTGATCTGGGGTAACTGCTGAGGTGTTTGTAAGTGAGACAGTAATATATGTTGCTAGCCCCCCACCCTCTAATTTACCATTTGTTTCATTTTTAATATGTACAGTTGAGGATGCTGTAATGTTGGGGTGATCTTAAAGGCCAGAGTTAAATGGTTTTCTGGTAGTCAGATAATATCAGGTTTAGGTTTGATTGAGTTTATTTTTTTTTTGGATTAGCTCGGATACATTCTTAATGATCCCGCGGTAGTTCCATTGCCACTGTATCGAACATTGACGTTGAGTGAAATATATATTGATTATTGATATTTACTATTGCTATGATTTGGGTATTATTTACTATAATCTCGAGTTTTTATTTTTAAAGAGTTTGCTTTGTAATTTGGTTAGCACTTGATTGGTCATGTCGATTCAGACATGATCATTCTCTATATTTTATTCAATGCTATTCGCACATTCACTAATGAACCGGAGGACAACATTTTTAGAGTACCTATATGATTTGGTGGCTTGATTATTCCTTTCCTCTGGTGTGCTAGTGGATTTGGGTAATTGGTTCGTTTATACCTGGGTGCCTGGTTATTATTATAATGCATACTATAAGTTATTGTCGCGGGTGTGTTTGGCTTGGGTGGTGCTGTTTTGCTTATGTTAGATTTCCTGGTTTATTTTTCTCTTTGTTTTGGGGGTGGGGGTGGGGTTTTCGGATTTTGAATGATATTTAGTCTTGCTTCTTTATATGATGTGTGGTTCGAATCCTTATGTTGTTCTATAGCAAATCCACGAGTACTTAGGGGGTATTCATATGACTTAGGGTGGTGTGGTGAGGTCATGTACAGTTAGCGCATTTAATTATTTCCTCTTGGACCACCCATTATCCGTGTCCCCACAGTGGCTGTACTTTGAATTGTTTTTGCAAGGGCTAGTGACGTGGCCCCACCATTTGCAGTTTCCGCAAACGTGTTGCTTGTTTTCTTAGTCTTCCAGTTTGTATAGCATTAAGTAGGTACCTAATCTTACGTGGCCGAGTGGTCTAAAGCGCTGTTCGTTACGGATCACTGCCATCTCACCTGTCTGCGGCGGTTCGAGTCTAAGATTCAGCCAATGTGGGTATGTGAGAAAGCTTGCCAGTAGCTCCTCGAGGGTCGGTGGTTCTTTCCGGGGTTTTCCCGGGTTCTTCCTCCACCATTAATACTGGCCGCCATGTATAGCCTATCGTGTGCTGAAAGATGGCGTTAAGCCCCACGACAACAACAACAACAACCTAATCTTACCATTGGTTTTTTATGGGTGTTATTGAATTCGATTGTAGCAATTGGTGGTTCCTGTTTTCGGGAATTCTTGAGTTTGTATACCCTGCTTATATTAAACCCGTACTATGCAAAGTCTTCTTCGAGGTGTTTGATTGTTTTGAGTTGTTGTTCTCTGGGCAGCCTGAGGACTTTTTGTATACTGTTACTGTACTGTTTTGGGTTGCATTTTGATTGATCTCAGTACTAGTGTTTGTAGTTAGTGTAAGCTTCCTGATTCACGTGTTTTATTTTAGTGCTGTTTAGTTATAGTAACTCTAGTTGTTTTTGCGATTAGTTTAATTTCCCTATACTTATTTACTTGTTGGACTGTGCTGCATCTGATTATTATATACTTTGTGTTCGTCTTATGAGTGAGAACTTCCCTCCATGGCAGTGCGCTTGCCATGTTATTTTGGTTTAAGTTGAGGAATTTAATGATTTTGCTTGAGAAAAAGTTGTGTGATCGATTGGGTGTAAGTTTTGCCTATACGTTGTGTTGTGCCCTGTTTCAGGGGTAGGTTTTGGGTCTGGTTTGGTGTTTGATTTATCCCCTGTTTATCTGTCTGATGTTTTTAAAATTGGTTTGGTAATGTATGGTTTGGTTTTTGTGGATTCTGATTTTGGATTTGCCTGTTTAATTCCTTTTCGTTAGTGTTGTTTATTGTTATTTTGGTTAAATTTTGCTCATGGTTATTCAGTGTTAGTGGGATTGTTGTGGGTTTTGTGTTGTTGTTTAGTTATTTTAAAGGTAGCTTCCCTTTACATAAGTAATTTTGTTTAGTCACTTGTTTTTTTAACTTTTGTGTTACATAATTGACTATCAAAACTCTCCAAGACTTCTGCCATTTCCCTTTGTTCTTCTTGTCCTTAGTTTTGGTGTTCCTTACTTTTTTATGTTTTAAAGTTGTGTCAAATTGTGCGGTTGCTGATTGAGATTGATTATATTGCTGTATGATTTTAGTTGGTTTCTGGGTTTTGGATTTTGTAGGTTTAGGTGGGGATATCAGTTTCCTTATCCAAGTTTGTTTTGATAATTTTGATTGTATTCGTGGCTTTCCTGTGTATGTTAATGAAAGAATTTGTTGATTTCGTCTATCGAGGGTTTGACTTGTGTTATTTCTGTCCTTGCTGAGTCATTACCTTGAATCGGGAGTGTGTCTTTAAGGTCAATATTTTCAGGTCCTGTACCCGGGTGTAATTTGGGAAAAGGTGACGGGTGAGACAAAGGGAGGAGTTGAGATTGGAGTGCTACTTGCGGGTTGAAATGCAGCTATCTTGGGTGAGTTCGTCTGGGGGGGGGGGGGGGCGGCAGCCTTGTGACTGTAACATTTAATGTTCTGACATAAGTGTCAGTGGTGATGGTTGGACTTGTGTCTATGCTCCCACTATATAGTATGGGTTGATTGCTTGGCGTAGTTTTGTGGTGGATTCCAAAGGGGGCATTAGGGGTCCTGTTTGGTGTTGGGGTTTTGGTCATTTAGTTTGAGTGGTAGTTTTTTCTCCTATCCGATTTATATTTCATGAATGAAGTGTTATATCTTGGTTCTGGCTTGGACATGTTTGAGTGTTTAGTGTTTTTTTACTTTTGGTTTCGCTAATTATTTATTAATTTGTCTTAAAAGTATTTATGTGTTATTTATTTTTTTATTTTTATATACTTGTGTTTAGTTAGTATAATGTAGGGTACGGTAGTATTTTGATTATTTGAATATATCACGGTTAGTTATATGTTTCAAAGGCCCATTGCGGATATACACACGTTTTTCACAATAGTTTTATTGTCTTGAGTTAATGTTGCTACGGCGGATGTTAGTATGGTCCTAGTTTTTATGATCTCGATAACAATCGATTCAACTCTTCGAGCTAATTATCCCTTCGTACGTCGTTGTCTAAAGTGGATTTATATTGTGTGAAATGCAGGGCGCGTATCCCCATAAATGGACTAACAACTATAGCAATAAAAAACAAACGACAAGCAGATACAGGTAAGTGTGAACGATGTGATACAAAAAAATTAAATGTATTCCTGATCCAAACAGTATTAAAAAGGGAGGTGATATTGCCGTGCAGCTAACAAAGTTACCTGGAACACCACGGGGAACATACCCAGGAGAAAAACACCTTGCAGGATATAATTATTGTGGTCCTGTTACCCTACTTGATATCTGACTTGATAACCAAGATCAGCCAAAACCCAGAGAGTATCCAGTAAACGCTATTGATAAAGCTCATAATGTAGCTTATAAAGGTAAGGATATTCAGCAGCGACATATTGCAGAAATTAATTCATGCGTTACATTCCATAAAATAACTTTCAAAGACTCATTAGCTAATTGGTTGGTGAGATCTGCGATGAAGGGTAAGCTCTTATTAGGAGCTGGTAATTAACCGACCGATTATTATTATAATGGAGTCGATTAATTATAGACAAGGATATAATGGAAGGGTAGACCAGCGATTAGTAAGCTCTTTGAATCAACAAATGTTACACGTGTTGCTGCTGAAAAATGGTTAGCACGACAGGCAATTAAACAAATTTACCTACCACCGTCTAAACGAATTGAGTATGCACATTTTGATGTTATCGTTCCTAATGAAGTTCATCAGGCTGATATTTTATTTTCACCACACGATACTATTAAAATACAAAGACGTTGACTAACATATAAATACGCATTAACAGTCTTTGATATTGCAAGTAGATACAAGGAAGCAGAACCGCTATCAACAAAGACAGCCTCTGATGTAGCTTCTACGATTGAACTAATTTCTCGACGTGGTGGTCTACAATGGCCACAACTGCCACAAATTGATCCGGGCAGAGAATTTCAAGGTGCAGTACCATCGTTGATGAATCAACATAACGTCAAAATACGACGAAGACATAATGCAATTCATCGTGATAAGGCAGTTGTTGAGCAATTTAATCGAACACTTGCTGAGCGGTTATTTGGATATCAGTATGCGAAGGAAATAATTCAAAACAAAAATTCTCGCGAATGGGTTGAAAGTTTACCACGTGTGATAGCTGCATGAAATAATGAAATTGCTCGAACAACCAACATCAAACCTATTAGCGCGATCACAAAATAGCACACACCCGTACAACGATGTGGTTTTAAACAAAAACAACCAGTATTGGGTAATGTTAGTGTAAAGTATTTATATGAACCAGGTGAACTTGAACGTGGTAAAAACGAGCGACTGATCCTATATAGAGTATTACCACACATAACATTTCCAGTGTGGTTACATCTACGGGTAAACCCGCAATCAACAGATTAGATTCAACTGCTCCTCAACGTGGATTTACACGTGAACAGTTACAAGAAATTCCCGAAGACACACATTTACCACCGCTATCACTTAACTAGCACCCCTACGTCGATTACATTCAAGACAGGTCAGCATCACATTTTCGCGTGTATGACCAAGACTACTATTGTTTATATCCACGGTAAATTGTCTTTGATCATTATTTGAATACGCCGCAACATTATACAACTAAAGCTTGCATAATGATTATTCTGCTGCTGCTTCAGCGCTATGACAAATTCGACATCGAGATCAAAGTCGCGTTTTTTTGTGGTCACTTTGTTTATAAACACTAATTATTTTCTTACTATATCACTATCACCTCGACATTAATCGAGAACATCAGTTATGGTTTCTGTAGCGTCTATGACAATTCTCCGCAGCTGAGATATTCTTCTGACTCGAGACACTGCGAGATAAACTAAGTTTACCCATTTGACACGATCATCGACAATCCAAACTCGCGTATCACTGATGGTTAACTCCTGAGATGAGTGAATTGTAATTGCGTATCGCAGCGTCCATGGAGTCTGAATTATGTCGAAATAATTCAATCATTCGAATTGTTTTACCAGAACTACCCCCTCCATTTAGATAAACAGTCTTGTGGATCATGTACGGATGCCGCAGACGATAATTTTGATGTCTGATTATTTTTTTAAATATATTTGATTTCAACATCTGCGGATTCAGAATAATTATATAACATTTTATTCTCCATTCCCCCATGATACATCATGAGCGGTAAACTGATTCAGTAATTCTGAATATTTTCTTTCAATATAAAACGAATCCTTTGCAACTCTGACTGCACTGGCAAGGAATCTATTTATCATCGATAATAAATTAATACAAACATAAGCTATCATTGAGGATCTTAAATGAGTAAACTGAGGTCTCTCACCATCAATATAACCAACAATTGCATCTAATCGTGTTCCGTTAGACAAGTAAGCATTTTCTCGACTTACAAATACATTTCTCTTTGGATGCATCGGCGATTATAAAATCATATTCAACATAGTCTATGATCAATCGTGCATAATGTCGTTTATGATCATATGCTCCGCATTGAATAAAGTTACCAAATATTCTTCTACCAGGATCCTTTGCGATTTTATTTTCATCAGGTGGTGGTAACCCAACTTCCGTCTGAGCAAGGTATGATATAATTGCCTCAACGATGTTACTATTTTACAATCGAGCATATATCGTAACAGCACTATTGGTGCCCAACATTATTCTGACAAGTGTCTACCAAACCAAATATAACAAAGATGATGAAGACCTTTAGCAAACTTGAATGACTCAATACGGGTGAATCCAGTTAGATCAAAATCAGGTAGGGGTCCTTTTATCGATACTCTAGTCATCTGGTGTGCGGGGTGTCAAAATCTTTTAAAATACCCAGAACACTCTCCGTAACCAAGAAAACGTCCATGATAACACGAGACCATATCCACGGAAATGACGTCGTTGTGATCATACTTGGTATTCCACAATCCACCGTGTCCATATTCACAGCAGCAAAGCTACACGTCTTCAACAAATTCAAATCATGTTGGCTTCCACGAAGTTTTCTCTCTTGCAAAGTGAACTGCAACAGATGGAACTGTAAAACAATTTTTTAGTAATTGCTCAGTATTTTCTGTTGAAAAGTTATGCGCAAGATTTTTCATTTCTTCGTGGAGAGATTCTTTACGATATATTTTGCCGTTAGGTCATACAAATTGATCATATTTTTCATCATCTAAACTCTTAAATAGCCATATTGTCACAAGATCGTTTCTAGTTATTTCGCGAAAAAATAATCAAGCATATTTCCCCTCCCAGATTTCCTTGGGGGTAAACTCTTACTGTTCGATCTCGTGGTAATATTGTTACTGCGTTGGTCCAGGCTTGTGCATTATGATCAATAATTTCAATTGGAGCTCCCTTCGATTTATTCTTTGATTCGTATAAAATGTCTCCAGCTATCGTTTTTACTTCTTTTGGAAATTTTAATTTACTTCCTAACTCGGCGACAGCATTCATTGTTCCTCCAGTATCCTTAACCGACTCAGCCCATTTGTTTATTTTTTCACGTCGTATATCCGTTAACCCATTTCCACGCATCGCGTTTGTAACATGCTATATTACTCGTTCGGCAACACAATTTAGTTTGAAAATCTCAATGGCGCAAGATCATTAATGTTGGAGTTATCATTTAGCTGCTACATTCCATTAATAACCACGGTCACAGGATACGCACGAGCATAATATGGTTTATCAATACCAGTCAGCATTCCTGGCTTGGAATTTTTACTTAGCACGGCGGTTTTTTCATTAGCAAAGACAGGGTCACGTTTGTCACGGATAATCCACTCAGCGGAATATGTTCTGCTAGCACAATCAATTTTATTCTGAAAACAGAGCATTGATTGTTGAGATAATTAATAATCTTTGCCGCCCGCTCATCGGTCATTGTAGCATCAATGACTTCGTCGACACCTTTGTCAATGATTTTGTCATCGCGTATAATTTTGAATGTTGACAACAAGTGAGATGCCCGGTCGTCGCGAGATTCTTTTTTAGCATTCCGCATATTATTAATCAGTTTATTCGTCGGACCAGCCAGAGCTCACCTCCGCAAGTCAGGAGTTATTCTGTCAGGATCGAATCTGGATTCAGGAAACAAAGTTTTCCTTGGCTGTATTGTAGATAATCTCCCAGCCTCTTCCTATTATATTTTAGTAAAGTACTTAAATAAAAAATATTATATATACAATGACTTAGATAAGAAATCAATGTAGGTCTCTGATGATAGGGTATTCAACTCCTTGTAACAAATCCTGTGTAAATGAATTCTACGGACAACATTTACAAAGCGTAAGAAGAGGAAGTTTAGGTTTACGGTGTGGTGTTGAAGTTAGAGGGAAAACTCTGTTGTGTGTGCAACTTGGTGGTAAAAGATCTAGAGAACTAAATCAATAGCATGATAACAAAATAACAACGTTGACTCTGCTCTTCATGAAGTTATAAGAAACTCTGTAGATTTTATAGCTAGATTTGTAAAGACAAATTATATTTTAGACAAATAATATTTTATATAATGGAGAGAATTATAAAGCATCTCGTGATGATATAACCTTAAACTGTCGACTAAAAAACAATTGGTACTGTTGATAATATTGGTAATCTAACATTCTGCGCTGGGGTGAAGAGGTATTACTGTCACAGGTTTGTGTACGAGACTTTTCACCGGGTGATCTAAAACGGTCTTGTGATTGAACATAGTGACTAGGATCACCAAAAATACCTCTTTACACAACCTTCAAGCTATTACACACAGCGATACTTCTGCACGTGGGAATACAGGAAAATATAAACCTTTTTCGAGTAGAGCAGTCAAATTCATAAATACTGAGACCGGTGAAGAAATAATATTTCAGTTAATAAACGCGACTGGCAACTATTTTGTTATTAGCCTAAGCTGAGTTCAATATGTAGCAGATAAAATAACCAAATCATCGTTTTCTCAGCAGGATGAATAATGGATTTCATTTTATTATGTTCCAATAATGTTAGATAAGGACAACATCCTTGGTAAAAACAACGGAGACAAATCCATCGAGCTAAGTTTTCATCCGGTAGATTCATTAAGCAGTTATCTTTGTTACCGATTAATTTTTTAATAATTATTAGCTGGCGCGATCACACAATTTAAATGTCTATATGATTATTGACATAAAATATTTCTCTTAACTTTTCTGCTTACACTTCAGTCCAAACTGACTAGGAAGTCGCTATTATCCGTCTTTATAGTTATACACATATTTCCAGTGATTCATAGCGTGAATTCCCAAAATAATTCATCATATGAGTTCCAAATATAACTCGTCATTTAAGTTCCCAAAATAACTCATCATATAAGTTCCTAAAATGATTATTCCGTGAATTCCGCCAAAAACTCATCATGAAAATACTCAATGACTCATCAAGTGAATCACTGGAAATATGTGTATAACTATAAAGACGGAGAATCGTGAAATCCTAGTCAGTTTAGACTGAAGTGTAAGCAGCAAAGGTATGTGAAATATTTTCTTCGGTAATCTAGAGGTTGCGTTTTACACAATTGTTTTATATCACATAGTTGAGAAATATAATTTAAAGCTATATTATATACTGTATAATGAATTACGAAAATGTCAATGATATTATTTCTGCTATTAAAAAATTAAAACATGACGGCATAAATGTATCTGATGAACTAAATCCTGACAAAAGTGTTTCTGATTTTGAAACATTACAATAACGTAAATATGAAGGGGGATACACATTACCATCATAATACAGGTTCGTAAAGCAAATTCAAACGGGGATGCTTCAATCGTTGGCTATAGTAAATGAAAGTGCAGTGATGGAATTCGTCCCTCTTTCTGTCTCTCGCAAGATAACAAATTAGATTAGAACTGTCTCGTGAATACGAGGTAAACAAGACAATCAATGCTTGCATAAGACAATTAAGAAGGATTATGTCAGAAACTGTCAGTGGTAATGAAAATGAAAGTTAGAGTTATTTGTGGACATGAAAGTGAAAGTATATCATATTTTAGTCTTTCTCTCGCTGATTTAGTCGATTTGTCAGTAAAAAATATATCCACCCGTTTGATAAAATCAGGGAGATAAAAAAGTGCCTGATCTCTATCACGCGTCTGTGTCATTTTTCAGGTTGCAATGTTCCCTTTTCCATGATAAAATCGTAGATTTTTAAGATTTCATATATAAATTCAGACTCAGAGTTTAATTTTGTAAATCAAGCAAGTTGCCGGATTGGTTAGTTAGTTTGAAATATATTCTTGATAATAGCGGATTATGACATCGTAGATAGACCGGATTGATCGGATGTTGCACAATCAGATATCCGGTTGGTACTTGCGATGTAAAGGTATATAATATATATCCTTTCTGCGCTTGATTTGATATTTCTGTGTTTATCTGATATCTTCCATCAATTACGTCAGATATAAGATTGACCGCGATCTTTGAGGTTATATTTACAATTCCTGGTGAAATTTGACGCACTTGTCCGTGTTGTCCATTGCTGTATCTGAGAATGTTATCGTGCTGTGATGTTATCTTTCTACATTATTCAAGTATTTTAGGAAAGTTTTGGTTGATAAGACCGCTGATTGACCTTTTTAGTTTGTCTGTTGCAAGTGAAGGTATTACAGATGTTGTTAATTGTTCTTCAATTATTTTGTAGTGATCAAGAAATACCTTATCTGAAACGAATTTGGATCGTCCATATTCATGATACTCTTTAGCATTCATCACATTATCACAAATTCGCCAACTAATGTGCTCAATATCGTCTGTAACATGATTCAAATGCTGCATCGTTTCTATTTGTTGTTTTAATTCATCAGAATAATAGTGAGTGATGCTAGCAAATAATTTTTTTTTAAACTAACAAATACGCGTATAAATTCAGGCATAATTGCTTCTGAAAAACTATTAATGTATCTTTCGTTTACAATTAATGTAAAATTCGTAGTCGTAAAAAAAATACAATGCTTTTCTGTTTGTATTTTTGTGTCACCAAAAGTAATGAATTATTCCCTTTCCCAGATATCTTTTCTTTACTCTGGCTTCTTTATAAATTTATTTTCGTCTGTGATGAAATCAGACTGTTTTAGATCAGGTGTTGGTGGAAGTATCGGTGGAGCAACTTCAGCCCATCCTAACACTGATCCAATCGACGACTGATATATCAACGACGTAGTTCGGTGAATCGATCTCTATAGCGGACGACTGCCGGTTGGTATTCCAACAACTACCCAGTCAGGTGTTCCATTTGGTTTATTTTTATTTGTAAATACCAACGAATTTTTCGACCACCGAACGATCTTGACCGGATATTGTGCCAACTGTATTATATTCGCAACTGCGCAAGGGCGATTTCTTTTACTGGAATGGCGGTTGGAAAATTAATACTGAATTCAGGGTTGGTTGAGCTTACTGATATTATCGTGGTTTTCAGCGGACTTGCATTTGCGGCTCTCTGCTGAAGTAGTTATGTCATTATTTTAGCACCCATTTTTCAAATCATGTTATCTAAATCAATTATTTAATTGTATGTCTTAACCTTTATTTCAAATTCAGAATCTGATATGGGAGTATCGTCAAGGATTGTTGATATTAGCGACGACAATTTATAATACGCTGTTGTTGCCCTGTGTAATTTTACAGCATAATCGTGCAATGTTATGCTTGTGCACATGGGTATCTTTTTCGCTATAATATTAAAAACACCAGCAATAGATGCTGAGTATGAAACACATATTGCTGCTATTGCTACCGTTAATGGTGGCTGCGCTGACAACACTACGCCGGTGGACGCAACGAGTGTAGTTACCGAATATACAACCCATCGATGGCAACTACAAGTCTTTGGTATTTTGTTACTTTCGTTGTATACTTGTCAGCGATGGTTTTTAGCGCTGTTTTCGCTGTCATCATGATCATCTCTGGAGTCAACCGAGATGAAGTTGTTGTTTTTCAGGACAAATACGGCGTTTTGAAAACGAATACTATCAAATGGAATGATATAGTTCCTAGAGTTATCGGTGCTACCTCGGATTACATCCCTGTGTATACTGACGGAGGTATAATCAGAGACTAAAATATATCGTTTACAACCATCAGAACCATCAGAGATGAAATTGCAAGAAGCGTTGCTAATCGCAAAAGTTTTCCTCCTCAATACGAGGTGGAGCGAATTAAGTTTTACTTTGATGATAAAATATCTCTTGGTGACGTTTCTTGATCTCTTTAAATTCGTTCTCAAATTGCGCGAATTTATCCTTGTATTTACTAGTGGTTCTTTGTATATTTTCAATTTCTCGAAATCCAAAAGGAATCAATTTTTTCTTCTGAAACATCAGCGGTGTTTAGATCTAATAATTTTTCACGAACTTGATAACCGTAAGCGGCAATGAACCTAGAGTTCTCCAGAAGTTGTCTATAACCCTTTTTGGTAAATTGAGCTGGTGGTTTTAACGGTGGTTTTGATTCTGGCGTAACAAGTTTCTTAACATCACTGAGCTCCTTGCAGACTTTATCAATACTGTCAAATATTTTTTGTTGTACTTCTTCACCAACCAGTAGAGGCTCAGCTGCAGCTATATCAGTCGGAAGTTCTCGTACAATCTTCTTTGTTTTCTTAGCCCTCGCCGCTATTTTTTCAGTTTGCTCAGCGGTTTGTTTTATTGATGAAAGAAGACCTTCAATAGCCAGTGCGACTCTTTCTTTAACTGTTGTGATAGTCTTAAATTATTGTTCTGTACCCGTTGATAATTCAACTTGCGATTCTTGACGCGATTGCAATTTTTGCGTAACAGCATCTCTCAACGGATGATATTTCTTATTTGCTTCTAGTAGCTCTCGAGCTAGTCTAGCTGTATAGGATTCTTGCGCTGGTGGTATTATTTGTTATAACTTTATTTTAATTGATAACAGCAACGAGAGTGCAGCCAGGACATCCCCAGTCACCCCCACGATCCTTTCATTTGCGATTTTCTTTTGCGATTTTCATGAAGGCTTATTTTTGCAATTCAAGAGTAAGTCAATTAGAGGCTGTTCGCCCTCTCTGCTGCTAACCTAGTGGATCATCATCATTTAAATTATAGACTATGTCAACCTAGTGGAGTTCTTAATCTCCTTAATATACTAGATACAGATGGGAATTCATTCCACAAATATTTTCAATTGCCCTATGTTGCATAATGATACGTATCTTTGTAATTGAAAGAAATATTGATGTGCTGCAAGAACAAGTTGGATAGTTTTATTGATATACTGTAAAACCTGCTAAAGACACCTGCGTAGAGATACTGTCTGAATATTCAGGACACTATGCTTCCTAAATCTCACACTTGCTCAATAAGGACAACATTTCTCTTAAACATGCACATTTCTTGATGAAAACGGTGTTCTTCCTATAAAAGGAAATACTGCTTACAAAAGTGAATGTTTTACCTATATAATTAAATCTCCGCATAAGTGAGAATGTCTTACAAAGGTTTCATTATCATAACAGATATAGTTTATTCAAACAAGGACACATGTAAATGAAGGACAGTTTCTTCCAGAAAAGAATTCCTGATAATTAAATACAATGCTTCTCTTAAAACGTACATTTTTTGTTTATAAAGAACATAGAGACCCCTAAAATACAAGTTCACAGAGGACATGTTATTCCTAAAACAAGACTCTTTTTCATAAAGGAAACTGCTCCCCATATAACGAATCGTGCTTATAAAAAGATTGTTCATCATATAAAGAACACATTCTTATAAGGAATATAGCTTCACCTTCGAGAACAACTCTCGTAAATGACGTTGTTACTAAAAAAAGAAGACTCATGCTAATAAAGGACACTGTTCATCCAAAAGTACAAAATTCTTAATAAGGACATTGTTCCTCATAAAAAGGGTCTCCTACACAAAAAGGACTATTTTTCCCCTAGAATTATCATTTGCTTATAAAGGACAAAGTTTAGCCTACTACATAACTTCTACGAATACACCACAATGTTCCTCTTACAAACAATGAACACCTGTTAGTAAACGATACTAATGAACATCTGAGTGTAAAAGGATACTCGTCGTGCTACAAACGTGCACTTGCTAATAAAGGATACTATTCCTGATAAAAAAATAATTAAAAAAAACACCTGCTCATTTTGCGATAATTTTTACCGGTTCATTTTGTTGCTTTTTCATATTTCAATAATAAAACAAGATAGGTGTGGGTTTAAGATTGAAATTTGTTTCCTTACTTGTAAAAATATTCTTCTTTTCTCCGTTGTTCTCCTTCTTCATTTCCAATATAAAAGCATCGATAAAATCCTCGATTTTGCCTTCATCGAATTTCTTCAAGTGTTCCTCAATAAGTTCTAACACATACTCTTTCACCACTTGCATTTTTCGAGTAATGTTTTTGATTCCAAAGAAATCTCCCGGAATAAATCTTAACATGGGCATGAACATAACCGGAGATCGAACGGAGGCGTAATGTACAAAGGAATTAAAGCCATCCATTAGTGTTCTAAAGGATCGTCGTGGCTAAAGTGTCCACCGAAGACGAGGTGTGAAATTACATTTCCAACATTTGTCTGAATATGCGGCATCATTTGAAAAGGCTTTCGGTTGAGTTTGTCAATTTCAGAGAGAAAAAGCTTCACTTCCACGTGAATTTTTTCTTCGAGTTTTGACTCTCCAAATCCAAAATTCCGGAGAGTCATGAGAATAAATTTCCATAGGTTCTTCCACATGTCTCCAGAAACTGCTTCAGTACCTGTTAAAAAATCAAGCAATAACTGTTTTTGTTTCTTTTTGGTTGGAATGGAATTCAGCGACATTTTAGCATATTTTGGAAGAGACTTATTGATGCGGTGTAAGAAATCGTCTTTTCCATTATGATTGCTACGTTTAAACAACCTGAACAGGGCAATTGAGTGCTTAAATTAACTAAAAGTTATTTTCCAGGCTATGCAGTTTGTAAAACCTAATCGATTTTCTTGTAGCATAAAATCCATTATTTTCTGCGCAGTTAGATTATGAACTGGATGACTGGTGCAGGATAAAGGGCAAATTCCCATCTTTGTCGATGTGAAACATTTTTTCGCACTCGAAGTGCCTAAGCTTTATACATGATTTTGTATTTATTTAGTTAATGTTATAATGACGTATGCGAGGGTGTTGTCATTTATTTATTGATATTTCTATTTCTACATATAACTTACCCGAACAGACTTGCTTATAATTCGAGTGCAACTGAACACAATACATACCGTGATCAGTTCTATATTTTTTTATAGATTACTAATAATAAACTGCATAGACCGAAAACTGCCTGTACCAAATGCGAAGATCTGGATTGTAGCAAGTTGCAGTTGAAACCTACTTATAAGCAAGCATACCCATAAATAATTGTACGGTAGTTTGCGATATTTGCGTTGCACATCATTGAAAATAAACAACATTTAATCTGTAGTAAGTTTTAGTGTGAGCCTCTTCTAACTTCACGAACCTTTTAATCGTTCAATCTCATGTATGTGATCATAATTGGCACCGTATACGCTAGCTACAAATCTGGGTCTATCCAATTTGCTAATATTAACTGTGGAACGAAGAACTTACACATATGAGGTAAATGCTCCTCACAAACATACTGAAGAAGAGAGGAATATCATGGAAAGTTTGCATAAACATCGATAAATATTTCCTTCATAATATAAACTATAATACATGAATATTTCACAATGTTCTTGTTACATATTTTATCGCATGACTACTGTTTCATATCTGCTTGTAAACTATGTTTCCACATTACATACTCATTTAATTTTGTATTGTTTAATATGGTGTTTGATACACATTTTGAATCGATGTTTCTACAAACATATCAAGAACAGATCTGTTAAATTATTTCACTGACAACTGTGCATTCATTATTATCGATGCAAAATATCGAACATTTTTAAATCCCTATTTGTTTTGAATTCATTTCGTTCTGTATATTGTATAGTCACCAGTTCGATAACATTGTTTACCTCCCTTAAATAATAACTGCAGAGTTATCATTCTTGCAATAAACGTACATTAGTTTCTTCCTGGGAGCATTGTAACAATATATTTGAACAAAGGAAACGGCGATCAAACAAATATGTAACATAAACACTCGAAAAAATACCATTCTTTACTGTATCGTAAAATGTCGAGTGATTTAAAACCTCTGATGCTTCTGAAATCGTCTTTAAGCAGGAATTAATTGTAAAATGTTTCATTTGCCCTAATTTGAAGATTTAGAATGGAGTCAGTTGCAATGAAACATAATACCTTATTGCTTACAAACTGGACCACTTTTAAAAAAATTTGGACTGCACCCTTAAAACATGAATCTTTGAATAAGATTTAAAATGTATTTTAGTAGAAGTACTAGAACTGTATGTGTAGTTTGTTGGCTTGTATAAATGTTTACCCTCGTTTTGTTACAAATGATGGAAAGTTTGCATAACTTGAGAGGACGTAAATTTTAAATATGTGGGAGAAAGAGAGATACAAATGCCATTTATACATTTGTCAAAGCACTTATCCTTCCTTTTTGGTATTGAATAACTAAATCTTGAAAATAAAATTACCCATAACAACAACAGCAATAACATAACAAACTTGTAAAGAAATATGGGGTTTTAATTGATGTGACTACATCAAAGAAAACTAATATATATTAAGATTAAAATAAAATATATATGAGCCAGTTGGGGAAATACCAAACTTTGACTGGTTTTTTGCCATCTCGACGATAACTATATAGATGAAATTGCGCAATGTCAATTAGATACAAGCAAATAATATAGCGAATTTAACATTTGTAATTTGAGAAGTTATGCAACTGAATACATTAATTACACCGTTCCTTTTTCTTAACATTAAAATGTTTACGAATGAATCTTGTACAGAGCTATAAACCACTAAGTACTTGCCACATAGTTAAATTGTCAGCAACGATACGAACTCCTGTGATTTTCCAGTGATTCAGTATTCATATGGAAATTTAACCAAAATATGTGCAATACTTCTGTCGTTTACTTGTCGTTTCTTATTATTTTTGTGCTGAGCATTAAACATGATGCGAGGAGCAAGTCAAAATGATAAAGAGTATAGTCGCAATGTTGAATGAGTTTTACCTCCATGCAGTTGTCCCTGACATTTTTACTAGATATATTAAACGCGGGAAAGTCTTAAAACCATTAGGTGATACATAATTCCATATTGTCAACAAAAGAAAAATGTCTGTGTTAGTTGGATACTTTAAATAGCAAAGAAAAGAAGAACTGAAAGATTTCTCTTCAGATTTGTTATGCTGTTCAATTTATGTTCCCTTACATTGTGATTTCTAGAATAAATTTATGTGTGCATTGTACTAAAAACCATTACGAACCAAGAACTACTTCGAAACATTTTTCATGAGTAAATTTCGAGAGGATATTCATAATACTACATTTTATGTATAAATTAAATCAAAGTTATGTGCACATCTTTTCTAATTGTTCATGATTATTTCCACAATAACCTGACATAAAGTTCATACCGGTATTGCCATTTTTTGTGTAAGCATCCATGTCTATAAGATGTAAACAATCTGAAAAGTTTAGTCTTAATTTGGAGTTTGTACTCAATAGATTGAAAATTATTACCCATGGTTGCAGAAGAGAAAACATGCAACTCATATTGCCCCCTCCCCTTTAAGTAGTGATGTATGCCATGTGTTCCTGCGTGTCCGTCTATCCACAGAGCACATAAAAGAAACAGCACCCACAGAGCACGGTACAAAAAATGGCCATCTATTCAATAAGTATCCTAGCCATTGTTGGACATTCCTCCCCGGAAGTGGCGGTTTATACTTTTCTTATTGTCCGCAATGGAGGGAACGTCATGACACGTAATTTCAAGATGCACTTACCGAACTGGGTTATATATCATTTACAGATACCATTTTGGAAAGCTCAAAAGTGCGTATTTGTGAATACGAAGTCACACACGTGATTTGTTCTGAGACAGTGAATAAAATGACTCGATTGATATTCAAGTTGAACGTAAAGCTTTAAACGTCCTCAACGTATCTCTACGCAAAACAAAGCAGTATGCAGTCTTGTATTTTACATAATAACACATCTTTAAGTGAGAAATGAAAACATACCATTATGCAAAGTGAAGGTTCACAGTCCGATGATTGTGATTGTACTTACAATCATATCAGTACACTATTTTGCGGTTCTGTTGAATAATATTGGTTGTCATTTACATATATTTTACATATTCATTTGTACTCATTTTAGAATGAAATTAATATAAACACACCCTTAGAATAACATCAATCGTTTGCTTTAAAAAGGATCTAAGTGCGTCCAATAGGTTTATATTTCTGCTGTCAAATCATCCAATAGTTTTTAATCCGCTGTCCTACAAGGTTCTCAAAATTTTGCCATTTTGCATAAATAAATATTATCCATTTTAGATGTAATGTGAAACGTCGTCATTTTAAACCGATATATATATATATATATATATATATATATATATATATATATATATATATATATATATATATATATATATATTGCAGTTGAACGAGAGAGAAAGAGAGTTGAACGAGAGAGAGAGAGAGAGAGAGAGAGCTTTTCCGCCATTAAGAATCAATATCGTTAGACTGGTTGCTGGTCTTCTGAAAATTGTTCCCCACGTTTGATGAAGAACTATCGTATGGCATCAAATCCACAGACGGCAATCGTTGGACTGGGTCCCAAATACAATCTGTAGATATCTCCATATTTCTTTTGTAGCCGTCTTAGGGATATTCTTAAATCTGGGTCACTCTGCATATCCCTTACATTACCATCCAGAGGGATCCAGGCGGGCCCAGGGGGCATTTTGTTATTAGGGCGATGTCGAAAAAACAGAAATGCGAGAAAACTAACAACCAGTAATCCAAGAGAGGTGGAAAGTATATCAAGCCCAAAGAGATATGTATACATCTTGTAGGCTACTCCAAGATAATTTATTGAACCAAGGAAAATTCGACGGGATAGTTTTAGCAACGTATTTAAGTTCAAATATCAGCGCAGTCTTCAAGTAACAACATGTTGTTTCAGTGACTTACACAATTACAAAATTGGATTCATTAGACACTAGAGGGTACAATATCGTCTGGTCCATTACGTAGGAACACACTGGGTTTATTAAGTTCAGTTCTTGTTATTCACTCTCTCAAGGGTGTAATTACATTGGCCAAAAAGCGGAACGTAGTACTGCTGGAGGGTTAATATATTAATTTAGAATGTCAGTCGTGAGTACCAAGAAACTTTCTTCAGCATTAACATAAAGAGCGTTATGTATTTAGTTTGCGTAAGGTTCTTCATTCTTACTAGTTCAAATGGACTTGAGTCTTTAACAAAAATAGAATAGGGTGATGTTGTATGAATGTTATATGATAAACTACAACAAATCATGCCTGCATTTAGCGTGGTGACACACCATTATTTACAATAGATCATAGATGTATTTTCCCTAACTTGGCCCTTTCTCAGACTTACCTAATTTTCAAACATATTTACAATACGAATACTTTATGGAACCTCCTTTATACCAATTTTCTAAATTTGACTTCTTTACGAGTGTTTCATAGAATGGTCTTTACTGCGTTTTAAATGCAAATTACCACGACATACAACGGAACACACTAAAAGATGACGTGTCTGACTGTTCATGTCTGTCTGTCTGTCTGTCTGTCTGTCTGTCTGTCTGTCTCTCTCTCTCTCTCTCTCTCTCTCTCTCTCTCTATATATATATATATATATATATATATATATATATATATATATATATATATATAGATATATATATATATCAATTGTCCTGTTAGTTTGTTGCAGTGTGTACGTTAACGTGGAAGTGGAAGAAGTCCGTGTTGTTTTTCCACTATTCTCTTTACCAAAACATTAGTTATTTTAGATATTACTTCAATTTAGTAAACAATTTTGTTAAAGAAAAAAAAATCGGTATCACGCGTAAAACGTTTTTTTTGTATCATTAAGAATTGTTTTCTTGGTGAAATTATACAACTAATGTTAATGGTCAGTTCTAGTAAAGAAGAGTAGTAAGTATTCCTAGATTTACCTTAGTTAAATATATAGAAGTTACCATTATATAAATAAAACTAATTTTAACATTCTTCTCCTTTATTTCAAAACTGTAAAGTTCCCAACATTCATATCAGAAATGGTGATATCACATAATCTAATTCATCTTCATTCCATCGGTATCTACCTGCATGATTCAAACATATGTCTGAAAAGTAATAATAATAATAATAATAATAGTACTGATAATAATAATACTAACATATATATATATATATATATATATATATATATATATATATATATATATATATATATATGAATGTGTGGTATACAGAGTTGACGAATGGTGAAAACACGAGTTAAACTATATCGCATTTGGTAATTTAAGATGATCTTGCTCTAGAAACGAAGTTTTGAATATTACACCCATTCATCAGCACAATACCCTACCCATCCCTCTTTCGCAAATTCACGACATTTACATTCATGGTCGGATCAGATTCTTGCTTTAAGGAAGCGTTATGATTGGTCTGACGTAATCGGTCACAGTAGATTGCATTTTGATAGTTTCTAAACTATCTGAACATATTTGAAAACTAAGCACGTCCGATTCAGCTATGCATCACAGCGGGTCATTTGTTGTCAAGGACGTTTGGAGAGAAAGGTTCAGAGATACGAGTACAAGTCTTGTCAGATTTATGTATCAAATATTAATATGAATGTCTGAAGTGTATGTCAGTTTTTATTCCTTCGCTCTATTTCACAAAGGCTCAAACTTTCTTTCTTAGCTTTGCATGATTGGAAATCTAATATTTTCACATGTGAAACAATAGGGATATCGGTTTACATATAAAAATATAGGAATGAAAAACATGAAAATTAATTCGAATACATGTTTTTATATTTCACTTTTGTTAATGCGTCTCTAATAGTAGCATAGTAAGTGTCCGTATTTCACTGAAGTATATGATATGGAGTATGTTTGGTCACATTACTCGACCACGTAACATGATCAGTTTTCTTCGGACTGTTAAAACTTCCCCTTAACATACATACACATAAAATTGTCTCGCTATAGCACTCTCTTTCTCTCTGTCTCACACACACACACACACACACACACACACACACACACACACACACATTTTCACTCATGTGCCACGCAGATAATATTAGTACATAAGACAATTTGCCTTCATTTCAGCTGCACTGTTTATTTTATATTATGTAGGTCTACATGTTTAACTGCTATTTCCTATTTGCACCGAATATGGATACCAACTCAGTGCACATTCATTCACTTAGGAATAGGGGACTTCTGATGATGCTAGCGTAGACATGTTAGTGTTTTAAAGTCGGTTTACGAACATATGAGAAACATGGCATTATGGTTCTAATGAAGCACTATTTCCAACTTTACAATCTATGTTCTGAGTTCCATATTCTGAAATCTTGTACAAAACCGAACCAAATTATAGTCACGTTCCGGTACAAGTAAGTATGCGTATTGTATTTTTTGCATTATGTTCTTTATGTTCTATTATTTAATTTCAACAGTCGAATGTTTGTCATTGGGAAAGAAAAATACAAACCATGTGCATCGGGCCAGAGCCGGATTTAGAGAAAATTAGTAATAAGTTATTCAACTCTGACAATATGAACAGGTGTGAATTGTGGAGGGGTGTGAGGGGAGGGGGATCGGAAGATGATCATCGCCTCGGGCACACATTATTCTAGGGCCTGTGTAAATTAGGATATTGACCCATATAAAACCTATGTAAGAGTGAGATTAATCACCTTCTACTCATGGCAAAATGACATAGTTCTTTTAAGTTTGACCTAATGAGAGGTCATTTTTCTACGATTAGTTCTTAGTATTACCATGTGAATAGATTTCAAATTGAATATCAAACGTAAGCAATCCATTAAATGATGTGTTCAGACTCCTTTAGCACGCATACTTGTAAACATGTCCATGTATACATCAGTCGGCATAATTTATTGCGAAACGGGAAATGGAAACTTTATATCAAATATAAAATGTATGGAGGTTTAATAGCATCATAAATACTAGAATGTGGAAATCTTTCTCTTCGTATAAAATCAGGAACTGGGTTGACGTTTACGAAGCGAATTGACGGATACACTCACAGTTATCACAGGTCAGACATGATCAAAATCAAGGTGGGCAATGTAGGTAAAATATCAAATGCATGATCCAGTCTATTTTCTTTATTGAGAACTGTCAGATTTGGGACTCCACAAACAAACAAAAAATTGATAAAACCACTATTTCAAAATACTGCATACTATCTGCAAAGAGATACCCACCTAATTTTACCGAAGAAAGATTGAATATCAGGTGATCATGTTGTCCTTAAACTCGGAGACTGAAAGGGAAATATTAACGTGGGCTTGTTTTACGTGCTGGAGCTATCCGTATACAATAAGAAATAATGTGTGTGCAAAGCAGAACATACTTTGAAGTTGATGAGAAAGTAAACAGTATGCTTGGTTAGCAGCAGAAGCAATTTTTCAGTTACAATGAACGGCGGGACTGTCATAATATAATCCAAGATTCCTTTGACTGAATTCACTCAAATTCCAGAGTTATTATTAATGAGCACTTTGTAATTCCAGTGAATAATTCAATTGATTAAAACCACCCAAAAGAAAATCTGAACACAACAATGTGATTCTTTTCACCCGGGATGTTAAGGTAGGTATGAATAAAGTAATCAATATTGATATGAAAATCTCAGATTAAATACTATAACCCGGTTGTAGCTCAGTTTTAATTTTAAATCTTTAAAAGTTTATGCATTTCCAAGTGAAAAAAATAACTTCATAGACACAGCTTAAAATAATCATATTTAATTCCAATGATAATGGCATTTAAATCTATAAAAAAAATTGGTATGGCTTATTTTGTTTGCAAAATGTATGTCACTAGTCAGGTAGCTATGAACTTGATTCTCGACTAAGGTCCATTGCAAAATGTTGATATACATAACATATAACCGTGGAGAAAATCAACAAACAATACAAATTAAATATGCATAAGACAATGCTTGTAAAAGACGATTCTCTATTGAAAACGTACACCTTTAAATAAAAAAAATAAAATGATCCTTACAAGCACAATAACCGATACAGACACGGGCTTTTCTGAAAAGGATCCATCATTATAAATGAAAATATTCCTGCTAAAAGTAACCATGCACATTGTTATCCTTCGTAAGGATTGGTCCATATACATCCTTTTAAAGGACATTGCTGTTAAGTTGATTTTGGTAGTTTGTATATTTTGGTAGTGACAATATAATGGTTAGATGTGAAAGGTTAAAATATTTCCTTACTTGTAAAAATATTTATCTTTCCTCTGTCATTCGCATTCGTCATTTCTGATCTTACACCAGAACAATTGAGCAATCACGAAATCCTCCATTTTCTCGTTATCGAACATCGTCACCTGTTAACTATTTCGTTCATTCACATAATATTTTCACTTGTATTTTTTGAGTAATGTTTCTGACTTCAAATAAATCCCATGGAATGAATCTTAATATGGGCCAGAATATCTCGAGAGATCCAGCTATGACGAACTACAAAAATGAGCTGAAGCCATCCCTTATTGTTTTAGACCTGCTGGAGTGGCCACCAAAAAGGAGATGTGAAGTAACATTTTCAACACTTGTTTCTAACGAGACCATCATTTGAAAAGACCATTGGTTTAAATTTTCTATTTCGGACAGAAATAACTTCACACTCGTGGATATCATACCTTCGAGTGTTGACTTACCGAATCCGAAATTCCGAAGAGTCACAACAATAAATTTGATTCCTCCACGTATCGCACGAAACTGCAGTGATACCTGTCAAAAATCGAGAAATAACTGTTATTGTTATTTGTTTTAGAATGGAATACATAGATGTTTGAGTTTGTTTTATATAGACGACAACCATGATGAATGCGATGAAATATTTCGTCTTTCCAGTTACGCTTACGACGTTTTAAGATAACAGAGACCCTTCGGTTTACTGAACTTAAATTTTGTTTTATATGGATATGCATTCGATAGTCTTTAAATACCAGATACATTGTTGTCTACATACTGAGATTCCAAAAGAGGTAACTGTCAAAATATAAAGGCCGAGTTGTCATCTCGATCAGATTTAAGTGTTATAGGTGTTCACTATGTTCATTATCCTATAAGACTATGTTCTTATGTATTTATTCATCTATTTATAACCATATGTAACGGCATTTAATTGTATAATTGTTTGGTTCAACACATGCATGTCATCAAGTTGCAGCAGTGAAGTCGTGATTTATAATTTTAACGTAGCTTTAAGAGTTTGTCAGTCATATTGCTACGATGTATGCAGTCTGGCAGTTTATAGTGATGACCTACAATGCGGCATCATGCCGCAGACATGTAATCATGATGTCCCACCCAGTCACATTATCGTAAGGAAAATGTGACTGGTGGGACATCATGCTACATGTATGTTTGCTGAACTAGGCCGACCAGTCCTGACGTCAGTGAATGAGGGGTGTAAAACTGAGGGTAAAAAAAAAACTTGGTGTCAGAACTGGGGGTCAAATAAAAAATGTGTGGGGTAAAAAATATACTGACAAATTTGCATCCGACTCGTACTTTTTCAGCTTCAAAAAGGATATTGCAAATTGCACAACATACTCTCTCTCTCTCTCTCTAAACTTACAAAACATACCAACATGTACAATTAACAAAATGCATTGTCGATTCAAAAAATAATTGTATTAGTTCATTTTTCTTTTAAAATCGTACTTTTAATAGTCTCCTTATAATCTTTTTGAAGGAATATTATAGACCAACACATTACATACAAGCCAATACAAGAAGCCTAATAAATCCATTTAACCGAATGGCAGTCAATTTGCTGCCTGTCATAAAATGTGTACTATCATCGGTTTCACTGTACTTCGTCCTAGAACAAATTTATCCAAACATCAAGGAGGCTAGTGATTCATCTTGTTTCTGATAAGTTACACTTGAACTTTAAGGTCTTTCTTTTTTTGCAGCAAAGTTAAAAACCAACAAAAATCTGCAATGACCCACTGACTGTGTTCTCCAAATATCTTGTGGCGAACGTGGGCAGATTTGTTAAAATTCGTAAACCTTTTCACGAAAGGATTTTTCACTTTTGCAGTCTTCGCAATCACGCTATCATAAGTCACACAGGTAATCCTAATGGATGTGCCGTATTCCAGTCAAGGGAATTATTAGCTTTATCCACTAGTCTACCTGAGTTATACAATAATATTGGAGTAATGTCCAAGATGTATACAACTCTATTCGGACTAACACTTTCCACTATTCTTGGATTACTGATTGTTAGTTTGTTCCCAATCCTATTCTTGAGACAGATCAACAGTAGCAAAGAGCTCCCTGGACCCACGTGGATCCCTCTGGTCGGTAATGGAAGGGAGCTGAAGAGTGACCCCGATATAAGAATATCCCTAAGAAGGCTACAAAAGAAATATGGCGACATCTACAAATTATACCTAGGACCCAGTCCAACGATTATCATCTGTGGTTATGAGGCCGTAAGAGAGATCTTCATCAAACGTGGGGTAGAATTTTCAGACAGACCAGCTGCCCATCTAGGGGGACTTATTATTATAGGAGGAAAAGATCACCCTCCTTTTTATCTACGTCTCTTTTTATATTTTTCTCTCGCCCTCTGTACATTTTGTATTCACCTTCTTTTCTTGGATTTGGTAGTCAATGTTCAATAAAATTATGATAAAACTGCAGTAACAGGATTTTACCTTTGTTTGGTCTGGAATCCACCACAGCTGCAGTATTTCACGTCCGTGTGGTTTTCAACACACGGAAGTTTGATCTTAGAGCTAACAACCTTTGACCTATGTTTTAGATCTGTTGTCGGTGTCGGCATAAACTGTTAGAAGAATTACGTTCGCACTCGTGTTATTTTCATTGCTCCTTTGCTTTTACTGCAAAATTATAAAATTACAAATTTGCCAACTAGTGTCTTAGAGAGCTTTGGTTTATGGTAGATAACGTGTGAAGGTGCATGTAACTCAGAAACATATCATGTAATGGTGACTTATGCCATGCTTTTTGCATACAAGGACTGTATGCATGGTGATTTTGCAGAGCTGCTATCTAATCTAAATATAAACGTTATACTGGTGATAGTGCATCTCTTAAGCAACACTGTACATAGTCAGAGGTGTTTACTTGGGTTTCCATTACAATTAATCATTATACATACAGATGGAGTTTTACACGATTCCTGATCTTAAATGGAAATAACGATGTAAGTAAAATAGTATGTATCTTCTGATCGCTGTGACGAGCAACAAATAGTAAAGTATTTGACGGTATGAAAGCCTGAAAAGTATTGGAGGATTTGACAACCTTGACTTGTAACACAATGAGATATTGCTTGATTCAAAAAGATGTATTAGAAATGTTGTACTATATATGGAGCCAAATATTTAACAATTTGTTTACATTTCACGAAAAAAGTGCTCATGTGCATATTTCTAACACAGGAATAAATTAATCAATATTTAATCAATGAAGCTCAGAATAATGAAACGAAGTGACTTAAGTAAATTCGCACTTATCGGACTTTTAAAAAAGTGGTTTCATTTTTCACGTGAAGAATGATTTGGAAAGAACTCATTTGATATTGCGTAGGTATATATTTAATCCATTAGTCTAATACATTCATAACTTGTGTTTGTTTGTTTAACATGTATTAGATGACACTCATATGTAATGTCCACATGTTGTCGCATACAGCACATACATTATAAATGGGAATCAATACCAAGAGGGTAAACAGATGTTATATACATCCAGAAATTTCAGTCTGGGTATGGGATGCTGGCATATGAACTGAACATTTATCCAGAACTAGATCAAAGGTGCAGGCTTAATGGCTATGTGATTAAGAAACCCATAGGTATATGCCCTTAGATAAAACCGTATTCATTGCAATAAAATATACAACGTTATTAAAACACTAACCACGCAAAAGAGACTTATATTTAATGTTTTAGAACCTTTCACATTCTTTTCTCGTTTCCTTATATATTTCTAGTGGGACCACATAACTCATTTGACAAGAATGGGATTTATTTTGTTCAGTGCTGAAACTTAGCAATGATAAGATATGCCACGCGAGCATTCAGCCTAACAATTATAGAATTAAATACCTGTATATTTAGATATAAGTGGATGAATAAATACATGTGAAAATTACTATATAATTAAAATATTGAAGTATATACAGCCCACATGGAAACAAAAATATTCCACATGTATAGTACTTAAATCCAGTCGAGATGACAACTCGACCTTTATCCGGTGACAGTCATTTCATTTGGAATCTCAATATGTAGAAAAAATATATCAGACCTAATAAGTCTATCGAATATATAACCTTACTGAATTTAGCGATTTTCAATTTCAGAAGTAAACCGACAGCGTCGTAATCATAACTGGTAAAGACGAAGTCTTTCATCGCATTAAAGATGCATGTTGTCTGTATAAACGAAACTCAAAATCTATTTATTCCAATTTGAAACAAATCACTATAACAGTTATTTCTTGATTTGTTAACAGGTATCACAGCAGTTTCGGGAGAAACGTCGAGGAATAAACGGAAATTTAATCTTGTGACTCTACGGAATTTTGGATTCGGGAAGTCAACATTCGAAGCTAAAATTCATACGGAAATGAAATTATTTCTGTCCGAAATAAAACAAAAACTCAACCAAATGCCTTTTCAAATGATGGCCGCTATACAGACAAGGGTCGGAAATGTTATTTCACATCTCGTTTTCGGTGGCCACTTCAGTCACGAAGATCCTAGGTTTAAAACACTGATGGATGGCTTTAGTTCCTTTCTAAAGTTCGTCTCAGTTGGATCTTCGGTGATGTTCTGGCCCATATTAAGATTCATTCCAGGGGATTTATTTGGAATCAAAAACTTTACTCGAAAAATGCAAGTGGTAAAAGATTTTGTGAATGAACTCACTGAGGAACACGTGAAGAAATTCGATGATGGGAATATCGCTGATTTCGTTGATGCTTTTAGATCAGAAATGAAGAAGGTGGACGACAGAGGAACGAGGAGTAATTTTACAAGTAAGGAAACCATTTTATTGCCACTACCAGAATAAGAAAACTAACAAAACAAACGAATACAAAATGCCTTAAAAAGCAAAGGTATATGGACAAGACAATGTCTTTGATGAGAACGAATCCTTTTCAAGACGAACTATGTCCTTATGAATATTATTTTTAATTTGCTTGTTTTAGTAGGAATATTGTCATTTATGAGAATTAGTTCATTTTAGAAGAGGCATTGTCTTTTATGGATTAGTGTATTTGTTAGGACATATTTTATTCTTAATGCAAACGGTGTAGGTTTTGAACTGAAGATTTTCTTTCATGAGCGAGAGTCCTTTATAGGAGCAATATTTCCTCGTATAAAGAGGTGTGCTTTTTCTATGAGACACATTGTCCTTTACAAATCGGGGTATTTGTATGAGAGGAATATTACTGTGTCCTTCGAATACGTTGTCCAATCACATTAACGATAGGAGTATAAGTCCAACTAACTCCCGAATCCAGTCCTCGCAAAGACGAAAATTCATCTTTTCTTTCCATAATATATCGACGAAAGGAAATCATCCTTGTTCACTACCTGCCCCTGCTGACTGCACGTGGCACTAGTTGTACAGTATCTGTAGTAAACTAAGAGATTCTTTCACTCGGACTCTCAAAACCGTCATGATATTTATGTTTGTTTCATCCCATCTATTGAGGCTTACAATAATTTCCGTCTTATTTTGTCTGCTTTAAAAGGTGACATTGCTATTTATATTTCATTTAATTGTGTATTACTTTATTCCATGATTATATATATATATATATATATATATATATATATATATATATATATATATATATATATATATATATATATATATATATATATATATATATATATATATATATATATAAATTAATCTATCAAGAAAATCAAGTTCATGACCAGCCTGTCTGAAGACATATATTTTGTATGCAACACAATATCTACCTAATATACATTTTACATTAAATATTCAGATCATTATTATTTAAAGGTAACTTTTTTATTGTAATCTGAGTCTAGGAAGTCATTTTGCAACTTATACATTCTTAAACCTGTTAACAACTTTGAATGTTTTAGAAATGAGACAGACCCACTTCCTGGCTCTTATATTGTGCCATAGCTTTATATATCAATATTGTTTGCTTGAAAAATTACTCATTCCTACCTTAAAATCCGAAGTGTAATCAATCTTATCTTCTGCTCAGATTTTAATTTTGGGCGGTATTTTTTTTAATTTACGCTATTCACTTGAATTACAAAGTGCTGACTAACACTTAACCAATATTCTGGAATTAGAGTGAATTCAGTCAAGTGCATTTTTGGATTATATTATTATGATACGCCAAAAACTGTGAACACATCACCACATTCCAGGTCATTGGAACATTAGGACATTCAAGACTATTGACACATCAACACATTCAATATTATAATCTATTTGGAACAACTCCGGCATTGAAGTGGAACTCTATTCATTAGGACATGTGATAAAAGGTTTAGGACTGTTTGGGATTTAATTCACGATACTGTAAGTTCTTTTTCAATTTCACTTTTTATTATAGAGGAATACATCATTGTGTTGAATTTTCAATATGTGTTGGTTTTCGCTCCTTTACGTTTCTGAGATTAAGACAAGATACTCGTAACAAGAAACGTATTGTTTTTTCTTCTTCCTATTTCGAGCATATTTAAATGAATTTGTTGTACCTATGTGGACTTCGTCTCTGCGTTATGTGACATCAAAGTACATGTCTTCATTGCACTAGAAAAACGTGTTTGCAGTACGTGTTCACGGACACTATTTATTTAACAGTTCAAGCATAGAGCGTGTCTCTGACATTGTTAACGTAGTTAACTATTAATCTTTCTTTATTTTGTTCCTTCTCATTTCAGAACATTCAGTGATGAGAAAATTTTATATGTGTAATATATTCAAGGCCAGCGAAGCTTTACATGATTTTTGCTTCTCCTTTGCAAACTGTTCATTGTCGGATATACGCAGCATGTGAGTCAATTTCTCTGAGATTACACTGTTGACAGCTCTAAGGAAAAAAACAAAGAATATGGATAAAGATATAATGTAAAATGCTGAAAGTACTGATGTATTTATCACTGAAATTCATAACGTATGTGGTCATTCCTGGCGAGCGACGCCATTGACCCCATCCCCCAACGAAGATGCGTGGAAAATTACCTACTGATACTGTTACATCTAGATGACCGAGGAAGCTGTCACTTCCCCAACACCATATACGCCGTCTCTTGAGCTACTAGTGGGTTATTCTGTACAGCAGACGACATCAGAGGTGATTAGTTATAAATGAATGTTTCCCATTCCATCCGACTTGTTCTGTTTTATGCGAGAATTTAGGCACTCTGAGGAGGTTCCCACCAACTTCATGGTGGTCCATGGTGCGTAAGTCCCAACACCCTGCATGTTCGAGCACGGCCTTAGGCATTATAAGCAGGGGAGTATGAATGGTATGAATGAGCCGTGCCCTGTATCATCATCTCCAGGTGATGACGTAACGGCTTTTGATCTCAGTGATCGTATGGGTTATGTTGTGTATCATCCTACGACATGGAAATTTAGCTTTTCCGCGATCGTATAGATATATCTAACCAATAATATCCAGGCGTAGCAGAATCTTATCAAACAGCACCGGACTCACGTGTTTCATCCTTGCCCTTACTGTATATTTCTTTGTGTTTAGTCCTTTTCTGGAGAGCCTTTCAGCAAAATAAATTTAGTCATCCAGTTTTAGAAAGAAGTACACTAGCTAGAACACCTGCCTTAAAGGCGTAGGAACTGAAGTGGCTTCGTTTTAGTGACTGATGCAATGGCACAAACATCGTCACTTTGGGTTTGTCTTCCCCACAAATAGCTAACTATTTTTTGTTTGGCTGTTCGAGGGGAAACTTTTTTCTCCTATAACTATTAAGGGCTATCATTTCGGAGACGTTCCATCATCATGTTCGAGAGGATATTGGTCATGCCTATGATCCCTTGGACTTGACCAATCATGACTTCCACTGGCCTAAATCACTCACTTTGTTTATGAAGTGGAATTTTTATGGGATTTTAACGTGGCTGAATTATACATTTCGAGTAATTAGAATGACATCGCTGAAGTTCCTCTCATACGAAACCAGTTTCCTTATAGAGTTAATATCTACATTCAGAGTCAATGTATTACATGCCCTCTGTTGATTTAATATACCTTCAGTCTTAATCAGATACCTCTACGGTCTTTATGACGCAAATCGGTTTCGTCGCCAAGAACGGGTTGCCGTCAGTGTCTAATCAAGACATCAGCATACGTCCTCTCTGTAGACCAAGCACATACGCTATAACTATCTGAAGCTGACTTGTCCAGTTCGTGGATCTAGTAGACGACTACCCCTTAATGCCTCTCATCGTGGCTGAAGTGTTTCAAACATAAGTTTATTGGAATAAAAAGTGTTACCGGGTTACTTTGCCCTCTGGCTAAATTTACAGATGCCCTTCTCTAGAATAAGGGTCTTGTACGTTTATTCAGAGGTGAGGAAGACATTGCATTTTACCGATGAGGATATGGTATTTGTTACATTATGTGGGACAATGGCAGTTTGAGGTTTGCGAATGATCCATAGGCTCACTCAGTGTGCTGCACTAATTTGCTGAAACACTGTTATATTGAAAGAAACATATAACCTCCTCAGATTGCAAATTAAAATATCCAATTTGAATTAAATTCATTTCAAGGGAAAAACATACTATACCGAAATAATATGTTATTCAATGTGACAATCCAATTAAATTATATTAAAGTGGGTTTACGCAAAGAAAACATGACGCTATTTGTGCATCTCATTTTTATTTTATTGTGTGTCGTTGATGCAAGCCAGTGATTTACAAGCACACATGCACACATGTATTCTTATTGAAAAAGTCCACATGACACTTTGCTCACAAGAAATTTAAATTGAAACGTAAACATCGATATCGTTTATATATATTTCTACGATGAACAAATATATTTTTCTTATCCGTTCCAAATTATCTCGATTTCATAAGTATTAAATGACCATTCATGTAAATTTCTAGCCGTCATCCATTCTGCAGATATTAATTATGCTCATTTCCTTGACCTATGGGTGTTCTTGCTTTCTAGACCCTTGATGGGAATCTTGATATAATACTGCGATGCTATTTCAGATAGTTGCTTCACTGTTAACTGAGGCGCCTCTGGAGAAAGTCAGAAAATTACAAGTATGTCAGTTTGTCTCATTCTCCTTGGCATTTTTATTCCACGCTCTCGCCCGAGTTTCTGTTGCCGTTTATTGCTACAGTCACATATTCGGTGAGTCTTCGTCAGCACGCAATAATACTTGCGGACAGATGTTTCTGGTAAGGACAGATGAATATGCCGCTATTCTCAGTTACCACCTTTAAGACATAATCTAGAATCAAACCCAACACACAACGCCAGCAAAATCACAGACACGTGCGTATACATCATGTAGCGTAAGTTATTCATTTATTGTATTCTGAAAAAGTAGGCAAATGGCATTCAAATAAATAGTCGCGAAGTCTGAATAATCAGTTGCAAGTATATCTGCAACATTTTGTAAAATTTGTCTTAAAACAATGTCGACCCAATTAAACTCAATAATAGTTACCTGGCTAAAACTAAAAATGGTGTGTGTAATAAAAAGCCTTTAATAGTGGTCGGCTTGTTTACCACCCGAATGTTGATATAAATCATGACATTGTTTAGTGAATAGTGGATGCGTATGTGTTTGTATCTATACTCGCTTCATACTTACTTCTTACTAGTGCCAGAACTTGTAAAGACATCGATGTTTCTGTCACATTTCAGAAACGTGTATATAATAACCAGTTGTTTGGTTACTGATCAACGCTGAAGTCTTCTAATCTAGACAATTAACCTCTAATAGTTTGTCTCATAAAAACTATGATTGGCGGACATGAGTGGTCATGTGATGTGAGCACAACGTCATGAATTTGATGTGACACGCTTTGACCTTAATTACCAACACATGTGTATCATCTTGCATTCAATGACATATTTTCGTTTTTCAGGGGATTATTTAGCAGCTATAGTAATGGATCTTTCTATTGCGGGAACGGAGACTACATCAACCACAATCACATGGGCTTCATTCTACTTGGCAACAAGACCTGACATACAAAATCGGATCTCTGAAGAAATTAAAGAAAATGTTGGGACTGAGAGACTCCCATCGATGCAGGATAAGCAGAGCCTCGTTTATACCGAGGCATTCATAATGGAAGTTTTAAGAATGTCCACCATCGTCATTTTAAGCATAGCACATGCTCCAGTGACGGACGTTTGCATTCGTGGTTACAACATTCCCAAAGGCATGCGAATTGTACCAGACATCCACTCTGTTCTGTCGGATTCTAGAGTTTGGGGTGATCCTGAGAACTTCAGACCGGAGAGGTTCGTCAGTGAGGAGGGAAGATTGTTGAGACCAGACAAAGTCATTCCGTTCTTCACTGGTAAGGTTTGACTGAAAATTTGCATTTCAAGATTCCGAATAATTTCCGTTCTTCTTCCCGAGCAATGTGTTTGAGCATGAAATCACATACATCAAATTTTCTACAAAAATGAACGGTAATGATGTTAGAGAAAAACTTAATCAGTTCTCCTTTGCAAATCAGCAAAAGAACCAACATTAACATTGTTTGATGGAAATGAATTTTATTTTAGGATAAACTTTGTATATGTATAACAATGCCGGACATTTGTTAAACGCTAGTTAGGTACAAATAAAGGACTAAATAACAACTTGCTAAAAAAATTACTAGCTTAAACAGCAACCTTACATGGAAGCCAAATTTGTCTACAGCATGGTGGGTTCGATTTTGGGAACAAAATAATTTTAATTTCTTAGCATACACACACACACAAACAGACACACACACATATGTATATATAATGTGTATGTGTGTGTGAGTGAGAAAGAGAGAAAGAGATAAAGAGTCTCTGTCCATTTGTTGCAAACATCGCCGATTTAACGCTCTAATCGCATTGATGCATCGCCCATTTAAGTCCCAAGACCATTTCAAATTATGAGTTCAAATAAACCATTTAATGTCCGACCAACCGCCTTATTGACCCTTTCTAAAATTTCAGGGAGAAGGAACTGTCTCGGTGAGTCCTTGGCACAAATGGAGCTGTTTCTTTTCATCAGTGCTCTTGTCCAGAGATTTGAGCTGATGCCACAGAAACACGCGAAACTGGATATTAAAGATGTGGATGGAATCTTCGGCGCTACTCATTCACCTAAACCTTTCTACATCCGGGCTAATCCGAGACATGATGAAGCATGATTCGGAACTCTTTATGGAATTATGACACACTTAACTGTCTGCATGTTGTATAGCATAATAGGTTTTACGTATCATGATATACAGATTTATTAATGTTCGTTGTTCCATGTTTGTGTGTGTGTGTGTGTGTGTGTCCATTCTTCCGGCTAAACATTTTTGAGATGAGAAATATGTTTGCATTATACACAATGTTTCAATAAACATTTAAAACACGTGTCTTGAAATGTTCATCCATTTCTTAACTTTATTTGCCTTAGTAATATTTTCCCTCAACAAACTAGACATTTTTAATTTAATTCCTTGACACCATCGTATATGTCATCTCCCATTTACTGTTTCGCTCTCTCGCACATGAGTATTTTGTACAGAATGTATTAGTATAATGATAATAATAATAATAATAATGAGGACTTTGTATAGCGCCTAATCTTTAGAAGCTCTAAGAGCTTTACAACATTAGACAACACCTATAAGATAATAGAAAACATTTAATTATATGATTGGAAAAACAATAACCATGAAATTAGAAAACATACAAAACATGCAGAGAATATTTAAGGTGGGAACCATTATCAGGTCTTTAAGTTTGTTCTTGCAGTCGAAATAAGTGAGTTCTCAGAGCCCTCTTCAATGAGATCACTGTGTTTTTGTGTCTAAGTTCAGTGGGCAATTAATTCAACATTGCTGGGCCCCGGTACTGAACCACATTAAGGCTGTATCATGAATACCAAATGCATGCTGGAGACGGTGAAGTAATGTATCATGGTGTATTGTGTCAAATGCTGCAGACAAATCAATGAGGGTGAGGACTTTAATCTCTCCACTATCCAAAGCAGACAGAATGTCATTAACTACTTTTAGAGGAGTAGTTTCAGTTCTGTGGCAAGGGCGATATACATATTGTACATTGCTGAAAATACTGTTTGAATTCAGATGAGATACAAGCTGGGATAGAACAACCTTTTCTGATATTTTTTATATGAATGGGAGATTAGAAACTGACCGGTATATCTTTAAATCGTTATGTTCTAGTGTTGGTTTCTTCAGCAGAGGCTTTATAATGGCAGTTTTGAAAATTGACAGAAATACAATTTTAGCCATCGTGGTATTTTTCATATGCATGTCAAAACTGCCTAAATGCTACTTGTAATCAACGCGAGTAATACTGACTCTTTTAATGTAGCGCTGTATCTCCTTTGCTTGTTAATGTTTAAGTAGATTGTACTATTCACCATTCTTTACATTTAGCATCTGTTACTTTACACAATCAGTTAATGTATGTGAGCCTGGAATACTAGTTTGTTTTTAATTAGCCAATTGGAATAATATATATATATATATATATATATATATATATTATTGCAGATCAATGTGAAATTTTTCTATTTCTCTTTTTTGATTAAAAACAGCAACTCCATCTATTAGATCCTTGTGTACTGTTTTATATCAAACCTTGTTTTACAGCAATTCTATTTTTGTAGAATCGTTCTTATTCCTGCATTTGCCAGTATTTATGTTTAGTTTTAATTTCAATGTTTTTCTGCGTGATTTCGCACTAACGTAGTTACATATTTTATCTCAGTGATAAAGGTTGAATTGTATTTATTTTTGTTGTCGTTGTTTTAACAATTCGTGGTTTTACCCTCGATGGCATTTAGTTTTTGAATGTGTTCTCTCGCAAGCTATGAAACAAAGTCAGCAATATGTATAGGTGTCCTCTCAATGTACATAGTAGAGGGTGAGGGAAGTTAGAAAGTAGAGAGGAGTGACATTATAAGTATTTCGAAACTTTAAATTATTAATTTTAAATTCACAGTTGAACAAAATATTCCAAATGGTATCAACAACGAGTGAACTTTGGTGCATAGTATATATTGCTTATTGTAAAACGAAATTAATTTATGTTTCGTCATAATATCAAAGGTTTTTTTGCGTGATTTCGCACTACAGTAGTTAAGGTAATTATTCTCAGTAATAAAGGTTTAATTGTATTTATTTCTCTATGTTGAAATAATTAATATTTTCGACACTCGATGACATTTAGTTTTTGAAAGCGTAGTGGCTCGAGCCATGAGACAAAGTCAGCCATATTTATCGATGTGTTTATAATATGTAAAGAGGAGAGAGAGAGAGAGAGAGAGAGAGAGAGAGAGAGAGAGAGAGAGAGAGAGAGAGAGTAAATGGCAGAACAGTGAGGGGTTACAGTGTCAGCATTTTAAAACTTTAAAGTTATTAATGTTTTGATTCGCATGTTGAACAAAAAATCTTCCAACTTTGGTCAGCAGCGAATGAGATGTTCTGCTCTGTGATATGTTATATATTGTGAACCTAGATATCTTCACTCTCTCTCTCTCTCTGTCAAATCGCAAAACCCTCTCCGCGCACCACGAATCCATACATGTATTATGGATTTCCAGAGCACTTTTGTACTTTCCATTGCCAGAATGTGCCTAAATAGTTTTTCAAATTAAGAGCAGCAAGAAATTTATTTATTCTGCACCTTCAGTTTGCATGGCGATTAAACTATTTGTGATGTTGCTTATGAATAGTTTGGCTAACTGATATTGTTTAATGTAACATACATGAAAAAAGATTACCTCTTAGAGAATAACATGGTGTTAATGTCATTATGCAATTGAGGGGTTTTGTATGATCTTGTTAACTGTTTCTGTTGTACAGCTTGCTCAGTCATATAGACAAGCGGGGCAAAAGGAACTCAAGGAATAAATTGTAAATAAACTAAAAAATTACAAATACGACAAGATGAATATTTCTCCTAAGAAAGGACTGAAACTAGTATTTAGGGAAACGTGTGTAACAAAATCGGCAATAATTATAACGATTGATATGATTGTATCAGCATTTCGTTGTTTAACTGTGATATTTTTAGATTTATTTTCCCTTGGTCTCAGGACCAGAACAAATTCGCACATTGTGTACTTTTAGACTCCTTTGTTTTATAATGCACTGTTTACTACCTCTCGCACATTTCAGACATACATACATACATACATATAACTATATATAAATATATATATATATATATATATATATATATATATATATATATATATATATATATATATATATATATATATATATATATATATATATATATATGTGTGTGTGTGTGTGTGTGTGTGTATATATATATATATATATATATATATATATATATATATATATATATATATATATATATATATATATATATATATATATAGAGAGAGAGAGAGAGAGAGAGAGAGAGAGAGAGAGAGAGAGAGAGAGAAAGAGAGAGAGGGAGAGCGTTCGGTAGCAGACTCTAAATCCTATTTTCAAATGTTATTTAATTTCGTTTTGCAATCACCATTAATCAATGCCCGATTTATCAATCATTTGTTTTTCAAACTATATTGTGATGCTCGGTAACGCTGCTTCTTAAAAAAATGCATTACCGTAGTTATTCAAGAGGTCTTTTCACCAATAAATGTTTACCGTTTGTCACTGTGGATTGCAGATACACTGATTATTGTAAAGGTTACACATAACAAGTAGTCACGTACGTTTAGTCGCTGACAGTTTATAGATGGGGAAACTTCCACCCATAACAAACGAAGCTTGAAATCAAGTAAGCGTTGGCAATAAGAGAAGCCCCCTAAAATTGTTTTACGTTTAGATATAACTCATAAACTAGATACAAGCAATCAATACGGTCTTATGTTACATTAAGAAAATTTGTATATTACTTGACAATATTTACTTTTCGAGTTTACAAAAAAGTGTAATACTGTCCTGGATTAAACATCTGCGTTTTTGTCATATCATTGTAACAAAATATAAGGAAAACGTGTGATCTATTTGTAATTTACTATCATTTGTTTTCATTGGGGCGACAAAACAGTCCCCTTATAACCTATGCACACAGGTGCTCTTTGTAGATACAAGCACACACATTTGTTCGTTTTTGTTTTATGAATATATTTTAATGCGCTAAATTTGATTAATTTTTCCTGCACTGCGCTTCTTAAGCATGCTAATATCTAGGTAGTTTCTGCTTGTGCTGAACTTGCATGTTTGTAGAGATGGAGATCAAAATATACAATATATGTGCATTTCATAGTCCACTATTTCTTTTGGAATAGGAAACACAAGATGATGACACCAAATAATTTGGTTGACAAGATCGATTCAGTTTAATGACTTTTCATACTAGAAAGGGTTTGTCTCTGCTGTTATAGTTAAATTATACTCGTCATATATATGTTTCTACAAAGATGTTAGGTATACCTGTAAGTAGAAATATGTAAGATATACCTGTAAATACAAAGATGTTAGATATACCTGTAAATATAAATATGTAAGATATACCTATGAATACAAAGATGTAATATACGCATATAAATACAAAGATGTAAGATATACCTATAAGTACAAAGATGTAATATATACCTGTACATATAAGGATGTAAGATATATCTGTAAGAAAAAAGATGTAAGACGTGGCTCTAAGTAAAATGATGTAAGATATAACTATTGGTGCAAAGATGTGATATATTGTAAGTACAAAGATGTAAGATAGTCACATGCACGATGTAAGATATACCTGTAAGTACAAATATGTAGGATATACCTGTAAATACAAAGATGTTAGACATACCTGTAAATATAAATATGTAAGATATACCTATAAATACAAAGATGTAAGATATACCTATGAGTACAAAGATGTAATATATACCTGTAAATATAAAGATGTAAGATATACCTGTAAAAAAAAGACGTAAGACATAGCTCTAAGTAAAGTGATGTAAGATATACCTATAGGTCCAAACATGTGAGATATAAACGTTAGTACAAACAAATACGATATAAGTACAAAGATGTAAGCTGTAAGACAGTCACATGCACGATGTAAGATATACATGTAAGTACAAATATGTGGGATAGACATAAAAACAAAAATGTAAGATGTACCTGCAAGTACAGATATGTAAAACACATACATGCAATATTAAAGATATACATATAGGTACAAAGATTCAATATGTACTAGTAAATACCAAGGTGTAAGATATACATACAAGTAAGTGATAACTGAAAACTATTTATTTTCTATCACATGAACTTGCTCAGATGTCATCTTGTTGGAAATAAATTGCAACATTCCTGCACAGACTACAGGCACACATTCGTATGAAAATATATGCTGAACATACATTTAGAAGCAATGCATCTTGATTGTCTGCAAGTGTATATTACGTTCATTCAGTAAATACATGCTTTGTTATTAGAGCATGCAGTGAACGGAAAGCATATTGTCCCAACCATTAATGTTCCTATCTACGGAAATCAGTGGACAGAGCGATATATCGATATGCTTTGTGAACTTTATTATCATGTTTGTTTCTTTACCACTGTTTGAATTATATAAGGTTATTACGGTTTCAATAATCGCCTATTTGCTTTCTCAATTTATCAGTGAGATTTCGGATACATAGGCCTAGTGTTCAGATAAGCTAAGTATGTTTAAAGGAACATAATCATGAAATGCCAAGATGCAAATGATAGGGGGTACTTTTTCGAATTAGAGGCATTTAAGTCTGGAACGAAATTTCAGACATGCAGTTGTGAACTTAGATTAATTTTCTACTATGTGAAACGTCATTGTCACAGTTGCTGACTTAGGTCAATGTGTTACTATGTGAAAAGTCATGGTCACAGTTGCTGACTTAGGTCAATTTGTTACTATGTGGAAAGTCATTGTCACAGTTGCTGACTTAGGTCAATGATCATATATTCATTTGCACGAATACTTCATAGATGTTATATCTCTTAAAGTTTAGGCATGAGAAGTTGATTTTATTTTTAATGTGTGTATAAACTGCACATGAGTACGGTACGTAATGTGAGTCACCCAAACAGTAAGTAACCTTTCTTAAAATAATCTATCTGTATTACACATTTGCTCAGCTCTTGTTACGTACAATATAGTATATTATTTTTAGCCATCCTGCAATATCCATATCAGTCGCGACTATTTGATCTGAATATTTTGAACACCAAACTGAACTGCTAGACCATCTTGCTGTAATTAATTGTTCGATCTCAAAAATAGTCTCGATCATAATTTCTTGGTTCATTATAAAGTAAATGTATTTCTTTAAGAAAAGATTTTATCGAGGCCAATTTCACAACGTGTTGATGTACCGTGTAAACGTATTGTGATGAGTCCATGCGGGATTTGTCTGAGCGTATGCGAAAAAGTACGAAACTTATTTATATTTATGTCTGATGAATATTCCGTATTGTATGTGTGTCAACACCGTTAAGAATAATCAACAAAATACAGATGTATCCGATCAATTTGGGGGATTTTAGTGTACGTCTGTGTACCATAAATGACATCTGTGTTTTATGTATGCCTCGTGAAATACTTCCAGATTGAATTGTTTGTTTGTGAAGCATGACATCATCGTGAACCACAAGATTATTCACACACACACACCCTTCCATCAAAATCTTTGATGAAAGGTGCTTCATTGATGTCAATGGTACATTCAATAACACCTATATCGCCCGCGGTATCATTGAATGCCTTAAGAACATTATAGTACGGTCGGGAATCCACAGACAGTGCCACTAAATAACTTATTTCCAATTTGAGCTACCTCATTATAAGACGGAGCAACAACTGCGTTTTACCATGCCCAAATTTGACCAAATATAGTTAACATTGGATCATTCTTGACCAGTGCTGGCTTGCGCGTGTATGAAAAGTCAGTCTCATTCATATTGCACGAATACTGTATTATTTATAATCATGAGTTTATATTGTGCTTGATGCAAGACGGTCGCGGATACAACCGGGTAAAAGCAACAACGTCGTAAAGGCGATCACTTACCTGCAAGTATGCCAAATGTGGCTCTAAAGAAAATTTGTGAGAAGCTTCACAGTCACTGGCGGTGATATTGCTGAGACACTCGGGAAATTACCAGGTACGCCATAGGCTAAGGACCCAGGGGAAGAGCATCTTCCAGGATATAAGTATTGTGGTCATGGAACATGAATTGATATTAGACTTGACGAAAGAATGTCAGCCAAAAGCAAATGGATTTCCAGTAAATGCGGTTGATTATGCGTGCCATACTCATGATGTCGCGTATAAAAATAAAGATCTGTATCAATGTCATATCAAGCTGATTCACATGTTGAAATCTATAAACAAAATAACATATTCGTGAATCACTCGCAAACTTGTTGCTAAGATCAGGGATGAGTAGTAAGTTAGCCGTGGGTGCAGGTAAGTAATTGTCAACTAGTTAATACTAATGGAGTAGATTTATTGTAGTCTAAGATGAAACCTGACGGGCACAACAACCATTAGCAAACTCTCCGGTGCAGCAGTTGTCACACCTTCAGTTGCCGCAGATTGGTTGCCTTGATAGGCAATATGGCAAATGTATTTGCAACGTACCAAAACTATCGAGTACGGAAGGTTTGATGTCAGCACGTCGAACGAAGATCTTGACGCACATATCATGATTTTGTCAAAATGCCGTCATTGGCACATCACGTAAACGGCACACATACAAATACGCTTGACAGTCCTTGATATTGCAAGTAGATAATCAGAGGAGGATGCGGTATGGACTAACATAGCAACTGAAGCCTCAGCCGCGTTTTAACGATCTTATTTACGTGGTGGCCTGCAATGACCACAGCAATCACTGGTTGATCCTGGCAAAGAATTTCTCTGTGTAGTAAGATTGCTGAGGCAACACCATAACGTTACGATCAGACGTGTACACATCGCGGTACATCGTGATAAGGTAATCGTTGAATGATTAAATTCAACACTTGCTGAGCCATTGTCTGGACATCTGTACGCACAGGAATTACTGACCATGGTCAGATCTCATGAATGGGCTACCAGACTACCTCATGTGAAAACCGCTGTCAACAGTGAAGTCACTCGTGAAATTGCTATGAAACCCATCCATGTGATCGTGAAAAAACACATCCTGAGTATAAGAATCTGTTGAACTTGAGGGTGATGCAAGCTACTGATCTCGTCTGGACTGTAAACACACATGCAATTTACAAGATGGCAAAATAAATTGGCAGGCGTTCAATTTACAGACTAGATTCAACAGCTCCTCAACGTGGATTTGTCCGTGGACGATTACAGGTAATTCCTGAATATATACAATTACCACCTGTTTGGATTCGCTCTAGGAAAGAAAGAAAGATCGGAGGTTGTTACTGGAGGGAGTTCGCTCCCCTAAGTCTGTTAAATTCAAGACATGTCATTGCGAAATTTTCGCGTGTGGCCGAGACAATTATCAATTATGCGCACGGTAAGTTGTCATACCTAATTAGAAAATGTTGCCACAACATTATTATGTTACAGCAGGGGCAGTGATCGTTTTGTCGTTGATTCCGAATCATGATAAATTAAACATCACAATCAAACTGACTCTTTTTGTGTTCTCGCGCATAGCCAGCTAATCGTTTGTTTAAAGTGAATAGACGCACCAGTCGTTGGTGAAGCCAATAACGTCTTTACAATCACTCGACGATTGTTGTGACAGAGCCCGCTCAATAAACTGCGGGAACTTGAACACTTTCAATGAGAGCTAGCTTTCCTTGTGTATCCGTTCCTGGAATCGTGACTTAACTATTCTGTCTACGTGTATCCACTGAACAATAACACAGTAGAACCGGCAGAGATGGAAATCGTTCCCTTTAAAACTCAAATAGTCTGCGTTGAGGGGAATAATTAAGGTGAATAGTCTATTGGCGACTCTACAACGTCAAATTGAAATTCGTTAAGCATCGACAACAGGTTTATTGACGAATATGCCATTATTGAAGACCATGAAGTAAATGAACTACAGCTAATCACCATCGTAGTAGTTAACGACCGTGACAGTACTTGTACCGTCGTGTAAAAACGCATTTATTGACATCAATACACCACGCGACGCCGTATTTACAGTTCTGCTGGGCCCGTAATTAGCCTTGTACAACGGCGTTTATTATCAGATATATATTTCGCCGGTGTTCGACGAGGCAGTGCTGGACAAAAATGGTTGCGTGAACTGTGGAGTGTGCATTAACAGGAAAACATTAGTATGTGCATCTTGTGGAGGCAGAAAATACCGAATGCTGATAAGATATATTGAAATAACAAACGCCTCATAAGAAAATAAAATAAACGACGCCAAAGAATATCTCGACAGATTCATTAAAGATTGCAATTAAGAAAAGCTAAAAATATAATGGGACACGTTGAAAACAAATATTTATCTAGATGAATTTAAGAAGCATATTTACTCTTGATGGAGCGAATAGAGCTGGTGTTATCAGTTATTGTCGACTAAACAACCTTTTGGGTATGTCATTGATAGTGGTTATATGCGAGTTTGTGTCGAAACAATATCTCCCACATATTTGTTTATGACTGCTTCCATGTTGTGATAGGTGACCGTCTTGTTACTGATCATTTTAGTTCCCACAAGCGAGATACTATATTTTAACAAACGTGAAAGCCAAAACCAAGAGGGAGAACAGCGGACGAGGAAAAGCAAGGAAACACCAAACAAAAAAAAGAACAACAACATATTAGAACTAGTATTATTGATATAGGAAATGCACAAGAATTAAATTAATCATAGTTGCTGGAAAGTATATTGATAGTAAGTCAGATTTTGTATAGAACATAGGAAATTGTATATATAACTCGGCCACATCAAAGCTGTTTAATAAAAAGAAATAATTCAGTATACACAGTAATGTTACGTAATTTTATTAAAATACAAAAAAAAAATCCGATAAAGCCCTACGTTCTGCTTGCAATTTAGGAATTCACATGACGTATTATTGACCTTAAAGTAGCGCGTTTTATTATACATGTACACACCTACATATATACTGGTGCATTATGCGATGGGAGATGGGAGATTACGCAGCTGATAGCTGAACCATTCAAAGAAACCTCTCCACGCGCAGTGCGTTTTAAATCCCTTATAAAATCAGCCAGTATCAGCACATATTTACAGTCTTATAAGCTGTACAGGCCAATGGATAAGATTATAATTGCCACTTTAGTACGCTCAACAAACGACAAGTTCTACACATGCTAACTGTTAAGCAGATGACATGTAAATAGTCCCACGTGTATGTTTCAAATGCACGGATATGGACAGACCATTGTTTGAGAATAGCGCATTGCATGCAATGCACAATCGCCCAGAAAGTTTCTATTGAAGTCAAAACAAAACAAAAAAAAAAAAAAAAGAAACAGAGTGTATGATGAGCAAGCAATGTTACCGTGACAGTAATTTTCAAATTGAGGTCAGAATGAACAGTAACCAGTACCAGTAATTTCCCACTGAAGCCAAAACAGACCAGAGTGAGCGAACATCACGCAATGTACACGTGACAGTATTTTTGCAACTGAGTTCAAAATAAACAGTAACCAGTAGTAGTAATTTTCCATTCAGCTTATAATGGTGTTAATGCATACATTAATATTGATCAGTACATATCCTTTTGCCATTTGTTTAGGCTTGGATTACAAAATGACACCTTGATGGGTGGTCCTCTCAAGATCGACGCCACCTTTCTCGGGGTCGGTCGCTTCATTTCTGCTACTATTTACAATACGCCAACTTCATAGAATATTCCTTGTTAATGTGACTACTACGAGTACTTAATAGAACTGTCTTTCGTACAATGTTTTGAATGTGACTACTATAAGAGTACTTCATAGAAAACTCTTTAATGGCAGTGCTTTATTAATGTGATTACTAGATGAGTATTTCAAAGAATAGTCGTTACTGGCAGTTCTTTTATAGTGACTAAAATATGTGTACTTCGTAGAATAGTCTTTGCTGGCAGTGTTTCTTTTCATTAATGTGACTAGGAGTACATCATAGCATGAGCACGTTCGAATATTCATTGAGACAGTCTTTTCCAAAGGCAAATACAAAACAGAGACAAGACAAATAAATAAAACAGACAAACGGTTATGTTTGCAAAACAATACATGACTGTCCCTACAGGAATTAAACCTTTAAATTTGTTAAGCTTCAACTAGTTTGTTTTTAGTGTTGCCTTGCAACCAATAAATAAATCACAGGCAAATATAAGCTGCGGCCAATCCATATTCATAATGAAAAGTAATTGGATCCCGCAATAAAATCCAATTGCAAATCTAGGAGCCTTCTCAACTTAGTGGTTATCTGCCATGTTAATGGTTTGTCATGTTGTAGCCGTCTCAAGACCCAAAATTTTCTCAAATTCAGATTGCGCAAACAACACTCAACATCTATCTGATGTACACGTGGTCTGCAAAACTCATTAAAAGATCTTTATGATGTGCAAATAGGTCCCCCTTTTCAAAGATAATATGACACAATTATCTACGTACAAAGAAAACGAGGAAAGAATACAATTAAAAACTCTATATATGGTGACAACAAAAGGTAGGAAATACAGACGCAGTCGCTTCAACTGAACATATAAAACAAAATGTTCGTGATCATGCTTTGTTATGTCTATGAATAGCGCGGATGTAGAAAGGTTTAAGGTCCATGAGTGCCACCAAAAGTCCCGTCCACATCTTTAATATCAAGTATCTGTCCTCCTGGTGGCATCAGCTCAAAACGCTGGACAACAGCGCTGATGAAAAGAAGTAGCTCCATTCTTGCCAACGACTCTCCCAGACAGCTTCTTCTCCCTGGAAATTGAGAAAGTTTTAAAAGACTTATTGTTAAAACTGCATGCGGTTCAACGCAAAAACGTTAATGCAGACAGCGTAGAACCTGATATGCTTGCCCAGCAAAAACGACTAAATCGTTTTGCAGCAAAACTTCTAACACATGCAAATAACGATGCACAACAAAGTAACGATTCCTGCAATATAAATGTGTCCTTTAAAAACAGAGTTTTCTCAAACTAGTTATTAAGTTCTTTATTTTACCTTGAGTATTAGTTCAGATATATAAATGTTTATACCCAAGATTGATAAAGGTGGTTAGTTTGACCATTTGAAAAGATCGATTTGTTGTCGTTCTGCATCTATGATTAGTTATGTTATTAATAGTATTAGAATTAATTTTAATTGCACAAATATAATATAGACGTTTTAATATGTAATCAAATGGTTCAATGATATGACACAAGATGGGATGATTCAGACTTTAAAATAAAGAGAAACGAAGCCTTACCAGTGAAGAACGGAATAAATTCATCTGGTTTTAACAGAGTTCCATTGTCACTGACGAACCTCTCAGGTCTGAAGTTCTCGGGGTCACCCCAAATTTTAGGGTCCGACAAAACCGAGTGTATATCCGGTAAAATTTGCATTCCTTTGTGAATGTGGTAACCCCGAAAGGAAACATCCGTCACAGGAGCATGGGGAACGCTTAGAAAAACAACGCTGCTCATTCGCAACACTTCCATTATGAAAGCCTCTGTGTAAACAAGATTTTGCTTATCCTGCATTGATGGAAGTCTTTCCGTTCCAATGCTTGCTTTGATTTCCTCAAAGATCCGACTTTGTATATCGGGTCTTGATGCCAGGTAGAATGAAGCCCATGTGAATGCGGTTGATGCAGTATCCGCTCCCGCCATAAATAGATCCATTACTATAGCCGCTAAATATTCATCTGAAAGAAAAAAAATAAAAAAATGATATCCCCTTTAAAAACTATTTTTTATTTGTCAGAAATTACTCATCTTTTGCCAAAGACACGAGATCCTGAAAGTATTAGAAAGGTCTTGTATTTTGTTATGTGTGTCGAATATAAGTTGTTCAATTTTTATTTTCGTCAATTTACAACTTATAAAAATCCGATAGTGTATGGAAGAATTTTCACACACAAATCTTTGTCTAAATCAATACATTCAGAGGTCGGCTTATTTATAAAAGAATTATTTCGCTGTTTCAAACTTAAATTGCACTGACAGATGAGAGAGCCTGTCAGATACGTTTATTGGCATGGACCCCTCGGCGCCCTCCACCTATGGTTAAGATGACAAGCATTGTTTGAAATTTTTAGTCCGAAAGATTTTAAGAATGTTATCTCTGCATATGGAACCAACAGAGTCTGTACTTATGTGTCTTACCGAACAATCAAAATTAATTTAGAAAACGTTAACATTATTTTGTGATTAATTATCCTGCTGCTGTTCAGAACTATATATTGATTCAGAAGGCTCGTACTTCCATGGGTGCTTTTCGATGCCTTGTTGTTTTACTAGTGATCCTTAAATGGGGTTAATGTAATTCCTCTGTATGTTATATGCGTGTTGCTATCATGCATTGTAGTTATATCCCTTGTGAACATGTAAGGACTGACTTAAAAGAAAGGATCAAATTAGTATAATAGTCGTCTTTATTTGTTTATTCAGAGACATATCTACAAAATATAAAATTAATCTTGCGAGAGGAGTCCATGATCCAAATGTGCTAGTGACTGATAGTAAATCCACAAGCTCCCTAATATTCTAGGTCCGTTCTGTTTCCACTAAAGAGGTCGATCCCTTCATCCCTATAACTCTTATCCCTATCTAAATATGATATATTGTTATAATACACACAACAGAAAAGGAAGGAAAAAAAAGGGAAGAAAAAAAACCGCAAAAGGGTGCTATGTTAGATTAAGACTTTACCAGGGAAACATGGGTTTATTTCAATATACTGGTTTAGCATAGGCTTAGATTCCATACTCTTCAACGACTGGTCAGCGCCTGCTATAACATGTGACTGGAGATCTCGACCCATAAAGGCTCGTGACAACGTCGGCCCATTACAGAATCGGCTCTAACAAATTAAATAATGAACGAAATCTGAACATAACATACTTGGCCCACTGCAGAGTCAGCTCACAACAAACTCGGCCTTGCCATTCATATCGAATGTCTTTGTAAAACGTATTGTTACTGACAAATAAATAGCAAACAATGTTCATTTCGTACCAAAGTTTCAAGTCATGATCGTTGAATTTACTCCTTTATGTATTGAAACATGTGATTATGCAAACTTGACGGTTTGATTTACCGTGAGATCAATCGTCTTATTTGTAAATAGTCATTTTGAGTACAATCATGATAGAAAATGAATCGGAATTTCATCTTTGCAAAAATCGATATACACCCTGTCCTCCTCCTCCCCCTTTCCCCCAAATGAAATGACCAAAAAACAATGTGGTAATAACTATTCTAGTTATTGTTGTTATAGGGTTTAACGCCATATTTCAGCACAAGATAGGCTATACATGATGGCCAGTATTAATGGTGGATTAAGAACCCGGGAAAACCCCGGGAAGAACCACCGATCCACGAGAAGCTACCGGTAAGCTTTCTAACATATCTAGATTGGCCGAGCCCGAGACTCGAACCCACACCGAGACTCGAACCCACACAGACAGAGGTGAGACGGCAGTGGTCCGTGACGGAGAGCGCTTTCGACCACTCGGTCCCTCAAGGACCCGGTGCTGAATACAATTTGCATTTTAGTGTTAAAAATAAAACGTTGCTAAACATTTTCATGGTTATATCAGTGACGAATTCATTGCGACTAATGACTGAAAAAAAGGTAAAAATATCGCATGTTTCGATTGTTTTGTCAACTGTGTACTCTTGAAGTGAATTAATGTGCGTTAACTTTGTCTCGTAGACGCATGTACTTAGATTAAATTAAATAATACGTGTTGTTCTACAATAAAAATATTTACTTCTTTACGAAATTAATTCCGTCCAGATTGTTAAATGCTTAGCACCTTAAATATCATCAGAAAAATGTTGAGACGAAAACTGTTCATCCTATGGACTTTTACTGCACTTTATTTCGGGTCAATGAAAAGAGTACGTTGACAACTTAATTTACAGAATACGGATGGTACGTGCGACAGTAATCAGATACACGCATGTGAACATGTCTTTACAATCACAAGAAGATGAGACACGTGTCACATTATACTCAGTTAACAACAAGCATAGCGACATGAAAAGGACAGTTTCAAAATTATCATTATACAGAATATAAATGAATTAGACTGGGTCGATTTGGGTAGGCCGAGTTTGTTATTGACTTAGAATGTGAACGTGCCGACGCTTCAAGGCACCGAGCAGTCCCGAACTGTTATTATACAATGCCTCAGAATACGTATGAACATTTATTAAGCCAGAGCCAATCTCAAAATAACAATGAGAAGTGATTGCAAGAGCTAAAATATTTGGTGAGCTAAAGCACATATATCTGATGCTGTGAGACCTTAGTAAGAAGTGATTACTGTTTCATGCCACTAGTATTGACGACATATTAATTTACCGTATCACAGTTTGCTGACTTTGTCGAATGTGACTTGCAATTAATAGAACTGAAGCTGTTTGAAACGGACCAAATGTTTCCTTAGAGAGAACAATATTACTATGGATAACAATGAATCCGATAACTTGTCTAATATTATACACAGCAGCAGGAAGGGCGGACAAGCTCTAACTGGTTCATTCTCCGTTTCGCAAAATAAGCTTTCTGGAAAAATCGCAAAAACATTCGCGATTGTCTCATATCGGGTATGAAACAATCCTGTCAACGGACTTACCCAGCCTATCGCAAAAGATCGCAGCGATCGCGTCGGGTATTAGTGTTCTCTCGATGCCGCTATTAATTAAAGTTGTTGAGCAAGACCAATTCGATACCTTGGTCGAGGATCATTGATTTGTATTGTTACAAATCCATACGGAGTTGACTGAGCCTGACTAAAGAAATTTCTAAACTTAATTATGTGCATATCGCCGCTATACCGAGTTTGGTGAATATTTCGTAACCTGTGTGTATCAACTCCATTAAATACACAAAGAATGTTACATTTATCTCTAATCACTTTTGGAATTTGAGTATATCGCTGGGTTTCATAAATTACATCTGTGTTGTTATGTCTCCCTCGAGAAAATATCCAAGCAGGATTTGCCTGTTTGTCCAACTTCACATCGTGATACACAACTATATTGTTAATGGATCCATCAATAACATCTACAAACGGCGCTTCACTAATATCAGTAATAAACTCGATAACACCATCGCCATTTAACGATTTTACACTTTCATGAAAGTCTTTCACCAGATCCTAACACCGCTGGTCATCTACCGACGGAACAATCAAATACAACTTATCCCATTTCAACCACCACTTTATCAAACTTAAAGAACATTTGTGTCTTACCAGATGCAGACGGACTTATGATAATCATTGGGATATAATTTGGTAACGCAGCATGATGATTAACTGGTTCTATTTCCTTGTCGCTGATAAATCAATTATATTCATGTTATAGAAATATATAAATTAATATGGATCTATAATGTGTCAAATGCAGGGCACGTACCCCAACCAGTGATCGAACAACTATTACAACAACAAATAGCAGATCAGCGGTTACAGGTGTGGTACAAAGAAATTTAAATGTATTCCCGCGCTGTCAGTTTACAAACCAAAGCCAAAGCTAAATAATATTTGTTTTGAAAAAACGAAGAGGTGATATTGCATAAAAAAATAACAAAGGTACCAGGGACTCCGTGGGCTAAATTCCCTGGAGAAAAACATATCCTTGGATATAATTAATGTGGCCCTGGAACACGACTTGATATCAGTCTTGACAACCATGACCAACCAAAACCAGGTGAATATCCGATAAACGCTATTGATAAAGCGTGTCATGCTCATGATGTTACTGATAAAAGTAAAGATCTTTAGCGGATGCATATCTCAGAATACAATTAATTCACGCGCTAAATTCCATTACAAATAAATCTTTCAAATAATCATTGACTAATTGGTTAGTAAGATCCGCAATGAAAAGTAAATTAGCGCTAGGTGCTGGTAATTAATTATAAATGGAATCGATTTATTCCCCAAGAGGACATTGGAAAGGCAGAGCAGCTATTAGTAAACTCGCCGAAGTAGAAAATGTTATACGCATTACTGCTGAAAATGGTTAGCACGACAAACAATATGGCAAATGTATCGACCACGGCCTAAACGAATTCACTTTGCACATTTTGATGTTGGTGTTCCAAATGAAGTTCATCAGGCTGATGTTTTATTTTTACTATATGATAATATACGTCGTAGCACGTACCCATACGCGTTGACTGTCCTTGACGTTGCAAGTAGATAAAAAGAAGCAGAGCCGTTGACAGCAACTTAAGCAGCTTTTGCGTTTAAGCGAATTTATTAACGAGGTGGTCTACAATAGCCACAGCTGTTTCAAGTTGATCCTGGCAAAGAATTTCAGGGTGCAGTATCATCTTTAATGAAAAAGATATAACGTCACTATTAGACGAGAACATACTGCTATTCGTCGTGATCAGGCAAATGTTGATCGAACACTTACTGAGCGGTTATTTGGATATCAGTACGCAAAGGAATTCATTCAAAACATGAGATCAATTGAATGGGTTGCAAGATTACCAAGACTGATAGCTACGCTAAATAATGAAATAACTCGAGCAACTGCGTTGAAACCAATTAATGCAATGAAAAGCGCGCGTATATCAATGCAGCGACGTGATTTTTCAAAACAACCGGTGCTTGGCAATGTGACTGTAAGATATTTATATCAGCTTGGTGAACTTGAAGCTGGTAAACAAAGAGCAACTGATCCTAGTTGGAGTGTTACGACGCACAAAGTTTCCAACGTGGTAAAATCCGCAATCTACATATGGATTCAACTGCTCATCAACGTGGAATACACGTGAACCATTACAAGTAATTTCCGAAGACACTCAATTACCACGCGATCACTTAACTAGCACCAAGGGTGGTAGCAACTGGACGTCGATTACATTCAAGACAGGTCAGCATCACATTTTCTCGTGTATGACCGCGACTGTGATCTTTTATATCCACGGTAAATTGTCTTGGATCATTACTCGAGTACTGCCATAACGTTATACAATTACAACGTGCACAATGATTATTCTGATGTTGTTTCAGCGCGTTGACAGATTTAGCGTCAAGATCGAGATCGGATTTTTTTTGGGGGGTGGGGGGCATTTTATTTATAACCGGCTAATTTATTTCGTATTATATAGTTGTTAATATCATCATTAATGGTTTCTGACTCGTCCAAGACAATTCTTCGCATCTGAGATATTTTTTCTAACTCTGGACACATTAAGATAAATTACGTATGACCATTCGATACGAAGATTCAAGCATCCAAACAACTGTATCAGTAATAGTTAATCCTTGTGATGAGTGAATTGTCATCCCGTATCCTAGCGTCCACGGAGATTTTTTTGCTTATAGCGCATCATCAGCAACACTGACATGAACTAAAACAACATCATTTAATACAAGATTACGTTTCTCGGTCTGTCATTGTATATCAACATCGATAGTATGTCGTCGTGTATCATTTGGTCTAAAACACCACGGTACACGTAACGCTGATAATTTTTATTTGTGTTACATGTGCCACCGCTGTATCGAAAAACGCTGTGATAAGTACAACATTAAACTCCTCGTTGTTTCATCTCCATGGCGAGTGTGCATGTTGGTGTTTGCACAATCATGACATCACAATTCTTTCGATATAATCCGATCACCCGAGTTGTCTGACCAGAACCTCCCGGTCCGTTTAGATAGACCGTCTTGTGTCTGGATACTGGATCATACACGGGCGCCGCAGACGACAATTCTGATATCTGATCACTGCGATTAATATCTGTAATCGTAACATCCGCGGATTCTAAATAATCACGTACATTTTCTTCTTTTATTCTTCACGAAATGTATGATACATCATTGGTTGTAAAACGAGTCAGTAATTCTGAATATTTTGTATCGATATAAAATGTTTCCGTGGCAACTCTGGCCGCGGTGTCATGAAATATATTTATCATCGATAATACATTTATACATACATAAGCGAGCATTGGAGATCTTAGATGTGTGTATTGCGGTGATTATCCATCAATGTAACTAACAAGTGTGCCACACTTTTTTCCGTTGGACAAGTAAGCGTCTTCCCGATTACAATATATATTTCTCGCTGTTGCATCAGGGATTATAAAATCATATTCAGTATCATCCATAATCAATCTTGCGCAATGTCTTCGGTGATCATATGCTCCACCTTGGGTAAATTTACCGATCATTTCTGATTTTTAAACACTACAGCAGCGACAGGAGGAAGGAGCATACACGCTACCATCTCGGTACAGATTTATAAAGAAGATTCAGACGGCTATGTGTCAATCACAATAGAAGAAAGAGCAAAGGAGTTCGTTATTCTCTCACGGGCCATTAAAACAATTAGATTTTAATTATCTCGTGAATATGAAGCAAAGAAGATAATTAATTCTCGTGTAAGGCAACTAAGAAAAAGTATGTCTAATGAAAACGAAAGTTAGACTTATTCGTGGAAATGAAAATGAAAGTAATATGTTAGGTTTTCAGTAAAAAATAAATTTCTGACAGATTTCACTAAAATATTATATTTTTTGTTTTCCACTGAGATTTGTTGGATTTACACGATTTTTACTACCTAAATACTCTTCAGAATTAACAAATCAATCAATTTACACGAATTTTACTACCTTATTACCATTTAGAATTAACAAATCAGTCGATTACTTCATAGCCGGGAAATTTAAATGTCGGTAGATCAGGTTTTGTTACCTTGTATATCTTACGAAATTGTTGCTTTAGTTTATCTTCTGAGTTAATTACCGCTTGTAAGCAACTTTGATTAAAGTATTCGATATCGGCAATAATTTGATTAAACGATTCAAACAGTTCAATGATATTATCCTTGTTATTTGATCTTGTATCGGCGAGGTATTCTGTAATATACTGACGTAAATCCATTAGTAAAGTTTTTGTAAACCTCAGTAGAATCTGAAATAACAAAGTTGATTTCTTCATCAGATATTTTTATATTCGAGGTTGATATATTCAAACCAACTCATTGATGGAAGGTAACAGTATGATTTTTACCCGCTATGACAAGTGATAGCACATAAACAAATAATCGATAGGGACTATCACCACGATCCATATGTTTTGAGCATGATTGTTTATCCGTTGTATAATGATACTTTTTTGGTTCAGGTGGATGCGCTGGGACTTCAGGTGGAATTTCAGGTCATCCTAACACTGTTCTGATCGTTGACTAATATACATCCACGACGTAGTCGGGGGAGTATATCTCGATTGCAGATGATAGCGTTGGTTCATCAGCTGTTATAGCTATATTTGATTCCTTTCCTGCGATTCGTTTTAATCTGCGCGCTAATTCCTCATTAATTTCTTCGATTTGATAGCATCTGGTTGTTATTCCAACAAAGTTCCAGGCGGGAGTATCATTTGGTTTATTTTTATTAGCAAACATCAACGAATTATTGGAAGGTAATCTGCCAAACGACGTTGATCTGATATATTTGCCAGCTATGGTATACGCGCAACTGTGCTAGGGCGATTTCGCTTACCGGAATAGCAGTTGAAAAATTAATACTGAATTCAGGCTTGGTTCAGCATACTGTTATCAATGTTGCTTTTGCCGGAGTTGTATTTGCCGCTATCTGTTGAAGTCGTTCTATCAGTTTTTATTTTTTATTCTTTCAAATGGTGTTGCGTAAGTATTTTGTGAAAGAACTCATCAATTGTATAGTCGACGGATTCTGTTAACTCGACTGCGTTATACCCGGGAAGTATAAAATTTGGAAGTTCAGCTTCTGTTATCGAATACGCGTTTAAATATCGTTGTCTGTGGTCTATAATTTTAGCATTAATCATTCTTTGAATCGCTCGCTGGTTAATATATTCCATATTGGATACGAGCTGATTTAATATTTCAATTTGCGTAATGAGTTCGCTGCAATCAAAAATATATTCTTGATAGCACTGCCGTAGTCGTTGTAGTTATTTTTTTTGTTCTTGATTAATTCCTGCAAAGAAACCAATAATTTCACTTGGACTAGTGATAACAAGATAAGATTCATCGGATTGTTTATATAAACGTCATAAAATAATTTTTTATATCAAGTAATCGTTGTTTGTAAAATGGGTTAACATCGTGGTAAGATTTTTTGTCCTTGGTAAAATCAGACGTTTTAGGTTTCGACGGCATCGGTAATGTCTGTGGAACTATTTCATACTGTTCTAATCGATGACTTATCCTGGTCGTTGGAGTTTATCCCGACGACCAAGTTTCGAAAGTATTCAGGCTTGGTCAAGCTTATCGATATTGTTGTTCTTGACGGAGATAGTTATGTTATTATTTATTTTTTCTTCTTTCAAATTGAGGTTTACTTCATCGCATATCTTAACAATTAACGCGAATTCGGAATCTGATATTTTTCGTCTTTGATGCTTGATGGTATCAGTGACTATAATTTAGAATATGCTGTTGTTGCCGTGTTTAATTGTACAACCGCGTCGTTGAGTTTTGCGTTCGTGCACGTGGATATCTTTTCGCGATAATATTAAAAACACCAGCAATGGCAGTCGATGATAGAACGCATATTGTTACCACGATTGCAGTTGTTACTGGCGTTAGCGCTGATAATACAACCCCGGTGAACTCACCTACCGTATATACCGAATAAACTATAAGATCCAGCGCGAATACACGTCGCTTGTATTTTTTTTACTTTCAGCGTATACTGGTCGATGATGGTTTTTAACTCCGATTGCCATTTGCGTACTTGATTGTATATATGTATATTGGTGTGCATCTAATGTTGTGGTTGACATTATTATTTTACTCAGGAACCACTTGGCATGTTTCAGCAACAAATTCTAGACACCATCAGTAAGATGTTGCGGTTAATTTCTTATCAGCTACTTCTAGTATATACACAACCCCGGAAAACTTATCAGATGAATGACGCCATGGATATGTTGTGAAAATCTCAAATTTTGCAGCAATGAACAAAGACAATCTATACACACCAATAACTGTTGGGGTGTGTTTGATAGTATTATTTTGTTTTGACCATGCTGCTAATCCATATGACCCTGTGTATACTATGTTAGTAATAAGCCCCTGAGTTACTCCAAGCTGGATTTTAATCAGACTAATTTTGCTAAAAATATCAGGAATTCAGTTACGATATCGTCGTGTGTTTTCTCAGTCGTATCCAATGTTTGTTTGTTATAACAGAGAGTTTCAGATCAGCGGTGAGCGGAGTACCAAAGAATTCATCTGCGGTTTCATTAATGTTTCCAAAGTTTCTGCGGAGATTTGTAAACATATTGACGTGACCGTCATACTCGGACCCGAACGTGGATAATTTACCACCAACGGTGCTATAGTTAACGTCTACACATTTTTTGGTCGCGGCATCTTCGTCGGATGTTGGCTCTGTTACGGATACTATTTTACTTCCGCTCGTATTGAATTCACCTGTCATTGGGTCACCGGTATAGTTTAAGCGATTAGCAGCGCTTCGTGCAGTTTCATCTATAGTGGTTGTAAACGATATACTTGAATCTCTGATTCTACCGACGTCAGTAAACACAGGAAGTTATCCGTAACCTCACCGTGTACTCGTCGAACTATATCATTCCACTTAATGTTACTCGTTTTCAAAACGCCGTATTTATCCTGAAAAACAACAATCTCATCTAGGTCGACCCCGCACAAGTTCACGAGATCAGATATTTCATCTTTAGTCCCTCATTTTGATAAATCAATATCATCGCGTTTTTTTTTAACCTTTGCTCTTGCTGAGAGATCTTCCGTAAATATCAATCATATTATTATTAAGGGTTGTTTAAAATGTTAAATGTTGCTGAGGTATACTCGTGCACAACTTTGTGGGGTTGTTTGGTTGATTTTGATAACGCGTAAAGTTTATTAATTACCTTACAGCCGCATATTGGTGAATCGGTTAATGTTTGTGTTGGTAGCGTTGAGTACCAAAACTGGAATTTCAAACGGAGTATTTTGTAATCTACAGATATATTTTAGAAATTCAACTGGCAGTGCTAACCCATACGAATCGAAATAAATAATTCCACGTGGATCAATTGCGTAAGCTACCCAATGAGTTCCTGGTCCATCGCTGTAATCAAGATTAATAATTCCTGCTTCTTTGGTATTCGGTTAGCTCTGTAACTGATCTCGTATAAAAACACCTCTGACTTTTTTATTTTATGATACTTAGCAGCATTGAGTAAATCAAAATTAGACCGGTGAAAAACTGTGTTAAAAACGTTTTGGGTACCATGAGGGCGGAGTTCCTGGAAGTCTTAGTCCCGGTCCTTCTTTATATCCCTTCCCGGTTGTTTTCTTTAATGCCATTCCGGCAGCGGTTCCAACAGCACCTAACGCGGCTGCGTTTTCAACAGCTGGGGCCGCAGCAGCAATTTATGCTGGTATTGCTTCGAGAAGTGGAAATATACCACGGGTTTTATTCATGTCTTTGATGGCACTTGGAGCGAAATCAAGCTGAACTCCGGTTTTTGCTTTTTGCGCTTTTTTAAAATGGTTCAGTTGAGTTTTAGTCAACGATAGGGTATTTGGACCACCACTAGCAATTTGATCTCTTGCTTCAATGTATTTTTGTCCCGCATGCGGTCGCGTTTTTTTTTATTGTAATGTTTTCACCTGACTGGGAGTCAGAGTGACAGTTTTATAATTAACGCAGTCGGTCTAATAGTCTACATATGTTCCACTGGGGCATCAATAACTTCAATTCGCCCACCAATACCGTCATATAACATTGATTTATCTAATGTTTATCGTTTCTGTTCTTGCATCATTTTATCATATTTGTTTACTCCTGGTAAATATGTGATATAAAATATTTTTTTTTTCACTAACATTTTCATTTATTTTAAATACCCAATTAATCCATGTATCACGATTTACATATTTAACATATCCGGGTTTTAAAAAAACTTGTTCTTAAATGATAACCTTTAGCAGCAAACGCACCATGTTGCATTGGTCGAGTTCCTCTTATTAAATGTATACTGTTTTCAGCAAATTTCTCCAAAAACCAGTCCCCTTTAATCCCTTTCTTGGTTCTTCACCAGGGTCACCTTCAGGTGTTTTTTTGACGTTGAGGTTGTGCGGCAGCCAACTACGTTGGAAGTGCTTGTAAAATCTTCTTTATTTGTTCAGATCTTGCAGATATTTTTTTCAGTTTGCTCATCGGTTTCTTTGGATTGTGGAAGAAAACTTCTGTAGCTTTGGCAACTCTTTCAGTGACCGATGTAATAGGCTTAAATAATCGCACTGCACCCGTCGCAAATTCAACTTGAGATTCTTGTCTTGCTTCTAATGTTTGTCTGACACTATCTCGTACAACAATAAAAAAAGTTGTATTGTCTCTATCACTCTCTCGAGCTAATTTAGTGGTATATGCGACATCAAGTTTAGCAATTACTGATATAATAATTATTTAATTAATAGCGGCAACGATATAACGCTGACACCCGACGCGATCGCTAAGTCATTTGGCCCGTTGGCAGGGTTGTCTCATACCCGATATGAGACAATCGCGAAACATTTTTGCAATTTTTCCGGAAATCTTATTTTGCGAAACGGACAGTGAACCAATTAGAGCTTGTCCGCCCTTCCTGTTGCTTACACTGAAGTGAGAACTGCTTTTTATTTATTCATTAGTTTGGAAAAAGTAGTGACAAAAGAACAGGGTTTGGGAAACAATTAATCATGTTCATTTGTTGTTTAAATCAAAAAGTACAAAAACTTTTTCCGAGTATGAATTTAACATTGTATTGACATAGTTTGGAAGAAGAATGCAGCACAAGTGTAATATATAGTGCAATAGTTCCAAACATGATGCATATTCTGGCAGTTAAATAACGTGGAGCTAGATATAAAGTATTTTGTCCACAAAGGTCTTAAGAATATGAAATTTTAAAGATGTATTATACAAAAAATATCTACGCTCATGGTCGAGTGTGCGAGTTTGGGATCGAGTCAATATACAGAGGATGTGAGTAATTCACTGATAGAGAAATTGATTAATGGCGTGGAAAAAATGGATACCCAGATTACGAGAACATAAGCATACTCAACATCGGCAGAACAGAGGGTGACTACATATTTACTGCAGAAATATTGTACTATTTTGGAAATGAGAGAAATTGGAGTTGATGATATAAAAGCACGTTGAGACAATTGAGAAATATATCCAACGGAAACATTTTTGAACATTTTGGATTCGTACCTTATCTTTTTTATCAGAGAGCTAAGAACATATTTTATGACATTTACAAACATTTGACATGTACATGGGCTACCGCAGCATACGCCAAGGGGTCAAGTGACCCCCTATAAATCATAGTATATATATATATATATATATATATATATATATATATATATATATATATATATATATATATATATATATATATATAATTAGAAAAAATTCATCCAGGTTTAATAATGAAAATAAAGCTGAAAATATATCACAAGATTCTGCACAAAAGCTTAGTGAACATTGGCTTTAGTCTCAGACTGCTCACTACACTAACTATGCAAACAACTCTCCCGGCTCTGGCTGAGTGACCCACCCTCCCCGCAAAAAATCCTTCGGGCGCCCATGCACTTGCATGAAAGATATAACAGGTATCATTAATGGATTTGACATTGGATTGTTCTTCTTCATGCATACACATATGTAATTAATCTTTCAATTATAACTTCATCTCCGAAAGGGAAATGTTTCTCCTAACATGAACAACAACTAGTAAAGGATACCACCTCCTAATAAAGAAGACCTACTTATGAAGGACGATGTTCTGGCAATAAAACTATTCTGGTGCATAAAGGGTATTGTTCCTATTAAGAAGTGCACATGCTCGTATAGGACAAAGGAATTAGTTTATTCTGTGTGTTTTTTCCTTTTTTAATATTGACCTTAACGTTTTTTCGATTAACTATTAAATATTTCCTTACTTGTAAAAATAGTCTTCTCTCCGTCGCTCTGTTTCTTCATTTCTGATATAAACGCATCGATAAAATCATCGATATTTCCTTCATCGAATTTATTCATGTGTTCCTCAATTTGTTCATTCACAAAATCCTTGACAGCTTGCATTTTTCGACTTATGTTTTTGATTCCAAAAATATCTCCTGGGACGAATCTTAATACAGGCATGAACATAACCGGAGATCCAACTGAGACGTAACGTAGAAATGAATCGATGCCATCCATAAGTTTTTTAAACCTAGGACCGTCGTGACTGAAATGACCACCGAAAACGAGATGCGAAATCACATTTCCGACACTTGTCTGAATAGGGGCCATCATTTGGAACGGCTCTTGATTGCATCCTTCTATTTCAGAGTGAAAGAGCTTCACTTCCGTTTGAATTTTCTCTTCAAGCTTGGACTTTCCAAATCCAAAATGTTTAAGTGTCGCCAGAATGAATTTCTTTTGGTTTTTCCATACGTCTCCAGAAACTGATGTGACACCTGTAAAACTAATAATGCAATAACTACTGTTTGAGCTTTTCTTTGATAAACAAATTATATGTGTTTGAACAGACGACAACCATATCTAACAAAGCGAAATATTCCGTCTCCTCTGGTTTCCTCCCGTCGATTTAAAATATAGAAACATGCTATTTTACTGCTTACATTAACTGAAAGATAACTGAATATTTTGTTAATTTTATAAAAGCTGGGTATTAATCTCAATATATTGAAGAATTACCACAATTACCCCAAATAACTCATATTATCAAGACTTAAAAGCTATCAATAGGATATTCATAAGAAGTCATCAGATATGAAGAAACTGTTTAAACGAACAAAGAAGCAAATGAAAAAGCCAGAACATGCACATATTCTGGTCAACTTAATATGAAATATTTTGTTCCACACGAAGTACACAAGCGTCATATTTTGTTGGTATTTCATTGTTTCCTAAGAACGTAAGAGAGTATTCTCGCCTTTATTTACTTAAAATTGTATTTCTACATTCAAATTTACTGCATATACTCGCTTATAGATCGGGCCTAACCCTACACTGCTCAGACCCAAACCTGCGGTAAAATATTGCGCCAACGGAGATGGATCTGTTCACTTTGTTAGAAGTGCAAGATCAAGAAACAATATATATCCTAAGACCGGTTCGTTTTGGGACTGCAGTTCGGGATCTAGATTATTTGAAGTTTGCAGTATATATATAAAGATGCAGTTATATAAAGATGCATTATATATAACGAGAGAGAGAGAGAGAGAGAGAGAGAGAGAGAGAGAGAGAGAGAGAGAGAGAGAGAGAGAGAGAGAGAGAGAGAAATATACACCAAATAGGGCGAAAAATGCAATCCCTGGATTCTACAGGTAGGTGCTGGATAATACTATAGTACAAGTCGCAAGGTTCATGTAGGCATTCAACACCAATTATTTCAGTAACGGGGGTTTTTTAGAATAAGGGGCTCCGAGTGGCCGAGTGGTCTAAAGCGCTTTCCGTTACGGATCATTGCCATCTCACCTCTGTCTGCGCCGGTTCGAGTCTCGGATTCAGCCAATGTGGGTATGTGAGAAAGCTTGCCAGAAGCTTCTCGTGGGTCGGTGGTTCTTTCCGGGTCTTACTGGTTTCTTCCTCCACCATTAATACTAGCCGCCATGTATAGCCTATCGTGTGCTGAAAAATTGCGTTAAACCTCACAATAACAATAATAACAATAACATTTTAGAATTTGAGACCACACATTTAAGTTGCAGGTATTCATTTCATTTGGACTGGTTTTCATCCTTATTCATTTGGAAGGTCACTATTTAGATGCCTCGATATGTGCATACGGGAAACATAATGTTAAATTACGTAGACATATTTGGAGGAAATTAACCAGAAGGTGTGATCTAGTACAATTCAGATTGAAAATCGCGCGCTGTGATGTCAGTAGTTAATGGGGGCATATAGGGACAATGATATATAATTAAAATACCCCACTGGGCGATATAGGGACGATAGTTATGTAGACAATAGGACTTACCATCAAACGATACCCAGGGGCGATGTAGGGACAAGATATATAGGGACAATATGAATTGAACATTGGGAATTTTAACATGGATGGGACAATAGAGGGACCAAATTTTCATTTATTGAGGAATAAAATGGCCCTGAAAAGTGCCTTTGGTTTTTATGTTTGCATCATTCCATTAACAAAGAGGGCATTGCATAGGTCTTTATCTCTTCATCAAACTTCTTCTGACTTCTGGACCGTAGATCTCTATACATACATTGTTCTTTTCCAAATGCTTGCATCGGTGATCCGGACGATTATCCATGATGAGTTCACACACATCGATTATCCATGATGAGTTCACACACATGGGTAAGTCGGTGCGGAACAGCATCGACGATACGAGGATAGATGTTCAGCATTAGTCCACATGTTGTGACGAGAACAGGTGAAGGGAAATGAAGTGAACTGCGATTATTAATAGTGGAAGAGCGGATCGCAACAGATTTAGTTCTTTAACCAATCCTAACACGCATTGCAAAATAGAGTTACAGTGCGAAGTTTGTATTTCAATCCTAAGAGGACTTTGACGTCACGTTCTCTATATAGATACGCTAGCATATGTGCGCAGTAAATCAATGCGACAGAGTTGTCAAACATGACGATACATGTAATTAAAAAGACGATAAAGTGGGGTGCACCAGCCGTAGAGACAAGAAGCGATGGTATAGTAGTGGCTACAAAAGTCAACACAGACATACTTCCAGAAGAGATCGATTTTAATTGGCATTTAGTTGATATTCTCTCTTCTTCGTAAGAATTTGTTCCGATATTAGCACTTTCGCAACATTCTCCTTCCTTACCACACGTCAATGATGTTAAACAGAGACAGACTGAAGAGTTTGAAAAATTGTACAGTAGCAGAAATAAGCAGAACAAGCTTGCCTTCGTCAACATCAATATCGAGAAGACGAAGCTGCAAAAAAGTAACGACGGGAAGAAGAATCATCAGTGAAGAAACATAAGCCTAAAATAAAAAGAGAACAGTGAAACTCTAACGGTGACGCTACTCTTAGACATTTTTGCTGAGTTAAGGAGTCTGAAACAAATGTATCACACATTTTTAATATGACCCAATATTAAAAATCCCACACTAGCCAAACAGCTCAAACATGTTACTACGCATCAGAGACCCAACCTAGTGATTTATATCAAATCATCGACAGGTGCATGTCCTGAAATAGGGCTTGGCCTTGGCAAACGTATAATGCAGTCAAATTACATCCCGTTCCTAAGTTTTTGTTTTAAACACTTAACGGTCCTTTTCAAGGCCACTCACGTCTCTCAAAATTACATGGCATTAACTTTGCCAAAATCAGCCAGAACTCAAAATCCCATGTTCGCCCACGATGAACGTGTGTGAACGCGTGGGTGTAGTTCCTTAGTCTAAAAAGCAAAACAAACAGACAATAGCGTTTCCTGTCCGGTATATTCTGGTACAAATTTTACAATCCAATTCAGAACACAACACTTTAAAAAGTGCATAGACCTCTTCTATCTTTGTTCCCTTTCTCCTGTTTGAATGTTTTCTCTTTCATAGGTTCTTCGTCCTCTTCCTTCTCACTTTCGTCTCGTCTTCTATTCTTCTCATTTTTTTGTTTTTGTCTTTCTGGACTTGTCATGGTTCTTCCTTTTTGGAGGATGCCTTCCTTTTCCTGTTCAAAATCCAACTTTTCTTCTCGCTTGGCTGTCTGAAGACAAATGTACTTATCCTTGACAATGATAACATGTGTCTTGACGTTTGTCTCTTTTGACACCTGTATCGCTCTTTTAACGGTCATTACATTATGTAGGCCAATGCTCTCTCCTTTTACAAATATAGTAAGTATCTTCATTTGTATCACGAAAGGAGGAGGAGGAAACCGTCGGCTTGTCTGACGAAAACTTTCGTATGACACCTAGCAAAGTTCTGTGTTGGCTCTTCCATTGGTCTGGTAGGTTTGAGAGTGAAATGAATACTGGGAGGGAAGACACGGATCATTTATATATGGAAGGCACTAGTCTGAGATTGATATTGGGATTCATAACATTTAAAATTTAGTCATTTTACTTTTTGTAGTCAAAATGAAACGATCGCATTATTACGTGGATAACGGAGAAGAAAGTAAAAGACAAAAACTTGATTTATCACCTCGCGCAGTAGCGGAAGTCTTGGCTCAAGTTCAAGCCAGGGATATCAAAGATGCCATGAGTGAGCCCGAATCCAAACCCAGAGAGTCTACACCCAAACAAAGTCCACCAGCGCCACTAATAAAGCATTTAAACACATTCTATAGACGGACAAATGCTCGTCTATAAAATGTAAAACTTCGGCCTACACGTACGCGGTGCAGTTCAAATATTTCAAGTCCTACATGCTGCTTCAGAAAGGAGAAGAGGTTATCACCGAGGTGTTGGATTCTTTGTTAACCACACTGAAACGGCATCGTGAAACCATAGAGGACAACAGTTTGAAATCCCCCGTTAGGATCCAGTTTAGCAACCCAGCAGAATTAACACCTTCCAAAGTCATGGAACAGATTCAACACGTACAACAATCACCGATGGAAAAGTGACACTATTCATGAACCACGTGTCTCTTTCCAAAGAAACCGGACAATAAAAAAAGTGTTATTGGTGCACCATCTTCTCAGCATCAAGCGTAGTCTCGCTCAAAATAACGCCATTGAAGATCGGATGTGTTTAACATGTGCCATCGTGGTTGGACGAACGTACGCTGAACAGAACGACACGACAGAATAGAAAAGATATGGAAGAACATTCAAGATCGAACCGAGTCAAACAACAAAGACAAGCAGAAGTCATGTTACAGCTACCGGGACAATCCAAAGACACACCCGGTGGCTTTCCTGAAGGCAAAAATTGCAAGACGCCTTGGCTCCACTCTAAACTTTGAAGCTGCACCATCAAGAAGTGTTAGGAACTCTGTTGTTTCGAGGCAACCATTTCACGATGAACGTTTCGATGCCAAAACCCGTATCACCGCATTCCTGTGATACATATATTATTGTGAAAAATGTTACCATGGCTATACCAATCGAGACCAAGACAAGCATTGCGGATCGAAAAGTTCAGGATGTTTGGCCTCTCATTCCTGTCTAGACGAAGGAAATTAACGAGTGCCTAGCACTGCTTGTCAGCGCACTTGTATCAGCCCTACCTGTTACAAACAATATCTAAAGACACAAGGTTCACAGAAGAAGTGTGCTTGTCAATGTTTGATACTGTGCCCTACCTGTGGGCAAGGCGTTCGTACCAATAGTGTTACATGAAAAAAAAACACATTGCAAACAAGATGAGGATAAGGGAATTTCATCGATTTTCGATTTCGAGTGCATGCAAGAGACCGGCATTCAGATTTCTAATTTTTGAGTGGCCAATCCAACGTAGGCGAAAGGTGCATACAAGAGCCTTTCTCTAGTCATTTCCTTCACTGTGCAAGATTCATGGAAGACGTGAAAAATATTTCGGGAACCTAACACGCTAGCCGATTTCGCACGGTTTGATCTTAGACCCCATCGACAAGATGTGAAGCCGAGAAGACATCAAACATTATGAAGATAGCCATAGCCATGTCACGGTAATGGCTCACAATTTCTCGGGATATGATGGACAATTTCTTTTGAGATACTATAAGGAACAAAGTACCGAACGTCCTAAAGTGACCTTCAACGGAGCCAAAAAACGTTTGGAATGTCAGAAATGGCCAAATGCTATTTCCGCACTTTTTCAAAACCGAAGCCAAACAACGCATTATTCTACTCCATTCACCTGAGGATCACAACTATGACCCCGATAACTTGCACACCGAAAAAAGAGAAGTTGTCTACGCTTGGTACTAAATTCACGCCTTGGACCCATTCTGTTTTCAGGAAGAAATGTGAAGGTAGTGTTGTTCCGACGTAGACATTAATAGCCATTGCTGTGGAAAAGTTCGATAACTGTTCCCTGAACAGGGATGAATTCATCCTTTAAAAGAAGCCAGCAATATTGCCAAAGCATTTTCCTTCGTGTACTGCCAACGATTCATGCCCGAAAACATCCTATCTGTCATAATGCCTCAAAAGACGAACTTTGTCAAAAGTCAATACTCGGTCAGAGCCCTATGATGGCAACATTACTTGTGCGACAAGGAAGGAAGACAAATGGATATAACATGCCCGCACCTTAGCAGGCAAAAAAGCATCGGTAGGTATTCGGAGGATGGCTGGGACAAGGAAAACCCCAAGGATTTGTATAAGTTTAACGGATGCTTATTTCACATATGTCCTTTTTGCTACTTTCAACGTGACACTAAAAAACAGTTTTTACAACGTATCATGAAAGACTTGTACAAGGCCACTTTTCCGCTGCGCATGAAGCTAGAACAGCAAGGACACCAAGTGGTGGAAATGTGGGAACACGAGTACGATCACAGTTTTAAAAATTATCCCGAGTTTAAACGCATCGGAAAATTACAGGTTGGTGGATCCACTGAACCCGAGGACAGTTTGCACGGAGGACGGACACATGCTGCATGTTTGCTGTACCAAGCCAATTGGAAGAAAGGATAAACAATCGTATACTTGGACGTGTGTTCACTGTATCCTTACGAGAGCAAATATTGTCACTTTTCCGCAGGGCACCCACAATTGCGGTCGAGACACATTAATCTTGACAACATTCGACAATACGAAGGATTGATCAAGTACAAAGTCTTGCGAACACTGACTCCTACCATACCATTTTACCTCACTATTCCAAAAGAAAATTGATGTTTCCAGTGTGCCTTACATGTGACGAAGCTAGCAACAAAGATCAACCTTAACAGCACACACAGGAAGAACGTGGGTCAGCATGGAATTGTTCAAAGATCTGGATTTGGGAAACCAAATGTGTACAAAATTTACTGCTTTCCCAGAAACAGAACAGTACCACAAGGGGCGAAGAGACTCAGAAAAGTATTTTCGCAGACTACGTGGATGCCGTTTTTTTATACTGTCAACACTCGCCCGAAGCAAAAAGCAAATTAGAGAGAAATACTGGGAACAGGAAGGCATCACTTTGGACCACGTCGAGAAAAACTAAAGAAGGCGAGCGTGATGTTAAATTGCTTGTGGGGAAAACAGGCACAACGAGTAAAGACGGAGTATTTGACAGAACAATCCCGCTACTTCCACATGATTCACGACAAAACCATATACATTAAACACATGGATGTCCTTCGCGAGGACTTGATCTTATACAATAACGAAAAAGAACTGGATTTTGTAGAAGCCGACCATTTTGGATATGTCATTAGTGCGACTTAAGTGACAGCCCATACTCGCTTAATATTGTACAAAGCTTTATAACTTAGGAGATCGCGTCCTGTATTGTGACACGGACAGTTGCATCTACATCGATCGCATGGGTTAACGTCACCCTGACATCGAAGGAGAGCGTTTAGGTTCCTAAACAGACTAGCACCCGACGACAAGATTCTAACTTTTGCATGTAGCGGTCCTAAAAAGTACGGTTACAATGACCGGGAACCAACATGTAAAGTGCACACAGAGTGTTATGTGAAAGGATTAACTCTCAATTATGGCACCAGTCGTGTGGTGAACTTTGACGCGCTGAAAGAAGCGTTGCAGTCTGGACAGGATGAAAACATTAAAGTGAACACCAACGAACCGCCCAATATTGTACGTTTACCAACGCACCAAATCGTCTGTCGACGTTTGGAAAAGAATGTATCGAATCGTGTACAAGAAGCTAGTGCGGCATCCCAACTACTTCACCTTACCATACGGACACGGCGATATTGGTCAGCATATAAAGAGGAACACGTTGAAGACATATAGTTCATTGTGAATACAAACGCCAAGAGAGAAAAATGAATACTTTTAAACAGACATCATTCAAGTTTGGTGAATCTCAAGTTGAGTGCGATGCTGTGCCTTGCGATGAGTGCAATGCCAAACGCTGTAACATCAGCGATTCCTTTCCACCTAATGGGAACTTTGCTATTACCACTTCAGAAGAACATCATGGGAACTTTGTTACGACTACTTCAGCAGGACAGCATGGGAACTTTGCTATGACTTCTACTACCACTATATCTACCATGGAAAGTGCGTCTCATACCTGATGGATGCAAAAGAGATGCCACTCGTTACATAACATTGTACTGGTTTTCCAATTGGATGTCATCCTCCAAGTGAAATCATGCGCCTACCATCCTACAGATGTCATCCAAAATTGAGAAAGCTCTTGCGAATTTCACCCTACCATCATTTAAATGAGCCCGTGAAATACGAGCATTAGTTCCATATGCGATTGCCTGAATATCTCAACTTTCAAAGTCTTTTACAAATGTTCCAAGGAAAGTGGCCTAACTCTCTGAGAGGACCTACCTCCGGCAAAATAGCCAGAGCCCAATTTTCTAATTGGGCGAAGAGGATTAAGTCAAGTGCTACTGTAGTGGTGTGTCATTTCACGAGCGGGGGCAGAAATATTCGACTTACCTGGAGCATGTTCGATGGTCTCCGGATTGTCAATATCTACTTTTAGTGGGACAATCTCAGTAATCTGTGGATGGATACTTAACAAGAAACATTCGTGGTTTGACTGCGGAGTTGATATAACTAATTTAACGAACGCTGGTCATTATGCAAATGAAACACATTGAACAATTGCATCCGTTACGTTACTGAAGTTCACACCACTGGTACGTGAATGATCTACGATGACTGATTCTTATCAAAGTGTTCCAGTAGTCAGACATTGTTAAACTGGACGTGGGCGAGAAATATTGGTTTGTTGTGATTCATTCTTTATTCTACAAGGTAGATATACTGATCGAATGAGATAATATGAGTTAGAGGATTACCAAAACCTTTTACACGATATAAACTTAATGTGGAAGTTAGTGACTAAACCGTTTAGATTAGACCCTGGAGTACAATCATCTCTGTGTAGAAAGTACACTTAATACCTCCGACAAAAAGATGTATACAAATGGCCTACCATGCCACGACCTTTGTCAGTGGTGATACAACATATTCTGTGGAAGGAAATCAATGAGTGTATTCAAACTGTGGACGATTACCAGCACTTACTACGAGAAACGTGTCCGTTGAATTGGGGTCAACGAGTGGTGTGTGTCTTTGTAACTTGCTTTTTGGGATTTCATTTACCACACGATTCTTTGTGGGCTCGGTACGTTCTCTATTGTACAAAACAAATAAAATGATGGTGTTTCCTTCAAATGTCTACGAGAAAATCGTTCTGTTAATTTGTTTCGCTTTCATTTACAAATTTCACGATCTCTGTTTGAAGAAATGTTTCGTTGATAAATTTTAGTCACCCAGGACGCTTACCAAGATCTGTGTATAGTTTACGACTTACAGTGAAACTCTTACTGAAAAGTACGTGACTGGAAACGTTCGGGTTTCGAGGCTTGGACAACAGATGAGGCTTAATTGGACTAGATTTGTGTTATACATTCAAAGGAAAAGGTGTAATTAAAGTGTCCAGTGGAAAAATTAACTTTTATACCTGCGTTAGTGATAGTGTCAGAAGAAAAGAGAACCTGACACGAAGGACAACAATTCCTTTCAAGACCGGACGGTCATTGACATTTCCCATGCTGAAAAAAGTATATAAACTCTTGTTTGTCTTCGTGTCACAAGTGACATTAGCAGTAGTATGGCAGATTCTACTGTTTCTAAATCCTCTTCCTCCACTTACAAAGGCATCGACGAACACATAGATTGTGTCAGTTAGAAGGCCTTGTATCTTTGCCATCCCTGTAACATGTTAATTGCCGGACCTAGCTCTTCAAGCAAAACCGAACTCTAACCCACGCATACAGAGGTATGATGGCAGTGATACAGAACGGTGAGCACTTTAGACCACACGGCCACTCGGGGCCCCAAGAAAGAGAGTGAAGAATGGACGTATAAATACAGACTTCAGAAGCAAAGAGAACAGATAGATCAACAGCAGCAACAACATGATCCAGACAGAGGATTTATAGACGCGAAAGAGTTAGCCTTCTCTTTCCGAAGAAGCAGGCCCTATCCTGTGGGAAAGGCTGTTGCCGGACGTGGAAGCAATCTTAGACGACACAAAATTGCCATAACTTCACCTTGACAACAAACTGCCTTTTTCAAAGTTATCCCAATACTCTAGAAAATATACTAGTTCAATTACCAATTGTATGTTAGTAAGTTAAATAAATAAACGTGTGTCTATAAGCACTTCAATATTTTCTTCTCTTTTTTAAAAGTGTGTATATAAGCATTTCATTTCCTTGTTTAATGAAAAAATATAATTTGTTTGTAGTTAGTGTTTGGAATTACAAAAGTGAGTGAGTGATTCTTAATGGTCCGTGCATTCCATGTTTTTGTGATAATATGGGTCTTGTAAGTTTTTCTAACAGGGGATGTTTCCTTCACGTCCGCGCTTCACAGATATAAAGAGAAAGCATTCGTCATTCTGGCTACACGTCGTTGTTTCGTGAACTACAAAGAATGAATAACATAATTAAAAAATTGCATGAACACCAAATGTACCTGGAATATGCCAGGCGCCTCCTGGTTTTGCTGGTCATGGAGGCAATCCAGGAAAGTGCAAGACTCGAAGAGGGAGGAAGAGGAGAGAAAAAAAAAAGAATGAAAAATTAATCATTCCTCACGGTGTGAGGTCAAGCCTGAAGTGAGGACGCCTACACAACCAATACTATGTCAGCTACAGCCACATCCACAACTTCCACAGCAGCCACAACAACCACTAAAACCAGTACCAGCACCGCGGCCACTACCATCACCGCAACCTCATCGTCCACGGGTGTGGCATTGAAGAAGGAGGAAAGTCTTCACTATTTTACAAAGTGACAACTGGACGATCAGGCTACTCATCCCCTTTCTGCGCTTCCGACTATTCAAATCAACTGGAATAACGATTAGAGCCGTCGATGTGTCTGTGATGTCCGGCCTGATAGGTGCAACAATTAATCATGTGCATCTGGAGTTCATATTAACAACCTGTATCAGGGATACACAAATACTCTAGAAAAGAGACTATTAAAGATGTCAATTTGTGTGCATGTGGAGAAGTGTGACTATAAACAGTCACTCTTTTCCTGGTGTGATTATGTGGGTGTGGGTGTTTGTGTGTGTGTGTTTGTTTTGTATGCGTTCGCGTACGTTTGTATGGAAAGTAGATAATGTGGTTTTTACCATCTTTCCTTGTGTGGATAGCATATTTTGGGGTTTGTGGATAGTATATAATTTGTCTTCTTCATGTGTGTGGATAGTATTTGTGTGATTTTTTTCTTTCTTTTTTTTTCCCCGTGTGTGGATAGTAGGTTTTAGGGTTTGTGGATAGCTAATACTAGTTTTTCTTCTTACCGTGTGTGGATAGTATATTTGAAATTGTTTTTTCGTCTTCTTCTCCTGTGTGGATATTAGATTTTGTGTTTGTATGGATTCCCGTACGGTTGCGTGGATAGTAGATACTATGCGAAGTGAGTTTAAGTGATGTTTTAGTTCACGTCTGTGCTAGACATAAATAAAATTAAGCGTTCGTAATTCCCTCCAATCAACATTGAATACTCAACAAAATGGGTAGCAATCATTTGGACAAAATTATAAAGCTGCAATAAATGATTTGTTATATTGGGATGGTGGAGGAAATATTGGTGAGATTGGAGGATTGTTATGGCTATACTCACCACCGTCTCGAATTGGAGATAAATAATATAGGGAAGGCAAAGGAAATGTGAAGAGAAATAATAAAGGAGGAAAACATAAAAAAAGGACGATGAAGAGAACATAAAACTAACGAGGGAGTGGAATGAAAAATAGAAAAGGTAGAGGAAAATGGAAAGAGGAAGAAAGAGGAGGATGAAAATAAAAAGCAGAAAGAGGAAAAGAATCAGAAGAGGAAGGCAAAGAGTGTAGGGCAGAAAATAATAAGCTGGTGGAGTAATATAAGGAATTAAAAGAAGAAAACTATAGGTTCTTTTCTAGGCCACTGATATGCCTCGTAAAGATTTGATTTCCTGCCTATTTTTTTCTATTTTTATTTAGTATTCTACATGTGTTTACCAAAGACGCCACGTATTCAGGTCAGCCACTTGCCACATTGCTGCCAAAAGCCATTACTGTGACGTCACCCACCTGTTCGTTTTTCCCTTTGTCCCTTCAAATGCCAAATACTTGCTTTTGTTCCTCTATAGTTCGAACCATGTTAAAATTCCCCATGTTCAATTCCCATTGTCCCTATACATCCTGTCCGTATATCGCCTCAGGGTATATTTTAATCGTAAGTCACATTGTCTATATAAATCTTGTCCCTATATAGCCCGGGCGGGGGGGGGGATATTTTAATGGCAAGTCGTCTCGTCCCAATATCGCCCCCACTAACTACTGATATCACGCATATTGATAAACAAATTCGTAATACCCTCGATTGTGACGATACCACTCGACGCGCTCTTTTGTTGACCCAATTTTAGTTTATTGCTACCGTTGTAAAGGTCAATTGCGATAGATAACTTTTGTCTGGAAGATTCTTGGTGAAAGTTCATGTACAGAACATTCAATAATCTGGATCGAATATATTTTGTTTACAGAAAATTATTGTTAAATTTTAAAAGAAAAATTTATATTTAATTTGAACTGAGTAAATATGCATACATGACCCATGTGACTTTTATTATAGGCATAATCAATATTTAACACCAATTCTATTATCGTACAGATTAGATACCTATCGATTCGTACAATACGAATATTTGAATCCAGGTCCGCGTGTAAACGACACCCACCTACCGGCCTCCACGCACCAGTCCATATTCCATTACGTCTACGTATGCATCAAAACACAAGGAAGCAACACCAGTCTGTGCTACATGCACTCGTGCGTATCAGACACACTGTCATGGCAACCTAGTAATAATTCTCATCTATCTACACAATCATTCCGGAATAATACGAAATAAATCGAGGTATATAAGATTAAGTACATTGCATTACAAATATATATTGAACTAATACGTGAATTACCTGATATTCCAATCAAAATATTTATAATATTTCACTGGAGAGAAATAATTTCATTACCGCGCTGATCACAAGACTATCGTGAAAATCGAAGTTATTCTTAGATGCAGACTTAGCCAAGTGGTGCAAATGCCCGTTTCCCGATACAGACAAATCCAGTCCAACTCCAATAAGGCACGAATTATTATTTTTTCTTAAAGTGCTATTTTACTTTGAATTGGGAATGAGAGTTATTTATTAATATTTTCTGTGGCACCAAATGATTTATATACAGTTCAAATCAAACAAAGCTCGAATTGTTTGTTCTTAATGTGCAGTTTTACTTAGATTTTCTGTGAATAATCACAAGACGCAGCAAAAAAATAAACGGTAAACCGCGGAGATAACGCGTGATCCCTAAGAAAATGCCATTTCAATATGTTATAAAGAATAAACTTTCCTTGCACTCATGAAATATGGAGTTTTCACCCACTTGATGAAATATATCAGTTATTCAGTCGTTACAGGGGCCATTAGTGGCCGAGTGGTCTAAAGCGCTCTCCGTTACGGATCACTGCCATCTCACCTCTTTCTGCGTGGGTTCGAGTCTCGGATTCAGCCAATGTGTGTATGTGCGAAAGCTTGCCAGTAGCTTCATGTGGGTCGGTGGTTCTTTCCGGGGTTTTCCCGGGTTCTTCCTCCACTATTAATACTGGCGTTAAACCCTACAGCAGCAGCAACAACAACAACAACAACAACAGTCGTTGCAAGCAAATATTCTCTCTCCCTCTCTGTCTGTTTATCTGTCTCTCTCTGTCGCACACACACACATACATACATATACACACAAATCTATATATATATATATATATATATATATATAGAGAGAGAGAGAGAGAGAGAGAGAGAGAGAGAGAGAGAGAGAGAGACGTGTTAGCGTATCTATCTATCTATCGAGAGAGGGACGTGTTAGCGTATCTATATATCTATCTATCTATCTATCGAGAGGGAGAGAGAGAGAGAGAGACCTTTTCCGCCATTAAGAATTATCATCGGAAGTGTGGCAGCTGGTCTGTCCGAAAATTCTTCTCCACGTTTGATGAAGAGCTCTCTTATGGCGTCATAACCACAGACGACAATCGTTGGAATGGGTCCCAGGTACAATTTGTAGATGTCACCATATCTCTTTTGTAACTTTCTTAGACATATTCTTAAATCGGGGTCAGCAGTCAGCTCCATCATATTACCCACCAGAGGTATCCAGGCGGGCCCTGGGGGCATTTTGCCATGATAGCGATTTCTAAAGAATAAGATTGCGAGCAAACTAACAACAAGGAATCCAAGTGATGTGGAAAATATGTCAAGTCCAAAGAGAAGTGAAGACATTGCACTGATAATCCAATGTTATCTTAGAACCAAGACAATAAATCGAAAAGACCCGAGTTACACAATGAATTAAACAGGTGTGGTTTATATTATTTAAGCTGTAAATATCTTCACAGTCTTAAATTCACAACATATATCTCTAATGACTTTCACCATTACATCGAACTGAACAAGTGCATTAACTCGAAGGTACAAATCGTGTGCTGCGTACCGTATCAACACTGACTTATACACGAAATGGTAATGTATAATCAACATTTCAGGTCAGGCCATGACATTGCTTGCACCTATGTGCGCATGCCTGTCGAACAAAAAGTCTGACGCAATGCTGTTTCTAATGTTTATATTTTAGGTTGTTGTTAATTCCAGTCTTTAGTAAAACAAATTTAGAAACTGCATTATAAACCGTGCATTCCTGATGACATCATTCAACTTTAACCAACAATTTGTTTTTAGGAAGGATGTGTGGTTAAAATTGCTGTTCTTTGCTTTTTAAAAATATGGAAGTTACTATTATAAACACAAATAACCGCAATGTTTCGTAACATTCATATAATAATAATAATAATAATAATAATAATAATAATAATGACTTTTTTTTAAAGAGGGTAACACAATTAGCTGAAGAACTAATTTACATTGAGGCCATCATGCAAAGGAATTTATTTATTCTAAACGCTTCTCTCTAGCCACTGGATATATTGGGTTTGGAAGAAAGAAATAGTACGGGTATTTCTAATATCAGCTAGAATACCATTCCAAAGCAAAGTTACTGAGTACTGGATACCGTTTTTGAATGATCTCTTATATGGTTTGAAAATTTTATAATGTTTGGTAGACATCGATCGCAGATGTGGAGTATTACCAGTTAGCCTATAATGGAATAGCGATTGTAAATATTCAGGACCACACTGAAAGGATATCTTGTACATTAATTTGGCTTTTCTCAATCGGATTCGGTCTTTTATATAATATTAAATATTCTAATTATTATTGCAATATTTTAATTTATATCATATTAACTATTCTACTTCATCTACTTTCTTACATTAATTAATAATTGCCTGTCCTGTTCTAACTGATGATTGAATACGAACATGCATATTGTACAATATTGTATATACATATACATACATATATATATATATATATATATATATATATATATATATATATATATATATATATATATATATGAATTAATGAACGCCTCATATCCCCGATTGTGTCTGCTACAAAATGTAGTTGTATGCTTTTTATGGCTGTTTACAATCACCTTTGCATATTGATAAGTTGATTGTTTTTAGTTTATAGTTTCTATTTGTCTTCACAATGATTAAATCAATATAATAAACACTTATGATTTATAGATGAACGATGGTTTTAATGATAAATGTAGAGCACTACAAACACATGGTTAGCTACCCCATTACATATGAAAGCTTTGCAATTCAAGTACCAGCGCATGGAAGTTAATGTCGGAATAGAAACTAAGCGAAATGATGAACCAACAAGAGGTAATTAAAATATTTTAATATATTTACAGTTGGTCTAAGTGATTACTCTGTTTTAGTAACAATAACACCGACCATAAATTCTGTCTCTCTCTGTCTGTCTCTCTGTGTGGTCGGTTTCCTTTACAATTCTCTCTCTCTCTCTCTCTCTCTCTCTCTCTCTCTCACACACACACACACACACGCACACACACACATCCTTTGGTCGGTGTGACTTAACTTTAACCATCGTTCATAAGTCCATAGACATTGTGGGTTGGAAAAAACCAAACGAAAATCTCTAATATCGTCACTATATAGATTTTATCCCGTATCTTGCTACGATTGTCCTCACACACACACACACACACACACACACACACACACACAGAAAAAGCAAGCATCTTTTGGTTTTAATTTTTAGAATAAGAATCTACACTCACACATTTACACGTATACCAGGGTAAATAAAATCGGTTTTTGAGTTTTAATTGATGTTTATTGAAATACTATCTCTTTTCGAGAGACATGGGTGGCCCTGCAAAGGGCCTTTGAGTCTTGGTGGCTTTTAAATAACAAAACTTAGGAAGCAATCAACTTTAACTGCCTTAAGCCTTTGTTACTTCTGGACTGCGTACTGTCGATGATGATAATGATGATGATGATGATTTGGTAGAAATTACTAAGGGTGGTATGGCAGGTGTTGTCACAGTGTTGGGTTGTTTAGCTCGGGAAGGTCTTTTTCTCTTCGGTCGTAATAAAGAAGTCTGATAGATTTGTTTCAGATTTCTTAACTCCGCTAAAATGTCTAACAGTACCGTCACGGTTTGACTTTCACCCTCTTGTTTCTTGGCTGCTTCTTGTTGTTGTTTTCTTTTTCTTACCTCTTCTTCTTGCTGTTGATGTAGGAGAAAAGCTTGTTCCGCTTCCTTTTGCTGTTGTATACATTTCTCCAATTCTTCTTTCTGTCTCTGTTTAAAATTATCCACATGTGTTAAAGAATGAGAAGGTGGCAAAGGTACTGGTTCCGGAACAAATTTTTGCGAAAGAAAATCCACAAAATCCCAGTTTACCTCTTCTGGAAGTAACTCCGGGTTCCCTTGGGTAGTCTCCACGGTCGGTGCACCCCAATTCATGGTCTTCTGAGTTTCAGCCATGTTTATGCTCACTGTGTCGCTTGGATTGACTGCCCACAAACGCTAGTGCCTCTATATAGGGAATGTGACGTCACGGACTGCTCTCTTCCGATTGGACAAAGGGTGACTGAATTTTGTTTGGATTGGTCAATGAACTCAATCCGTTTCAATCCTCCCTCTCCCTATAAATAACCGCCGTTCACTTCATTCCTTCACCTGTTCTCGTCACCAAGATGTGAACCAACGTAGAATCGTCTACTCTTGTCTCTACCATGATGTTTATAACTGACTTACCCATGTACGTCCGATCGTCGTGGGTCATTGTCAAGAGGACGGATATCTGTGTGTGGAAAAGAATATACGTCGAAAGACAAGGTTGCTTAAAGAGGGTCTTGATGTACGGACCAGAAGTAAGACAGAGTTTAAGGACAAGAAGAAGACCAATGCGGTGCCCTCTGTTTTAACAGTATGATATGTTGACATAATACCAAATGCCCTTTTCAGTGCCACTCCCATGTCTCGAAAAGAGATTCCCTTTCATGCCTACTTTTTCATTTTTATTTTATAAAAATGTCTGTTGTTTATTGTTTGTGTTATATCCCTCTCCCCTGTTCCATTTCCATTGTCCCTAGACAGGCCCAAAATATATTCCCATGTTCCATTTCCATTGTCCCTAGACAGCCCCAAAATATATTCCCATGTTAAATTCCCATTGCCCCTATAATGCCTTGATGATATTCCCCATGTTAAATTTACATAGTCCCCAGAGTGCCGGGACCCTGTTTTTAATGGCAAGTCCCATTGTCCCTAAATCGCCCCCATTCACTACTAATACCATTCGCTCCACGGGTCAAACAAACTCACAGAAGACGCGAACAAGTGTTGGTGGCGCTCAACAGTTTCGTATTTTGCATAAGGGAATTTTAAAGAAAAAGAATTACCCGGCTTTCCTCACTGGTTACACTGGTTATTTAAATAAGACCTTGTATATATTAGGCATAATTCAAAGAACCTTTAATTCCCTTTATTTTGATGTATGATTGATGGGTGTAATATGGGTTATAGAGTATACAGCTTGGCCTTGCTCCAGATGTGCACCTTTAAAAAAAGTGCTAGCTCTACTTGGTCATTTTCACTTCCTGAATTTCAGAGGTAAATTGTATAAAAAACTTTTCTTAAAAATTGTATACATTTGGTAATTCATTCATTGCACTTTTAGAAGCTGGTATTGTCTAGTCTGACAAAGTTCATTTTCTGTATTTTAATCGCTGCTATGGACAGTGTACTTTAGACTAATTCAGGCTGATTTTTTTAGCACAAGGGATCAGTCATTTTAATTAGCAGTGTGCTTAAATCATGTTCAATTTCAAAAATGTACAATATCCAAAGAAATATCATCCACATTACATTAATATAGCATAGAGGTATGCCACAATTCTCTCCATTTTACATGTTTTAAATGCAAACAACTTCACTGTACATACGTCACTCTCTCAAAAGTACATAATAACTGGTGAGCGTCCCAGTTGAACGCTGAAGATATAACATAACTTCAAAGCGAGAGCCGTGTTACACACGTAAATATGTGTAGTCATCGGCTCGCATTTCAACATACAGAACCGCCAAATCATGGCATACATTTATTAGCCAGCACAAATGCAATGTAGAAAGCGGGTGGACTGCTTCCACGGCGATCTTTGATAATTCACTCCCTCAATGTGCCATTGTCGTCACCCATCAGGACAGCAGTACGAACGTATTTGCCTGCGAACTGTTTGAATCGGCACATGCCTACGACTTTATGCTAAATTAAGACAAACAACAGGCAGTGGACCTGGGCAAAAGAACACATGGATGAATTTATGATCAACTTTGTATGACATGAATGATCCACTTTGTGCACTTGACAGAAATCTAGAAGAAAACTATCAAACATTTTCTGCTCAACGACTGCCTATTTGGTGTTGGTACCGACATTAGGAAACAATTCTCACTAATCATTCACGCCGGCATAATCGTGCGGGTTATAAGGCAAACGTACGATGCTGGATCCGCCGGATCCAGCCAACCAGTTATACCACCATCGGGTCCTAGCTCTACTTGCACATACAGTGGATGTCGCTCCTCATGGCATTCCAATGCTGTTGACGTTACTGCACTCAGAAGAGGGTGTCCTCGGTGAGGCACGATATTTGAAGCATCTTATTCATGGAACTTATGAAGGTTTCTATAGTGTTCCTGTAGTAGACCGTACACTGATACTTCCATACATCAGATCCACTATTTTGGTCACTTGCAGAAGGTTGCGACGTTATTGCCAATGTGTTCATGAACCTCGGCACATTCCATCTGGCATATAAACTTGCTTTAAAACTTGCAATGGAAGAACAATCATTCTAAAGGAAAAAAATCACACAGAGTGACAAAAATACCTTAGATTACCCCACATGACCCGTTCTGACATAGGACCCTCTCTGTCATAATATATGAGAGAACGTACGGAACTTCAAAATGCTTCGTTCCACCCATGACCCTCGACTTCCTTATGCTATTTCCGTTTTGTTAAGGCACACAACCATACTATATGGCGTGTTTTACTCCTGAGATATTTTTCTATTCATCAAGACATTATTGAGTTTTCTGCGATGTACCAATCTGAAGTTTAAACATATAAACTAAGCAACTATTCATAACTTACGAAATTAAAACAAAGAACATTAAATACAAAATATAACTGCAATATTTATCGTACACATCGATAATGTAATTATTAATGCTGTTTCTAAATTTGTTTTACTAAAGTTTAGCCACAATGTTCTAGTTTGTGCCTTCACTATCCTCCAATGTCAGGGTGATCATGATATCGCTATGTTGTACGTCTCAGGTTACCATTCACTTGTCACCTGCATACACGCATGCCGTCAATGCGCATGTGCATTATCATGTTTCACTGCTCCGAGTTTCTTTGTTACGTTGAAGATTGCATAATAAATAGATAAATGTATACCTAAATGAACAAAACAAGGTCAGTCACGATATATTAGTAGACAAGATACGTGTATATTATCAAACGTGCCAGGTTTGATCCCAGCAAAGTGATTAGGTGGCATTTCATAATGCGTATGTAATCTTATAATCCTCCTGTTATAGATGGATGTCTTGATGGTTTGTTGATAACACCTACAGATAATCTATCAGTATAAAAAATCGTCTCTGGATTTTATAAAATAACATTTAATCACCTGTTGCAAAATAAAAGCATTAAAGCGAGATTATACAAATGTTAATCCATCGTTGGTGCAAATTACGCCGATGAAACAGTACAACAAAATATGACAAATTTTTAGAATGTTTACTAGTACAGTCTACCTACATTACACAAGCAGCCAATACAAAGATTTCCGTTTCAAATCGTCTATCCTATTCACGTTGATAACAGTTCCGCGACATACAGTACTGACATGCATGCATATGTAAACGTATCTTGATACTGAGAGACGTCGTTTCAAAATACGTGTGCTTAGAGAGAACAACAAAATTCAGAAGATGACATACACGATGATTTCAAGGAAATATTCAAAGAAAAAGTCTTCATAAAGACATAGTTTGGTGAGGTAAAGTAGACCTATACAAGGAAAAAAAGTATTGGTTGAAAAACTAAACTATTGCGTACATTGCAAACTACTTGCACAAAAAGCATTTATTGCATAATGAGTATAAAATACACCCTAAATGTTAAAATAAGCAATTAACCCGGTGTGATACTGTTGTTTTGATGATGGTAGACTGCAGCGGGGACAATATTTTGTGCATGTTGAACAAGCAATATTATTCTGTAGAACAAACAGGATGATGCGTACAAAGTCCAAAAGATTTTGTAGACCTTGAAAAAAATCACAAGCCTTCATCAAATGAAATAAATGTTAATTCACTGAGAACTGTGCAGCCGGCAGAAAATATTATGTCGTTGAAATAATTGGTAGAATAACAATATTCATTCGTTAGTAAGATATTGAATCATGTCAGTGCCAGTAAATATGTATCACCACATGGACAAGAGTACGGTTATCGCCAAAGTGATGATTTATTTTTGAGAACTACAATAATCCCATTAGTGGTTAGTTTTCTACATACATCAAAATATACTGTCAGTGGCTGGACATACACATCTACTTGCTATGAGTCACCGATACAGTATTCAGTGTACCTGTACTACACATTGACAAAGGGAAAACATTTTTAACGAAACAACCTCGTGATTAAATATGGCAATGCAATTTTTTAAGAAGCACTGTTAACTTGCATCCCAATTTTCGCCAAATTCAGCGAGTTTTCAGTTACTGTGACAGCAAAGAAATGGATGGAACATCTAGATACAAATTTGTGAATCACCTCAAGTAACATTATCCATTTGGAACAACCCTGATAACAAGCTTAAATCATTACCGGATATCGTGACATCGTTGGTTAACATATTTCTTCCAACCATTTTACAAATGTAACTACAAAAGGCATGCATTATATGAAACAGAGGTAGATGCTTCACTTAGTTGTCTCTATCTAAAACAGGCTTGCCTTTTAGTATGGAGTGCAAGTTTGATACATTTCAAATCTTTAGATTTCAGGCAAGCAACGGAACAAAAGAGCAACTAGAGGTTGAAATCTGTACAAAGCCTGATTTTCGACAAGCCCTTTAGCCACACTGCTTACAATGGTTGTCATAAAGCGAGCAACTGCTTATCATGCATTAAAGTTCTTTAGATTATCTAGATTAGAAAATCTCCTCAATGATGAACTAATGATCTTGAATGATTCAACTTTGGTAATCTCTCATCTCTTTAATTTGTTAAAATTAACAATAAAAGGATCAAGAAGAAAAGTCATCCGTTTGAACTTAAAGAAGTATAGAACTGTTTGTGCTCATCACAAAGTGCACAGAAAATATGCTTATTCTTCAAGATTGAAATATATTAATTTGAACCTATTTCTCTCACAATGATACTGTTAACATTTTCGGTCAATTCGGACAGCAAATTCCCAGACTTTCATTAATTTGTCAGTTAACTCTTAAATCATATTGCAGCCAATTCGATATGCAAACACCTCTGAGCATCAATATGGAAAATAAATCTAAAGCTTTGCATTGAATCCAATTCAGTTTGTTCTCCAACCGGCTTTAAAAGTAAGAACTGTACAGGTTTATATAGCCTATGCCCACTAAACAAAGGAGATATGTGTGTAAAATGTCATGTCTAAATTTTTGCACGACGTGATCATTAGAAGGAAACCATTTAAGATATTTCATGCAAAGTTGTTTGTGGTGCAAAAGTAAATCCTAGTCCAACGATTATGTGGCGGCCAAATCGACGTACAAAAAAAAAATGACACGGAAGGAGGAAATTACTTGCTTTATATATAGTGATACACAAAACCTAACATGCTAAACCCAATACAGGGACATACTCATATCATGATACAATACAGTGAAACGTTCTTGAACATGCGTCGTCACGTCCTCCTTAAAGCCCGAACATAGAATGGTATAGGCACATGAGTAATAACGAATATCCCATCAGTAGCGAAAGGGGCTGTTTAGGGACAATGGAAAACCCTGTCAAAAAGGCCGGGCACGATTGGAAATTTAACATGGGAAATACAGGACCGGCGCTTTGGGGACAATGGGAAAAGGCATTGCAGAACCCTTGGGCCTGTATAGGGGCAGGATATATAGGGACATTGGAAAAATCCAGTCAAAATGGTATTAGGCCTGTATAGGAACAATGGGACTTATTAATATAGGGACAATAGGAATGGAACAGAGATAACACAGACAATATACATTATACAAAAACAAACAACTATACAGCCGAGTAATTAAGATGAGTCTTCAATATATTTCCTTGTGACAAATGATACACCAGGAAATTCAAAATTCATTATTGGCAAAACAGTTAATATTTCACAATAATGAACTAAATTTTCAAGTGAATATCTAGATAACTTTACTGAGGAAATATTCAAGGTCCGGCAAGTAATCATGGGTTATCATGTTTTAAACTGGGAGACTGAAAAAAGGGACAATATTGTGGGCATGTTTAACTAGCAAGAGTTTCCTCTGTACAACAAACATTTCGATGAGTACAAATCTGAAAAGATTTTGAAGATTATGATAAAGAACTCACAATATACTTGTCAAAAATATTTAGCTGAATTAAAGGTAGAATCACAATTAAAGGTAGATGTTGAAATATATCGGTGCCAAAATATTTATATCACCACATGGTCGATGATACTTTTATCGCCACAGATATGTTATCATTTTTAGAGCTACAACATTTATAGTAATTTATCTGGTTCACTTTATTATCGACTTTTAAGTTACGCTTGTCATTTTGTGTGGGGCGCAAGTTTGATAACTTTCAAATATTTAGATTTCAGCTAACCAGCGGAAGGCAATTGACAAATAAATGTCGAAACCTTTGCAAAGCCTGATGTTTCAACAATGCCATAAACGACACTACTCACAATAGTTGACGTCAAGAGTGTGATTGCTTATCATATAATAACGTTGCTTTGAGAATCATGATTATATAACACTGTTCAGTATCGCACATATGATGAACAAATGATCTTAAATTATTCAACGTTTGTGATCAACCATCTCTTGAATCTGTTAAATTGGATGCAAAAAGGACAAATAATAAAGTCAACCGCTTGAACTTAAAGAAGTATAGAACGTGTTGTGCTCATCATAGAAAGTACGCAGATAAGCTTCAACCTTAAAGCAGAAAACACTCATTCGATAACAATCGAAATATGTAAATATGAACCTATTCCCCCCCCCCCACCAAGGTATTATTAAAGATTTCAGTCAATTTTGTTTTGGTCAACTATTTCCCAGACTTACATTAATTTGTCATTTCACTCTTAAGCTATATAGCAGCTATTTCAAAGTACTAATCCGTCGCATGAAAAAAAAAAAAACACTAGATATTTGGTTGAAGCTTAATTAGTTTCTTCTCTGTTTGGCCTTAAGAGTAAGAAGTGTACAGGTATATATGCCTTTAGTCACCAGTGCTTCTTTATTGACAAAGTGGAGCAAATCTGTAAAATGTACAAAGTCCAATGTTATGCAGGACATGAACATCCGAAGAAAACCATTTCATAAAAGTTGTTTGTGGGGTGAAAATGGATCCCAACCGAAACATGTGATGGAAAAATCGAAGTACAATGAACAACACAAAGGGAATAAAATTACCAACTCTATATACCGTGATAAACTAAACCTAACATGTTATAATAAATCCAGGAAAAAAAAACTCCTATCATAATCCAATACAAAGCAAGCTCTTGGTCATGCGTCGTCATGTCTCCGAATTGCCCGAATTTAGAAAGGTTTAGGTGTATGAGTGGTACCGAAGATGCCATCCACATCGTTAATGTCCAGTACCTCTCCTTCTGGTGGCATCAACTCAAACCTCTGGACAAGAGCGCTGATGAAAAGAAGTAGCTCCATTCTAGCCAAGGACTCGCCTAAACAGTTTCTTTTCCCTGGAATTCGAAAAACAAGTAAATTAGTTGCTTGCACAGAATATTAATGTTTTCTTCAAGTCCTAATAAAAAGCAACACTGTTTGCAGCATTTGTCCAACACACACACACACACACACACACACACACACACACACACATTAAGAATAACACGGATGTTAAAGTGTTGGTATAAAACAGTTTAGTATACCAATAATATTGGCATATCAAATTGTCATCCACCCATAGCGCAATATAAACAATCTTACACCTGTTTAATGTTGAATCTACATTGATGATAAGTTTCTACTCATTCATCAGTAGTGACGTAGGAAAATAACGATAAAAGGTATTAATAATCTCAGTTTTCTAAATGAAGTTAATAGGGTAAACAATCTAATCGTGATTCCTGATGTTTTCCTTTCCACCCTACCCTCTCATACATAGACGACAAAAAACGCAGAAATCTGGAGTGAGAGAGAAAAAAATGGGCTGAATGAAAACCTTAAGACTGGACTTACACGTAGTAACATACAAGAATAGTGTTCGTCGTAAGTGTCGATGTACACATTCTTTGGGATTTATCTGCAGTATTTAGATAAATGATGATATGAAATTGCAATTGCTGCCGACAATATACAGTAAATATTTTGGTTACAAGACACCCATACAGTAACGCATTTAATGCTTTATTATTGTTCCTCCCATTTTTGTTGTTTCTTAAACCTATTATAAACTAAATCTGAAAATGTTCTAAGGCCGTCTCTCTCTCTCTCTCTCTCTCTCTCTCTCATCGTAGTAAGATACGCACGACAATTCATGAAAAGAAGAGCTTAGAGGAATTTTGCTTGGATTTTAGATTGTGTCATCGACGATGTTTCAATAATGAGGCTATAAGTTAAGCTAAACTGACCAAAGGGGAGAGAGAGAGAGAGAGAGAGAGAGAGAGAGAGAGAGAGAGAGAGAGAGAGAATTTTTTTACGGTCGGTAGAAATCTTAATCAAACCAGAGTCCGATAGAACCGAGCTGATATCCGGGAAAATTTGCGTTCCTTTCGGAATGTTATAACCACGAATGCAAACATCAGTCAACGGTGCATGCGGTACGCTAATAATAACGATGTTGCACATTATCATGACTTCAATTATAAATGCCTCTGTATAAACCAAGCTATGTTTATCTTGTATAGATGGCAGTCTTTCCATTCCAACATTCGATTTCATTTCTTCAAAGATTCTACTTTGTATGTCAGGTCTTGTGGCCAAGTAGAATGACGCCCATGTTACCGTGGTTGATGTAGTCTCCGTTCCACCAAGAAACAGATCCATTATAATAGCCGTTAAGTATTCCACTGAAAGGAAAAATGCAACATTGCATTACGTTTTGAATGATTTTTAAAAAAAATATCAATATAAATTTATGGTATTGGGAAGATTTATATTTATGTCGGTGTATATATGAAAGATCTGATATTCACCTTTCAGTTAGATTCATTAAAAATATGTCAAAGCTGCTATATTATAACGAATGTTGGAACGGGAAATTCCACCTTATTATGCTTCTTACCTACATAAAACTACACACATACTATTTGACTTTTCGCTCAAAATAATAAGAGGGGACTATGCAATAATTATTGAAAAGTCATTTCTGTGTTTTGGAATTAATATGAACTGGAAGGTGACCTATGCTGACTCTGAACAACGGGTGAATAGGTCACATGGCATGAGTGGGATTTTTCACGTACTCTGGGAAAATACAAGTTTAATTTTCTTACCATGAAGTAATTGGTCGGTATTTGTTTTCACACAATGCACCATAATACGTATGCATAGTTATTAAGCCGACTCTTTATTAAACCATGACACGTGATTGATGGATCAGTAATATTGGTGAGCGAAGAAAATACAGGGCCTTCTGAAGAGTAATCATTGACATCATAGACTCAACGCTATTAGTATTTGTCAAGAGAATATCTAGTTCTACCCACTGACAGTTTGCTGACTTTATCAAAATTGAATTTCAGTGAAACGAACTTAACATTAGAAGCTTAAATTCGATGAATAAAACTGATGGTAAAACTGAAGGCAAGTACATGTTCTATTTTCTAAGTCTGAGCAAGAGGGATATTTGTATGAAAGAATTATAGGCAAAAACGGAAACGGTAAGTAGATTTTAAATACTAATTATTCGTTAATTTGTACATAGGTAAATGAGAACGAGGTGGCTAAATCCCTGTACAAAATATTCATGTTGTCCTTATTGGTTAATTCAATAATTTCGTTACCTCGTTTGCAGAATATGCATTTCATTAATATTTCTGGGAAACAAAAGCGCAAAATTGTTTACTGTATTGTGCACCTGTTCCAAACAAGACCATGTTTCGGTAAGGTGATTGTAGAACTAGATATGCCATATTTTGTATACAACCACCTTAGGAATATTAATTTTCGAACATGAATTATAATTAGCTATCCATACTGAAATTTGATTTACAGAATTGTTTCAGAATTCAGTGACTGGTGAACTAGTTAACATTCTTAAACACAATAAGTCGAACAAATAAATATAATGAACATTCGAAGTATCGACGAGGGATAGAGAATTTACAGCAAAGTCATTTCCATATTTTATGGAATCACTAGTATTTGGGGTTGATGATATAACTACCATGGAATCTTCATAGATGAAGCAAGTAGAAAGGATAGCGAGATATCCAATTAAATATGGTTAAGAATACAATTCGTATCAGAGGGCTGGCGATCGATTCTGAATCTTTCGACAGATATTTGACATAAAAAACAGACAATAATTACAAACATGGATAACAAGATATGCTCTTTCCATGTGTTACTAACTTTAAAGTAAATTACTTGTGTGTAACTAAGACAAACAACAAAATCAGAATCGCACAAATGATAACACGATTTTGTCTTTGCTCACAGTAAGGAATTTTGTGTAAAGGATCGACGCGAACCGCATCTCATTATTGACAAACGTATATATTCCTTTGCTTCAACTAATATTGATAGCATCGTGCGTAAATGACATTTAATCGGTCTATTATCAGTTTGCATACTTTTAATTGTGTGTCCCTTCTACTTGAATTATTTAGGGTCTTTTTCAATGTATGGTGCTGGGCTGCGATGTTTGAAAAATACCCAAATATGAAATTTATATTTCCCTTTTCATCCTTCTAAATCTGAGGTTATTCACAAGCAAGTAATATAACAAATTGATGTTTATTTTAATTCAAATTTAATATCTTAATGCATGCTTTGAACTAAAAGGCTACGTCGTTTGCTGGTTCTAACAATGTTAATGCAGCGGAAATCGTCCAATGTTAACTGACCTTGTCCCCCAAAATTTAACAAATGTTCACTTCATGATGCTTGGGGGCGGGGGGGAACAGAGGAACATATGATGACCTCATGACAGCTCAACAGAGAAGCAATACTGACCAAACTAAAACCTCTAACCGATGTAAGTACGTTTGTAATTTAAGCCCGGCAGAGTAAGCCTCTCTATTCGATTGATCATAGGCTTAAACAGACCATTTACAAGCTAACAGGAATTGGTATTATATAGCAATCTGGTGGACCATCATCACCATTTAAATTATAGACCTTTTCGCAACTCCGGGTATGTACGTACATATGGTCAATATCAATAAGCAGACAATTTAATTGACCTCGGGGGAAGGAATTAGAGCCTCATCCCCCAGGCATTACTGTGCATAAAAGGCACTATTTGATTGAGCCATCAGGTGTTGGGTCAATATGACTGGCGTCATAGACCCTAGCGACCTGAATGTAAGGATATACTCGAGTGGGGATAGACCAAGCACACACTCGAGTTAAAGATAACAATTCAGTCTGCATACGCTGCGCTAGGTTTCAATCAGGCAGTATGTGACGCCAATAGCGATTGGTCGCTACTTTGACGATACATCGTGACACCTAGGGTTTTATTCCCTTGTGGAGTGTTAATTAATTGTTCACGAAGAGACGAAAAAGAGCCTTTCCACGTAATTAATATGTGCTATGTAATTTTATTAATTTAATGTCCGGTGGTGGCGAGGAGGTAGGTTCCATCAGCAAGGATGCTGCTTACTAGGAAGGCACATTGGTTTATCCAGGGTATACATTTGTTGACTCCCTTGCCAAAAGGTTAATGATCTGTCGTCTTGACGGATTTTTGGAGATATATTCTGTGCCTCTTTTTACTCAGAACAACCTCCGTAACGAAGAAAACTTCAAGGACCATATCCACGGAAATAACGTCGTTGTGGTCATACCTGGTTTCCCACAATCCACCGTGTCCGTATTCACATCAGCCAAGCTGCAATTCTTCAAGAAGTTCAAATCGTTTTAGCATCAACGAAGTTTTCTCTCCTGCAAAGTGAGATGCACCAGATTGATCTGTAAAACAATTTTGTAGCAATTGCTCAGTATTCTCTGTTGAAAAGTTCTGCACAAGATTTTTCATTTCTTATTGGAGAGATTCTTTACGATATATTTCGCCGTTAGGTCATACAAATTGATCATATTTTTCATCATCTAAACTCTTCAATAGCCATATTGACACAGGATCCCTTTTACTTATTTGGCGAATAAAATCAAACATATTTCCCCTCCCATACTTCTCGGGGGGGGGGGGGGAGGGGTAAAATCTTACTGTTCGATCTCGTTTAAATATTGTTAATCCGCTGGTCCAGGCTTGTGCATTATGATCAATAATTTCAATTGGAGCTCCCTTCAATTTATTCTTTGATTCGTATAAAATCTTTCCGATTATCGCTTTTACTTATTTTTGGAAATTTTAATTTACTTCCTAACTCGGCGACAGCATTCATTGTAGCTCCAGTTTCTTAACCGATTCAGCCCATTTGTTTATTTGTTTCACGTTGGAGATCCGTTAACCCATTTCCTCGCATCGCGTTTGTAAAATGTTCAATTACTCGTACGGCAATACAGTTCAGTTTTGAAAATCTCAATGGCGAAAAGATCATTAATGTTGGCGTTATCATTTAGCTGATAAATTCTATTAATAACTGCGGTCGCAGGATACGCTCGAACATAATATCGTTTATCAATACCAGTCAGCATTCCTGGCTTGGAATTTTTACTTAGCACAGCGGTGTTTCCATTAGCAAGGACAGAGTCACGTTTGTCACGGATAATCCACTCAGCGGAATCTGTTTCTGCTAGCAGAATAAATTTTATTCTGAAAATATATCGTTGATCGTTGAGATAATTAATAATCTTTTCCGCCCGCTCATCGTTCTTTGTAGCATCAATGACTTCGTCGACACCTTTCTCGATGACTTTGTCATCGCTCATAATTTTGAATGTTGACAACAAGTGAAATGCCCTATCGTCGAAAATTCTTTTTTAGCATTCTGAATATTATTAATCAGTTTATTCGTCGGAAGAGCCAGAGCTCGCCTCCGCAATTCAAGAATTATTCTGTCAAGATCGAATCTGGATTCAGGAAACGAAGATTTCCAGGGCTTGATCGTAATCTCCCAAACTCTTCCATATTATATTTTAGACAAGTATATAAATAAAAAATATTATATATGGAATGACTCAGATAAGGAATCAATGTCGGTCGCTGATGGTAGGATCTTGTAACTCCTTGTAACAAATCCTGTGTAAATGAATTATAAGGACAAAATTTACAAAGAGTAAGAAGAGGAAGTCTTGGTCCAAAACCGTGTTTACGGTGTGGTGTTGAAGTTAGAGAGAAAACGCAGTTGTGTGTGGAATGTGGTGGTAAAAGATATAGAGAACTAAAATAATAGTATGATAACAAAATAACAACGTTGACTCTGCTCTTCATAAAGTTGTAAGAAACTCTGAAGATTTTATAGCTAGGTTTGTAAAGACAAATTATAATTTAGACAAATAATATTATATATAATGGAGCAAAAAGAATTTGTCCGACATCCTATCATCAATAATTGTGAAGCATCTCTTGATGGTACAATCAGAAAGTGTCGACTAAAAAACCAGTTTGTACTGTTGATAATACTGGTTATCTAACGTTCTGCGCTGGGGGGGGGGGAAGAAGTATTACTGCCACATGTTTGTGTACGAGAGTTTTCACCGGGTGATCTAAAACGGTCTTGTGATTGACCATATTGACCAGGATAAAAAAATAACTCTTTAAACATCCTTCAAGCTATTACACAGAGCGATAATTCTGCACGTGGGAATACTGGAAAATATAAACCTTTTTCGAGGAGAGCAGTTAAATTCATAAATACTGGGACCGGTGAAGAAATAATATTTCAGTCAACGAACGCGGCTGGCAGCTATTTCGGTATTAGCGTATGCTTGGTTCAATATGTAGATACAATAACCAAATCAACGTTTTCTCAGAAGAATGAACAATGGATTTCATTGTATTATGTTCCAATAATGTTAGATACGGATGACATCCTTGAAAAAAAAAAAAAACAAACAACGGAGACAAATCCATTGAGCTACGTTTTCTCCGGTAGATTAATTAAGCAGTTATATATTTTATTGATTAATTATTTTATCATTATGAGCTGGCACGATCACACAATTTAAATGTCTACATGATTATTGACAGAACATATTTCACTTACCTTTTCTGCTTATACTTCAGTCCAAATTGACTAGGAAGTCGCGATTACCGTCTTTATAGTTATACACATACTTCCAGTGATTCATGTGAATTCCCAAACTAACTCATCATATGAGTTCCAAAAATAACTCATCATTTAAGCTCCCAAAATAACTCATCATATAAGTTCCCAAATGACTCTGCCGTGAATTCCGCCAAAAACTATCATGTAAATACCCAATGACTCATCATGTGAATCACTGGAAATATGTGTATAACTATAAAGACAGAGAATCGTAACTTCCTAGTCAGTTTAAACTGAAGTGTAAGCAGCAAAGGTAAGTGAAATATTTTCTTCGGTAATCTAGAGGTTGCGTTTTACACAATTGTTTTATATCACATAGTTGAGAAATATAATTTAAAGCTATATTATGAACTGTATAATGAATTACGAAAATGGCAATGATATTATTTCTGCTATTTAAAAATTAAAACATGACGGCATAAATATATCTGATGAACTAAATCCTGAAAAAAGTATTTCTGATTCTGAAACATTACAAAAACGTAAATATGAAGGGGGATACACATTACCATCATAACACAGGTTCATATAGCAAATTCAAACGGGGATGGTTCAATCGTTGGCTATAGTAAAAGAAAGTGAAGTGATGGAATTCATCCCTCTTTCTCTGTCTCACAAGATTACAAATTATGTCAGAACTGTCTCGTGAATATGAGGCAAAAAAGACAATCAATACTTGCATAAGACACTTAAGAAAGATTATGTCAGAAACTGTCAGTGGTAATGAAAATGAAAGTTAGAGTGGAAAGGAAATTGAAATTATGTTAGATTTTAGTCTTCCTCTCGCTGATTTAATCGATTTGTCAGTAAAAATATATCCACCCGTTTGATAAAATCAGGGGCATTAAATGTGCCTGATCTCTATTACGCGTCTGTGTCATCTTTCAGGAATGTAATGTTCCCTTGTCCTTGATAAAATAGTAGATTTTTAAGATTTCACATATAAATTCAGACTCAGTGTTTAATTTTGTAAGTCAAGCAAGTTGCCGGATTGGTTAGTTTGACATTTATTCTTGATAATAGCGGATTATGACATCGTAGATAGACAGGATTGATCGGTTCTTGCACAATCAGATAGCCGGGTGGTACTTGCTGTGCAAAAGTATATAAGATATATCCTTGTGGGGCTTGATTTGATATTTCTCTGTTTGTCTGATAGCTTCCATCAATTACGTCACATTCAATATTGACCGCGATCGTTGAGGTAATATTTACAATTCCCGGTGAAATATGACGGCCTTGTCCATGTTGTCCATTGCTGTATCTGAGAATGTTATCCTGCTGTGGTGTTATCTTTCTACATTGTTCAAGCATTTTAGGAAAGTTTTCGTTGATAAAATTGCTGATTGATTTTTTCAGTTTGTCAGTTGCAAGTGATGGTATTACAGATGTTGTTAATTATTCTTCAGTTATTTTATAGTGATCAAGAAATACCTTATCTGAAACGAATTTGCATCGTCCATAGTCATGATACTCTTAGCATTCATGACATTATCACAAATTCGCCAATTAATGTGCTCAATATCGTCTGTAACCTGATTTAAATGCTGCATCGTTTCGATGATTTGTTTTATTTCATCAGAATACTATTGAGTGATACTAGCAAATACATTTTTTAAACTAACATAAACTCGTATAAATTCAGGCATAATTGCTTCCAAAAAAGTATTAATGTATCTTTCGTTTACAATTAATGTAAAATTAGAAGTCGTAAACAAACCCCAGTGCTTTTCTGTTGGTATTGTTGTGTCACCAAAAGTCATAAATAATTCCCTTTCCCAAATATCTTTTCTGTACTCTGGCTCCTTCATAAATTTCTTTTCGTCGGTGATGATATCAGACTGTTTTGGATCAGGTGTTGGTGGAAGTATCGGTGGAGCAATTTCAGGCCATCTTAACACTGATATGATCGACGACTGATATATATCAACGACATAATTCGGTGAATTGATCTCTATCGCGGACGATAACGTTGGTTCGTGTACTGGTTATGGCTATCTTGGATTCTTTCCCCGTAACAGATTTAATTGTACATTGAAATTCATCCTTGGTCTGTTCGATCTGACAACTGCCGGTTGGTATTCCAACAACTACCCAGTCAGGTGTTCTATTTGGTTTATTTTTATTTGCAAATACCAACTCATTATTCGATTGTAGACCGCCGAACGATCTTGACCGGATATTGGCCAACTGTATTATACTCGCAACGGCGCAAGGGCGATTTGTTTTAATGGAATGGCGGTTGGAAAATTAATACTGAATTCAGGGTTGAATGAGCTTGCTGATGTCATCGTGGTTATCAGCGGACTTGCATTTGCGGCTATCTGCTAAAGTATTTCTGTCATTATTTAAGCTCCCATTTTTCAAATCATGGTTATCTAAATCAATTACTTTATTGTATGTCTTAACCATTATATCAATTCAGAATCTGATATCGTCGTATTGTCAAGGCTTGATGATATCAGCGTCGACAATTTAAAATACGCTGTAGCTGCAGTGTGTAATTTTACAGCATAATCGTGCAATGTTGTGCTCGTGCACGTGGACAGCTATTTCGCGATAATATTAAAAACAGCAACAATAGATCCTGAGGAAGAAACACATATTGTTGCTACTGCTACCGTTAATGGTGTTAGCGCTGACAATACTATGCCGGTGGACGCAACGAGTGTAGTTACCGAGTATACAACAACATCGATGGCAACTACACGTCTTTGGTATTTTGTTATTTTCGTTGTATACTTGTCAGCGATGGATTTTAGCATTGTTTTCCATTCAAGTACTTGATCATATCTAAATATTTGATCATCCATTATATTGTACACAGCAACAAATTCCAGACACCACCAGTATGATGTTGCGGTTAATTTTTTTATCAGCTACTTCCAGTATAAACGTTTCTTGTTTCCGCTATTTAACACAACAGACACAACCCCGGAAAGCTTATCGGTTGAATGCCGCGAGGGATATGTAGTGTATATACCAAATTTTGCAGCGCTAAACACAGACAACATGTACACACCATTGACTCCAGTGTTATGTTTGATAGTATTATTTTGCTGTGACCATGTTGAGAATCCTGATGATATCCTGTATACGTTATTGGTGATCTGTTTGTGAGGAACTTTAATCAGATCAATTTTGTTAACGATATCAGAAAATCAACTTACGACAACTAGTGTTTTTTTAATCATTTCAATGCTCGTCTTGATATCAGAGAGTTTCACGTCAGCCCTCAAGTTAGTACCAAAGAATTCCTCTGCGATATCATTACATTTTCGAAAGTTTCTCTGTGTCTGACTTCGTCCGCAGAGACATAGTGCATAAATTTATGCGGTGGAGCTAACCCGTACGGTCAAAATAGACAATTCCACTGGGATCAATTGCGTATGCTACCCAATGAGTTCCTAAACCGGTACTATTATTGTGATTAATAATACCCGTCTCGGTGTTGTTTGGTCGCTGCGGTAACTGATCGTGCATAAAAACAGCTCTATAATTTTTTTAGTTACTTGGCAGCAATAAGTAAGTCAAACTTTGGCATCGGCGAAATTTAACGCAGTGTTTCTGGAAGTCTCAGACCATTTCCTCGAGGATGAGTCCCTGGAAGCCTTAACCCCTTTCCCGTTGCTTTTGTAATGCCATTCCAGCAGCGGTTCCACCAGCACCTAGCGCGGCCGCTTTTGCAACGGCTGGGCTGCAGCGGCTATCAGCTCTTGTAATGCATTGAGTAATGGAAAGATACCTCCGGTCTTAGCGGTGTAACTGACGACACCAGTGGAAACTTTAAGTCGTATTCCAGTTTTGGTTTGTCTGGCTTTATCGAGGTGTTTAAGTTGACGCGCTGTCAACGGCAGTTTTTTTTTCACCGCCTGAGATTTGATCGTGCTTTAGAGTTATTCTGGTTCTTGTTTTATTCACCGAGGCGGATTGTAGTTTTTTAATCTGACCAAGAGACTGACACTAACGTGGCGGTAAGACATTTTTATAAAATACTCGTGTTTTTAAATCGTCACATATTTTCCACTGGTGCCGCAACAAGTTTCATTTGACCACAAAACCTTCAAGCAACATTGCCTTGTCGCTAAGTATAACCGCGAGTGTTCTGTAATTAACACCACCTGGATCTACTCTAGCTCTAAAGAGTATATCAACGACATATTGTCTGAATAAATCAAGATGATCCAGTTAAAAGTAATAGATCGGATACAGTGTTTTAAAATCCAACTGTGAGATTTGTAAATCAGTGTCTATGTTTTGATCACGTCCCATATACGACACTAATCGATGATACGCGCGCGCAACACTATTATTTTTTAAATTCAAGATTATATCTTCGGATGGTTCTTTGTTTCCGTTTATTCGTAAAGAAACCTCACTGACTCCAAGGGGGTCAAATATCACGTGACTGTGTTCTTGACTACCCAGCAGATCAGTATTATGCAGCGCAACAAATATGTGTCTTGGTGCAGAAACACCTTGGTTAGTTGCTATTTGCAACGTAAATACTTCGGTAATATGTCTCTGAATGCTATCCGTGGACACTGTGTGCCATGACAGCAATGACTTCCCGCCTGTGTTCATGAACGAAAGTAATTGTTCTTCGTCAGCGATCGATTGAGTCATTGAAGTCATCAGTAGTGAAAGTTTAAACAGGTTCACCTTACCAGCAGCAGCTCCACCAGCACGCCAAATAGCATCATGATCGTTATATTTTCGTATAGCAGAACTGCGTTTTTCGCTCCAAAGATAACTTTTCTTACAATTCTGCAAAATCCAAGGATATGTGACAGTGGCATCGCGCAAGAAAATCTTCTACGGTTACCTTTTAGCACGTTTTTACGCGTTGCAAATCCAAGATTGTAATCGTCGTTGGTGCTTTGCAGAATCAAAAATTTAGCAGCTGGTCTATCTATCGCTCCAGGTGGTTGAGGGGCATTCGCGGTACCTCGTGGTACTTGTACTCGAAGAAATTAACTGTGATCAGGATGATCAGAGTTATCTTTGTTAAATATAATCGACGGACAAGCCGATCTCGAATAATCGTCGGAATATCTTGCTAGCCATATTGTTGTTGTGGCAATATCAACATCCTTCTGAATTTTATCGATGTTTTATCCATCAATCATGTAGGTGGCGCTGTCAAATAACGCCATAATACCATTATTAACAAAACCAACCATAGCCCCGGTGTCGTATGGTGTATTGGCAACAACATCTGTTACACGCTCACCTTCTACGTCAATAAACGCCTCGGAGGTAGAAAATATTTACTTGTATCATGGACTTGCAATTCCATTCTTCCTCGTACATTAGGTACGCGTGCGTCATAAGAATAAAATTGATAATCACGCACGGATTCATTTTTGTGAATTGGTTCATCCCCAGTCACCCTAGCGATCCTTTCATTTGCGATTTTTTTTTTTGGCGATTTTCATGAAGTATTAATTTTGCGATTCAAGAGTAAGTCAATTAGAGGCTGTTCGCCCTCTTTGTTGCTAACCTAGTGGATCATCATCATTTAAATTATAGACATGTTCTCCCATACGGGCATGTACATATGTCAACCTAGTGGAGTTCTCAATCCCTTTAATATATTAGATACAGATGGGAATTCATTCCACAAATATTTTAAATTGCCCTATGTTGCATAATGATACTTATCTTTGTAATGGAAAGAAATATCGAGGAGCTGCAAGAACAAGTTGGTCAGTTCATACTGTAAAACCTGCTAAAGACACCTGCGTAGAGATACTGTCTGCTTATTCAGGACACTATACTTCCAAAATATTGCACTTGCTCAATAAGGACAACATTTCTCTTAAACATGCACATTTCTTCATAAAAATGATGTTCTTCCTTTGAAAGGAAATCATGCTTACAAAAGTCAATTTTTTACCTGTATAATTAAATCTCCGCATAAGTAAGAATGTCCTTAAAAAGGTTTCATTATTATAACATATATAGTTTCTTCTAACTAGGACACATGTAAATGAAGGAGAATTTTTTCCAGAAAAGAATTCTTGATCATCAAATACAATGCTCCTCTCAAAAAGTACATTTTATGTTCATAAAGAACATATAGACCCCTAAAATACAAGTTCACAGAGGACATGTTATTCCTAAAAAAAGACTCTTTTTCATAAAGGAAACTGCTCCCCATATAACGAATCGTGCTTATGAAAACATTGTTCATCATATAAAGAACACATTCTTATAAGGAATATAGCTTCACCTTCGAGAAATAACTCTCGTATTTGACGTTGTTACTAAAAAAATAAGACTCATGCTAATAAAGGACACCGCTCATCGAAAAGTACAAAATTCTTAATAAGGACATTGTTCCTCATAACAAGGGTCTCCTACACATAAGGACAATTTTACAACTAGAAATAACAATTGCTTATAAAGGACAAAGTTTACCCTACTACAGAGCTTCTACGAATACACCACAATGTTCCTCTTACAAACAAGGAACACTTGTCAGCAAACGATACTAATGAACATCTGAGTGTAAAAGGATACTCGTCGTGCCACAAACGTGCACATGCTTATAAAGGATACTATTCCTGATAAAAAATATTTTAAAAAAAACACCTGCTCATAAGCGACAATCATTACCGGTTCATTTTGTAGCTTTTTCATATTTCAATATTAAAACAAGTTTGGTGTGGGTTTTAAGATTAAATTTTTTTCCTTACTCGTAAAATTATTCTTCTTTTCTCCGTCGTTCTCCTTCTTCATTTCCAATATAAAAGCATAGATAAAATCATCGATTTTTCCTTCATCGAATTTCTTCAAGTGTTCCTCAGTAAGTAGTAGCGAATAGGGATAGTATAGGGTCTATGGGACTTATCATTAAAAACACCCCTGGGAACATATAGGGTCTATGTAAATTTAACATGGAGAAAAATCGTGGGACAATATAGGGTCTATGGGAATTAACATGGCCAAAAACCCATGGGACTGTATAGGGTCTATGGAATTTAACATGGCCAAAAACCCTTGGGACTGTATAGGGTCTATGTAAAATTGAAACAGGGAGGGTCTCTATTTAAAAAAAAAAAAAATAAAAAAAAAAAATAAAAAAAAAAAAAAATAAAAAAAGGGGTAGGCAATGGAAAGGCTATCTCTTTTCGAGAAATATGGGGGCCCTGAAAAGGGCCTTTGGGTTTTCTTCTTCTGCTTCTAAGTTCTTTTCATCCACCAACTTCTTATTTTATCTCCAACACTCTTTCTCTTCTTTATTTTCTCCTCCTCTTCTTTCTTCTCTTCCTCCTCTTCTTTCTTCCTCTTCTTATTTTCTTCTTCTTTTTCAACTTTTTCGTTCCATGTTCTTATTCTTATCTTTTCCTCTTCATCCTCCTTCTCCTCCTTTTTTTCCTTCATCACACCACTGATCATGTCCTTTGCTTTTCTTAAGTTGTTAATTTCCATTTTTACTCTATGCGGACTATAAGAATAGTGGTCTTCAACGAGTCGTACGAGCATTTGTTCTATCATGCCCAAATTGTCAAAGACGTCTTGCAATGATTGAAATTTATCCAGGTGGTTTGAAGCCATCTTCTATGTAGAATGGTTTGAACGACGAATATTGTGGGTTCTTATACTTAAAGCGCGTACGTGAAGGAAAACATCCCCCTAAAAAACATAAAATCTATCTTACCTTGATCATGACCAAACAACGCGCGGACGTGAAGGAAAACATCCCCCTACTTTTTTCATTTCATATAATATAACCCAAACTATACTCTTCACATTTGCTAAGAAACAATAAAGAAACCCATAATCTACTATTCGCACAAACATACCTTTACTCTTACAAACACAAACACACTAACACATACCCTCACACTATCTTGAAAAAGAGTTAGTGTTTATATACACACTACTCTACCTACGCACATCGGCAAATCGATAGTTATTTCTTTTCTAGAGTATTGGGTAGCCCTGAAAAGGGCTGTTGGTTTTTTTTGAACTCCTGATGCACCTATCTAATGGTTGCACCTTCCTGGCCTGGCGCCACACACGCATCTTCTTCCCCAGTCTTCTTTCACCTTTCTTCTGGGGAGCGCAGAGGGATGATGATTCGCTTCAACACCCCAATCCTCTGTCTCGGGAATATTGAACGACATCCTCTCTTCTCTTTTCTTTTCCTCTTCTTCCCTCTCTCTTCTCTCCTCCTCTTCTTTCTTCATTCTTGCTTCTTCTATGATAGCCTCCGCTGATAGTTCGTTTACTATGCGCCTGGCATATTCCAGGTGCATCTGGAGTTCTAACAGTTTCACAATTCTGCTATTCATTCTTCTGGCTGTGTTGATCAATCAACAAGGGTAGCTAGACTGCCCAGCGAGTTTCAATTTATAGTGAAAGCGCGGACGTGATGGAAAACATCCCCCTAATAACATAAAATTGATCTTACCTAGATCATGACCAAAAAATAACAACAACGCGCGGACCTAAAAGAAACACTCACTCACTTTTTATGCTACCCATCACTATTTCAAAATTTTTTATAAATCACTTCAATAGACTATTTACATATGCAAAGCAATCCAATCTAACTCCAAATATACACCTCAAACACCAAAAAAAAACATGATTTTAATCTACTATCCACACCATCTTACTTAAGCACTTACTAACACACAAACACATACCCTCACATTTTTTAAAAAAGAGTTAGTCTTTATTTTCACACTACTCTACCTACACATTGGCAAATCGATCGTTATTTCTTTTCTAGAGTATTCGGTAGCCCTGAAAAGGGCTGTTTTTTGTTTGCTATGGCATTCCTTTTTTAGTTTCTAAGAATTCGATGTCCTCTGAGGATAGACTTTCTGGCGATAGGTCTGCTTCTTCGGAAAGAGAAGAAGAACTCTTTGGTGTCGATACGGCAATCGACAAAGCCTCTGTCAGCTTCAGGTTGTTGCTGCTGCTGTTGCTGCTTTCTCTGAAGTCTGTACTTCTCTGTCCATTCTTCTTTTTCCCTGTTCATTTCTTCTCTGAAGAGTTCTTCTATCAGGTCTTCAGTGATTTTTAACATTCTCACATTCTCTATTTCTTCTGGTTTCGGTATCAGACTGTGTCTGACCCTATGCAGATTCACGTAGGCTTCGTTGAGCTTAGCTAGTTTGGAGCACATCTTCTTAGGAGGATGAGTCGACAGTGGATGGTTAGACTGGAAACAACCCGGTTCTTAAAGTCAAAGCGCGGACGTGAAGGAAAACATCCCCAAACGGTTTTTGAGTCGGTCCGTTCAGTGAGTCTCATGAGAGGGATAGTAAGAAATGAAAGAGCATCAATCCAACATTCTTATAGCTAAACAAACCACAAAGGCATTTTTTTCAAAACACAACATTTTTTATTCAAAAACCACTTAACACTAAACAACAACTCTAACACTTTTAACAATAATCCAACATTATAACATCTAACATTTTTCAAATTACAAACATTTTTTTCTCAATTAACCATCTACTTTAAACAGGGCTGACAACGTTGTGAATGAAATTGTGATTTCCACTGTTGGAAATCATTAGGCCATTGATGGACACTACGTTTCCTAGCTTGAGACAAAAGATAAGCATAATGGTCACAAAACCATCGATCTACTTTCACATCGTTTCTAGCAGAAGAACGAGGATCGAAATGAGTCACTAAATGTTCTAAGGAATAGCCCAGGCTGCGATGATGCAGAAAATACACACAGTACTGTCCACACACCAAGGAATCTGTTCCTTGTAATTTCACGTTATTGAATCGGGTGGTTTGAGCATTTCTTCTCATAAAGTCGATGATATCGTCTTCCAAAGGGGGCAATCCGTACGAATCGAAATATTCCACACATCCTTCTTGAGGAAAGTAGACGGCTACCCAGTGGGTTCCTGGGAGATGACTGTCGTCCGTGTTGATCACGTAAGCTTGATGGTCTTTAGGTTTGCGATGAGGGAGTTCATCTTTAGCACAGACGACAGGATTCCTAGAAGCCGTATACGAACTGTGGTTCAAAAGCTAATAAAGTTCCCAGGTATCCATTGTTTTGTGTTTCTTCTTCACAGGTAATAATAAGTCGTCAATTCGATCCTGACTTTTTGCTTGAAAATGTCTGACGAATAAACGGTTATTCGTTCTGTTTCCTCACTCTGATTCAGGAGAGCTTCGATACGATGGATCTCTTGAGTGGTTAATGGCGGACAAGAATGTTCGCGCAAGTCTTTATACCACTGATGCAACACGTCTTTGTTCGAGATGAGACTCCAAGCTTCGTCCAGATACTCGTCCAATTTTTCTTCTTGACTCAACATCAGGCATTTATCGTGTTGAATTTGACTGGGATGATCGTTTTGACATCCATAACAATTTTTCTTGATCAATTCCGTCATTTTGTCGACCAAGTGTTTGGCAAAACAGGAGACTAAATGGGCTTCTTGTTCTGGCCATCTCGACTTCATCATGATCACTTCTTTTTTTTCCACAGTCTCCTCACATTCCATCTTTAAAGTTTCTCCACTAGGTAAAGAGGGATAACAGTCTTCCATGGCTTCTAGTAATCTAGAATGACTTCTCTCAAACTGTTGATTTCTATGGTATTATCGAATTCTGCATACAGGATGACGTTTAACGTTGGATTAGCAGCGCTGGGGTCTTGGATTGCAAACTGAATTTCCACACGAATCTGTCCAGATTTTATAGGGTGGAAATGTCCCTCGTCGCTGCCTTGGTCTGGAGTGAAATCGAAAGCCCACAAAGCATAGCCTCCTGCATAATCCTCGTACGTAATACCGTGACTGGTGTTGGTTCCTAACTGTCCCGTGGCTTCGTACAGGGACAAGTACGATCTCAAGTAATTCTTCTCTTTAAAGTTAGGTTCGAAAGGTCGGGTACACAAGGTCTTGCCATCGCGACTGACTTCGATCTTGGACACGCCAAAGTGCTGAAAGTAGAAAGGATTTTTAGCGATAGCTCCGTTGAAGGCTTCATTTTCGACGATACCAACGATCAAACGTTTGGGTAACTGTCCTTGGAACAGATGATCTTGGATCATGGATTGCTGTCCTTTGGGAATGGTGAAGGTTTTCACTTCCACGCGTCGTATGGGATACTTGGCGGTCGTTCTCCTCAACGTCTGACTGATGTCGTTTCCCACTTTAGGTAACACTTCCATACGGCGTACCTAGAGTCTGGCTTCTAAGATTTTGGATTTGTACTCGTCACTATTTGCGAATAAGTGGAAAGCGGTACTGCTCCGATTCAGTCTCAGGCGGACATCCACCCCGTTCAGCAAATACTTTTCTTGCAACCACATGTCCAAATGCAAACGATCCATCAGTTCTAAACTTTTGTCGGCTCCCGTGATTCTGTTTCTTCGTTCTACAAATCCCTCATTGTATTCTTTCTTTTTATCAGTTGTATCAGTTTCGAATGTTTCAAACTGGCCTGCTTCGTCAGCTTCCCATACCACACAGGCATTGAGATGAGTGTTCTTGGCGTCTATTCCGTACGTCAAGAGATTTTCCAGGTAGGCACGGTAAGGGTAAGTATCCATGCTGCTGCTAACCAGTTTGTTGTTCAAGTACAAGTCCACTGAGCTGAACAAGGAATGCATGAAATTGTTGACGGGAGCTACTGGCTCAGTGTCTATATCACCTCCTGTCTTATCTAGAACTTTGACTTTCAGGTACAAGTAACTGCTATTCAGATCGATGTAATCTTCGGGCTGTCCTTTGATTTCAAACTCGATGGGAGCGGAATCGGTCAGTGAGGAGACGGGATGAAATTCCACCCACTGGGATTCTTTCATGGTCATCATGGGGGGGGGCATGGCAAACAGATCCAGTTCCGTCTTGGAACAAGCGCAAGACTCTCGGTGCATCATTTTTTGTTGCTGTGTCTCAATAATCGAAAACGTCTAAGTCTCGAACGGTTCTTCTTCTTTTCTTGGCCTTTCTCGCTTGAAGTCTGGTGAAAGGGTGTTTTCTTCTTCGTCGTCTCTTTCTGCCTTGTCCTTGCTGAATGCCTGACTCGGTAGCGTGCAGGGCATTTATAGGTGTGTCTCGTCGACCCAAAATGTCTTTGCCCGTTTGCAGCAAGACATTTTTGCCTGACCTCATGAAGGCTTCTTTAGGGTTTTGTTTGTCGATGATGACATTTTGGAGAAATTCTTTGCCTTGCGTCAGTGCCGCATCTTTCAAGGCGTGCAATCCGCGTGTCACCATCGGTTTCAACACCGGGGCCACCGAACGAATGGCCGATTTTAACATGTCTCCTAAACTGTGTCCTCGCTGTCGAGCAACCCCTCGGTACACTGGATACATGACTTACTTACGAATCGTGAGAGAACCGTTTTCGAAAATGGAGTTTCACCGTGACTTTTCCTTTGGTGAATGGAATATTTTGTCCCAAATCTCCTTTTATAGCAATGTTGACCGTGTCCAAATACGACTTGCTGACAGGCAAATAGTGGGGATGGACAAATTCGCGGTGAACGTGGTAAGTGTTTCCACCTTCCTGGTCACTGGTCGCGGTACTATCCACTTTGAAAGGAATGACACGCAGTAACGGTACGGAGGTGTGTCCCACCACGTTATACTCCACCACATCGGAGTACACGAACATCAAATTCAGTCCTTGGTTCAGTTCTCCAGGGAATCGAAAATACTTGTAAAATTCCATATTGCTGTTGATCTTCGGATTAAAATTTGGAGCCATGTTTGTGTCTCCACCTAAAATATCAAACAAGTCACGATTAAAACTGATGGACAACGTTTGGGTATCCGGAAATTTCATCAGTAAGCGACGAGCCACTTTATGGTACTCCAGGGTGACACTTTTTTTTATTCTGATCAGGGCTTTGCCAAAGGCGAACTCGAACCTGTCCTCAATAGTGTCCACCAAATGTTGGCCACTAAAATAAAACCCTGCCGGAATTTTCACGGTGTAGATACTGAAGGCTGGATTGCTGGCTGGTCTTGTGATCCCTGAAAATCCGATGTCAGTCATGGCCTCTTGTAATTGTTGGTTCAGGATTTCCACCTCAAAAGTGTTTTGCTTTTCGGTGATGTTTTGGATTTGTGTAGGGTGAATCATTTCTACTAAAGCCACTTCCCAATGGGCTTCGTGATCTAAGGAGATGGCTTGAGGTAATTTGGCCGTGTAACAGCACAACGTGTTATTGGGAAACACCTCCATGGAACTGTCACTGGGTAAGGTCGAGTAAAATTGGTTTTCGTGACTCATAATTCCAGAGTTCTGTGGCTGTCCGAGGGGTTAGTGGATGTCAGAGGCGTGTCTCCGCCCAAAATGGGGTTCTGGTTGTTATTGGAGTGGTGACTGGCACTGGCACTGGACACAACGTTCCCGTTCGAGGAGAATTTCAGGGAGGGATTGGGAAGCAGGTAACCGATGCAACTGCTCAATAAAATGGTCCACAATTGTTTGTCTCCTTGCTGCAAACTCAAATTGGCGATGGCTGCCCCGATGACACAATACACCACGAAGATTTGGCAGAAAAAGACGATTTGCGTTTTAGGCACACGTTCTCCACACCACACCCACAAGGGTTGTTTTTGTAAATCTTGCACAGAAGAACTAGGGGAAGAAGGAGTGGTCGACGTAGCTGCGTCTGCTGTGTGAAAGGGCATGATGGTCACTTCTTCTTTTTATAGTCGATGACTTGCGAAGCGTCGATCCAAGAATCGAAACTGGGTGGATATCCTTTCCAACGTACTTTGACTTCTTTGACACGTCGTTTGCCCACTTTACGGGTTCTGCGTTCGAGAATGCTTTCGATGTCGTACACGTCGTCTTCTTTTTTGGTGACACGTTGTAACTCGGGCAAATAAAACGTTCCTTTGAGTACTTCTCCGTTCATGTCTTCCAATTTATAGACGGCAGGATGACGGCCATGCACTCGTCCAGTGACGCGAAACAATTCGGTCGTCCAGTTAGGTAAGTAACCTTTGTCGAAAGTGCGTTTGGTTTTGCCAATGCGCACCCAATCTCCTACGGCCAACTCTCCACTTTTCTTGGGGACAGCCCTCGTCGGGGACGTACCGAACAGGCGCTCAAACACCAGCACTTCGTTGTCGGGAGTCACGTCTTGCGGGGCACGTCCGATGCTTCGATGGTAAGATTGGTTGTACGCTTGCACCAGGTGCGGTAAGATGTCGATGTACTTCAGAGTGTGGTGATGCGTAAAATATTTCCACATGCGTTCTTTCAAAGTGCGTTGAAAACGTTCCACGATGCTGGCTTTGGTTTCGGGATTCTCGGTGGTAAAAAAAATGAATGTCACGTTTCTTTAATTCTTTTTGGAAAGCTTGGTTCAGAAATTCGGTGCCTTTGTCCGTTTGCCATCGAAGAGGGTGACGACCGCTTTGTTTCAACACCCGTTGCAGGGCTCGACTAACTCGCTGCTGGATTTGGAAGTCAAGGGCACGACCCAGGCAAATTTGGAAAAGACGTCGATGACACAAAACAAATATTTGTAACCACGATTGTAGCTGGCCAAATGAGAGACATCGGCTAAATCGGCATGCCATTGATGATCCATGCCTTCCACTCGGGTGCGACTTCTGGCAAACTTGCGTCGAATGGGTTTGTGTAAAGTGTAGGTAGCTTGTTCTTGTAACCATCGTTGCACTTGAGGTAAACGGAGACTTTTCAGTCGCGTTTTGGCAGAACGATACAATTTTTGAACTCCTGCGTAACCTGCAGGATGCGAGGGATCGTAGTAAATGCTGGCTAAGACTTTTTCCATTTTTTATTTTGTGTTGGTGTGTTAATAAGTCACCCACTCTTCGGTGATGCTACTTTGGGTGGGACGAAAGGGTGGTTTGGAAACGGATTTACGTGTCCGATGGGCTACGGGAGTAGAAGTCGAAGGTAGTGATGGTGGAGGTGGCAATGGAATGGCTTTGGTTTTCTTTTCTTTTTTCGCTTCTGGTTTCCCTTCTTTCTTTTTCACTTCTGTCGAAGGAGGCGTTGACATCATCTTTTTAACCCAAGCTTTCATTTCTTCTCGTTGGGGTGTGGGGGACGGGGTCAACAAGGATGCTGCAATCTTACTCGAAATGGGAGCTGCTGACTGTGTTTGAAACACTTCGCGCATCTCTTCTTCCTCAGGTCGTTGTGGGGTAGCATCTCTGGTGACCCTTGGGGATGGTAGTGGTGGTGGTGGTGGTGGTGGTAATGATGATGATGGTGCTGGACTTTTCATCAAGGTCTTAAAATCTTTTAGAGTGGGTAAAGCTGTTTCGTCTAAAGCTTTCTGGTGAAAGAGTTGCAGTCTTTGCAAGAGTTGACCGTACTTTTGCGATTTTTCTGTTTCGGACAAATCTTGGCGATCCATCAAGGATTGCAATTCGTGTTGTAACTGGGACATCTCGCTCAAATTGGGATTGGGAGGTAAATGCGGGGTGCGTTGTTCTTGCCACCGATGGTATTCCATCCATCGTTTGTAAGGCACTAAAGCTAGTTTTCGTCCTTCCATGGGGTTGTCAGGGGTTGATTCTGAGATTTTGGGACTTCCGAGGGCCTTTTTATCTTGCTCCCACCAGTCCTCCCAACATGGTTCCCAAGACTCCTTTCAGTATGGGGCCTAACAAGAGAGGTAAAATACCTCCACGTTGGACCAACATCTTCTTTTTTTGACGAATGGGAATTTTCTTTTGAACCATTTTCCGAAGAACGTGACGATGTTTGCCTAAGCATTGTTTCTGGTGTTTGGACAAAGGGATCGTGCCTTTCAAAACGTTCAAACAACATTCGCACACGGTATCGATGACCTCTTTGGGGGCCGTTTGAATGAGTTTTTTTCGTAGGGGTGGAGAAGCTTTGGACAGGACAGATAACATGTTCCCATGTTTGGCTAAACGTGGTGGTAGTCCTTTCCTTTTCTTTCCTTGGGGTTTTCTGGAGGGTGACATCTTTGCTTGTGGGTTCCGGGACATTCACCAAACAGACACTAACGTCGATGACTTAACACACACCCTTTTATCTTTTTTTTGGGACTATCGCTTTGTCATAAAGGTGACAATGTTTTTCCCAAAATCGCCAAGGAATCCTCCCCTTTGTTGACGCCTCTTTTTCTTGGAACGACTGTGTCTTTTCTTAGGGTAACGTCGATGCTTGGCTAAGCGCTTTGTCGGATGACGCGACTGCCTTTGTCTCTTTCTTTTGTGGCTTCTTGGAGGTCACATCTTTTACAAGTTCACTGATACCCCGACTTGGTCACAGGTCTTTTTATACTGCTACGCGTCGCCACTGATTGTCTTTACGTCGTATCAGTTTGAGGACAGGCATGACACGTCGTGCAGGAGTACGCAACGGACTAAATCGAGCCAGTTTTTGCTTGGACAAATCCAGTAAACTTTGTAACATACCCGATCTTTCATGGACTTTGATTTTGGGAGAAGGTACTTTGTGAGCAGCAGCCACTGCCGCTAAATTGGAGGGTCCTGCCACTGGGGAAGTTCTTTTGGGGGTCATCAACGGAGAAGTTCTTGGTGTGATCAACGTCTCCAAGTACTCTTCAGTTCTGGGTGTCATTAACGGAGAAGTGGACAAACGTGAGGCTGCCGGAGACGTAGTCACCGCTGTGGCAGGTCGTGGTTTGCGAGTGTAAGGTTGCGTCCTGGCCGAAGTACCTCTTGCGACTAGTTTTCTTCTGTGGACTTTTCTTTTTCTGGGGACTTTTTTTCTGTTTCTTTTTCTGGGGGCTTCTTTTCTTTTTCCGGGGTGGTGTCTGGTAAGAGGAGGGTCCTGCCACTGGAGAAGTTATTCTTCTTGGGGACCTGGTCTTTTTCTTTTTCTTCTTGGGGCTTCGTTGGACTTTTGTCTTGGGGATAACTTTGGGGGCATTAGGATCCCATCTTAAGATGAGCGAATGATGACCCCTCCTAGAGTACCGCTCCCTCCAGGTTTCAAAATGATTTGTTTTTTGGTTTGAGTATCGATGCGGGGATCGGCCAGTTGGACCAAAGCGACTTTGTTTCGATCGAAAAAGCGTTGGGTTTGATGAGGAATCTGAATGATTCCTTGGAGTAATTGACGTGCCGTCACCGTGAACCATCGTAAGACTTCTTTGAGTCTAGCTTCTAAAACACGAGCTCGTGTTTGTGGATCTTTTTCTCCACTGATGCCATACAAGGCACGAATCAATTTGACGGGAAGATGCGACTGAAGGGACGTCATGTTCACACTGTGTGAGACAGACGAGAAAGGGTCTGAGGTTTTTATAGATTTTTTGATGGGGAGTGAAATGAAGTCAAGGACGGAGACGTGTACAGGACAGGCCCTCCGTCTTGGCACCAGTGGTGAAACAAGTGGGTACGAAATCGCAAATCCTCGGGAGTCGTAGGTTTCAAATCGACGAGTAAATAGGCGTGTGGCGTTTGAGTGGCATCGTCGTACGCCTGAGTCAGCCAAGGCGTTCCTAACTGTTTGGCTAAGACTTGCACTTGCGATTTATCTCGAAGGCTTTTAAACAAGACCACGTAATGCGCATTGAGACTGATGGTGCGATGGGCTTTACTTTGTTGAAACAAATTTTGGGTGATGTAAACGACACTGGCATTACGGTGATGCCCTTTGCGCGTAAACCACAATTTAATTTCTTCTTCGTCTTCTCCTAACATGTCGTCGAAAATGACCAAATGGGTTTGACGGGAGTCAGAGACGATGCCGTCATCTTCTTTAGGAATGCCTTCCACAAACACGATGGAATCGCCTTGACTTTCTCGCAAGAGGCTGTACGCCGATTGCCACTCTTTGTAACACCACACGATCCGTTGAGGGGGCCGATCGATCAAATGATGTTTATGTTCGATCAAACGTTTGACGAATTCGGTTTTGCCTGAACCGCTAGGTCCAGCAATGAGCATGTTAAAGGGATGGCGAAGATACAAAGCCTCCCAACTGGCACGATCTAAGTGTTCGTCGATGACTTTGACAGTAGAGGAAGAGGGAGCAGAGACAGCAGAGGTAGCCATGGTGTGAGAAATGTCACTTGTGACACGAAAACAAACAAGACAAGAGTTTATATACTTTTTCAGAACACGTTTATTGAATGTTTTTTTCAAACATGAATACGAAATACAAAAATACATAAAAGCCAAAGGCCTAAATACAAGTATAAAAGGCACATGATAACGATGAACGTGAAATAAACACAAGTGTCTGTACAACATGTTTTGGGTAATGTTCTAACCAGTTCTATAGTAGGGGGTAAGGTCACACAAGTGTCCTCCCGAAAGGGTCTTTCAGGTCTGTCCACGACAGTCCTTTCCTGGGTGACGGGTTCTTCTGGCACCGTCACTAACACGGGTTGAAAAGTAACTTTTTTCCTTGAACAACTCTCGTGCATACTGGGCCACTTCTTGGGTCCAAGCCTCAAAACCCCATTCTTTCCAGTCACGGACATCTGTCCAATGGGGATGTAAGTCACAAGCTACACACACATCGTCATACACGTCTTGGGTAGCTAAAAGTTGACGAATCTTTTTTTCCTGTTGAGGTCGAGAAGTATCCAGATGAAAACGCAAGGCTTTGAGCAAAAGGAGTTTTTCGTGACCATTTAAGGCCATTGAGGTGGTAAGTACTGATCGTAAAGAGTCCACAAAGAATCGGCTGGTAAACGAAATCCCAAAAAACAAGTCACTAAGACACACACCACTTGTCGTCCCAAATTGAATGGATACAGTTCTTGTAATAATTGATGGTAATGATCCACGGTTTGAATATGGTCATTGAGTTCCTTCCACGGAATCTGTTGGATGACATGTGACATATACCGTGGCATGGCAGCCTGTTTTTATATTCTCTTTTTTTTGGATGCAATACACGTACTTTCTAGCCAGAGATCTTCGTTCTCCAGTAGGGAATCTAAATCTTGCATACTGTAACCGAAACGTCAGAGTTCGTTTAGAAGTTTCCTCTTCCGCTAAGTAGATTCCACGTAACAAATGTTGGTAATCCTTTACCTTGTCTTCCTCAATGTATTGCTGTAGGTGAATCTCGAAGTAACCATAATTATGAACATGTCGATCATTAGCGACCTCAAAGTGTTGAAGAATGTCTGACCATTGAAAGAATTTCTGACGAATCAGTTCTCTTATACCATTCAGGTACCAGTGGTTAAAGATCTGGTGACGTAACGGATGCAATTGTTCTTTACGTTTCACTTGTATTTTCACCAGCTCTCGGTAAATCCTTTCTCTCAACTCCACAGGCAAAGCACGAATGTTCTCTAGCAAAGTATCCATGAATAGGTCATACTAAATCCTCTTTGGTCTGACACAAGAAATGTACTGTTTGCACAAACATGGTTTTACTTCAGTGTCGAATTTAAATCGTTGAGTCACTAATCTACACATTACAATTCGTTCAGAAGTTTCCTCTTTCACCAAGTTGACATTGTATTCAAGATGTTGGTAATTCGTTAACTCTTCCTCTGGAATTCGATGCAGTACGTTTACAATGATGTAGGTAGAATCGTCCATACCAAACCAATCCTTTTTAAAACTAGACGATCGTTCATCAATGTCTGTCCGATGAAACACTTTCAATTGAATCAATCCTTGTATAGCCTTCAGGTACCAGTGGTTCAAACACCGGTGACGTAACGGATGCAATTGTTCTTTACGTTTCACTTGTATTTTGACCAGCTCTCGATAAATGCGTTCTCTCAACTCCACAGGCAAAGCACGAATGTTCTCTTGTAAAGTATCCATGAACAGATTATTATGGTAAGAAGTTACTTCAATGTCTCGGTCCCACTAAAGGTAAGTAATGACAATTCGGTGACCATCGAGCATGTTCAACGTAGGCCGAATCTTGCGGTTCCCAGTGGTGAAGTGACACACCGCAACTGAAGCACTTGACTTTATCTCCTTCGCCCAAGTAGAAAAATCCGGCTCTGGCTAATTCTTCAGGGGTCGGTCCTCCCAGATACTTTGGCCATTTTCCTTTGAACGATTGAAGACGATTTTCAAAGTCGCAGTATTCCGACAAACGCACAGGAAACGAATATTCGTCTTTCACAGGTTCGTTTCGATGAGGGTTGAGTGACATGGGCAGGAGTTTGCTCAGGGCTGGATGACATCCGTAGGGAGGTAAACGTGAAGGTCGACATTCACCTTTAAACCCGGTAAAATGTCTAAGAGGACGAGCGGCATCGCTTTCGCATCCCTCAGGTTTGACACGCACAGCATCACTTTCCATGATAGGGGCAGTGAGAACAAAGTTCCCATGATGCTTTACGGCATCGCTCAGGTCACAAGGTACAGCATCGTATCCATCGCAAGGCTCACAATCGCACTCGTCTGCAAACTCCGTTACGCAATTACAATGGTAACCACATGGACAATCGCAGTTTCCTTCCGGACATTTTCCGTCGCAATGCCTGGGTCTTATCCATCCAATATTAGTCACACTAGAGGAAGATACAACTTTTTTACAATCCCCAAACTGGAGCGATGTCTCTTTCAAAGTATTCATCTTGTTCGTTCGGTCTTGGTAGTCCCAATGAACTATCGATCTTGTCTAGGGTTCCTTTTTATATACAGACCAATACCGACGTGACCGTACGGTAACGTAAAGTGATTGGGAAGTCGCACTCGCTTCTGGTATACAATTTGATAGACTTTTTCCAAGGGTCGACTGACGATGTGGTGAGTGGGTAAACGTACAATCTTGTTCGGTTGATAGGTGGTCACTTTAACGTTTCCATCCTCTCCCGATTGCAAGGCTTCTTTCAATACCCCAAAATTGACCACTCGACTGGTACGATAATTCAGAGTCAGTCCTTTCACTTTGCACGTCGTGTGCACTTCTCCTTGTTTGTCACGGTATTCGTAGCCGTAATTTTTGGGACCGCCACTGACGAAACTTAGAATCTTGTCGTCGGGATGCTCGTCTGTCCAGGCTCCTAAACGGTCTCCTTCGATGTTAAGGTGATGTTGAATCGGGTGATGGATGTAAATGCAACTGTCCGTGTCAAAGTACAGGACGCGTTCTTCTAACAGTTCTAAAGCTTCGTACAATTTTAAGCGAGCATGGGCTGTCACGTAATCCGCAATGATGACATTTCCAAAAGGGTCGTCTTGTACAAAGTCCAGATCTTCTTCGTAATTGACCAAGATCAAATTCTCTCGAACGACGTCCACGTGTTTCATGTATTTGGTTTTGTCGTGAATCATCTGGAAGTAGCGGGAAGGTTCTGTCAAATATTCCGTCTTGGGTAAACACGGTCGTTGTGCCATTTTACCCCACAAGCAATTTAACATCACTTTGGCAAACGATCGCCTGCCTTCGTTTTTCTCGAGTTGGTCTAAAGTGATGCCTTCTTGTTCGTAGTATTTCTCTTTAAATTGTATTTGGTCTTCGGGAGTGTGACACCAGGAAGGATAGCCGCTGGCTTCTTGCTTCAGTTTCAAAAAGGCATCCACGTAGTCTGCGAAAATGCCTTTCGGAGTAGGGTCACCCTTGCGGTATTGATGTGTCTTGGGAAAGTGGCAAATTTCGTACACTTCTAACAGTTGGTATCCCATGTCCAGAGCTTTCAACAATTCTACGCTGACCCAGGTTCCCGTCAAGGCACGTTCTTCCTGGCTGCGATGGCAAAGCTGGTCCTGGTTGCACGTTTCGGCACAAGTACGGCACAAGGGAAACATCAGTTTGCCTTGACAATGGTGAGGTAAGACGGGATGGTAGAGGTTCGTGGGAGGCAAAACTTTGCACTTGATCAAGCCTTCGTATTGTCGAATGTTTTTCAGGTCGATGTGTTCCGTCAGCAATTGCGGGTGCCCTACAGGAAAGCGACAATATTTGCACACGTAGGGATACAGCGAACACACGTCCAAGTATTTGATTTCTTCTCCTTTTTTTTCGTCGGCTTGGTACAGCAAACAGGTGGCATTGGTCCTTCTTCCGTAGAAACTATCCCTCGGGTTCTGCGGGTCCATGAACTGGTAACTTTCCACGAGGCGTTTAAACTCGGGATCGGTTTTCATACGGTGATCGTACTCGTGTTCCCACATTTCCACCACTTGGTATCCTTGCTGTTCTAACTTTAGGCGCCGCTGACAAGTGTCCTGGTACAAGTCTTCCATGGTTCGTTGCAAAAACTGATTTTTAGTGCCACGGTCAGGGTAACAGACGGGACATCCGTGAAATAAGCAACCGTTAAACTCGTACACGATCTTGGGGTTTTCTAAGTCCCAGCCATCGACCGAATACGTTCCGATGGTCTTTTCGCCCCCTCCGTTGCGGGCATGCTGAATCCACTTGTCTTCCTTGTCGCACAAGTAATGTAACCAACGTAGGGCTTTGACCGAGTATTGACGTTTGACATAGTAGGTCGTTTGAGGACTGATGACAGCCACGGTGTTTTCAGGCATGAATCGTTGTCGATACAATAAGGAACACGCTTTGGCAATGGTGCAAGCTTCTTTCAAAGGATCGACCCCTCCGTGTTCCATGAACAGTTCTCGAAATTGTCCACAGCAACGTCGTAAAATGTCCACGTCGGAACGACAATACTTTAGCATTTCTTCCTGAAAGTCGAAAGGGTCCGAGTCGTGAGCCTGGCACCAAGCGTAGAAAGCTTCTCGTTGTTCGGTACGCATGTTGTCGGGGTCGTAATAGTGAGCCTCAGGTAAATGGGGTAGAACGGCGTGTTGATTGGCTTCCGTACTGAAAAAGTGTGGAAAGTACCCTTTAGCCATTTCTGTCATTCCAAACGTTTTAGGCATTCGACTCAAAGGCATGGCCAAATAGCTCATCGAATCTTTAAACTGCACTTGTCCCACTTGCATGAAAATGATTTTGGCTCCGTTCAAAGTCACTTTAGGACGTTCGGTGCCTTGTTCCGTATAATATCTGAGAAGAAACTGTCCATCGTATCCGGAGAAATTGTGAGCCATCACTGTGGCATGACGATGACAATCTCCGTAACGTTCGATGTCCTCTTGGCTCCACGTCTTGTCGACGGGGTCTAAGACCCATTGGGCAAAATCGGCTAACGTGTTTGGCCCCCGAAAGATTTTTTCACGTCCTCCAGGAATCTTGCTGCAGTGAGGGCAATGACTGAAGATAGGTTCTTGAATGCACTTCTCGCACGCTCGATGAGCCACGCAAAAATTAGGGATGTGAATGCCGGTTTCTTGCATGCATTCGAAATCGAAAAAGATGAAATTGCCTTTCTTCTTGTGACCGTCCTCTTTCTCTGGTGGGGGTTGGTATTTTTGCACGTAACATTGGTGTTCCAAGTCCACGATGTGGTGACAAATGTGACATTTTTTCTTTCCTCGACATACGTGTGCCTTGGCAGCATTGGTACATATGACTTGTTCACACGTAGGGCACAATCTCAGGAGTTGACAAGCACATTTCTTCTGTGAAACTTGCGTTTTCAGATGTTGTTGGTAACAGGTAGGGCTGACAAACGTGCGCAGACAAGTTGAACAAGGAACTGGTTCTTCGCTCAGACAGGGTGAAGAGGCCAAACATCCTGAGCATTTCAATCCACAATGCTTGTGTTGCTCTCGATTATTATAATCACATTTCTCACAGTAATAACCGTATCCCAGGAATCCAGTGATACTGGTAATGGTATCGAAATGTTCATCGTGATAATAGACATGAATGTATTTTCCGTCCTTAAAGTCTTGCCCTCGAAACAACAAAGACCCGCGCACTTCTTGAGGGTGCACTTTCAAGGTGTATCGTGGAGCTAGGGCATCTTGCAATTTTTGCATCTCAGGAATGCCACAGGGTGTGTCTTTGGACATGCCAGCTTGTCGTAACAGGAGTTCTGCTTCACTTCGTTGTTTGGCTCGGTCCGATTGTCGAATGTTCTCCCAGTCTCTTTTCCATTCTACCGTGTCGTTCTTGTTGGCATAGGTTCGTCCCACCACGATGGCACGGGCTAAACACATCTGCTCATGAGGATTGTGAATTTGGACAAGGCTACGCTTAATGCTGCGAAGGTCGTTCACCAATAACATCTTTTTGCGTCCGGTCCCTTGAGGAGGAGACACTTGGGTCATGTCCAATGTGGCTTTTCCATCGGTGATGTCAAACTGGTCATTAGATTGTTGCACGTGTTAAATCTTGTCCATGACTTTGGAAGCGGTCAATTCTGCAGGGGTGCTAAACTCGATCCAAACAGAGGATTTCAAACCGTCGTGTTGTATGGAAAGTCTCAAGCGGTCGTCTTCTTTGGGTTGACATTGTCGCTTGAGTGCAGTGAGCAGAGAATCCCACACTCCGGTGATGAACCCTTCTGCTTTCTCTAACGGTACTTCGGACTTGAAATCTTTAAACTTCACCGTGTATTTGTAAGCCGTAGTTCTAAATTTTCTAGAGGAGCGCTTTTCCGTCTCTCGAATGGAATAGTATTTTTCAGGGTTGACTAAGGGTGGTGAACTTGGTTTAGAGGCTTCAAATTCTGGTTCACTCATGTCCTCTTCAAAATCACTGGCATGAATTTGTGCCAAGATTTCAGCCCTGGTTCGAGGCGATAGATCACGTTTCTGCCTCTTACTTTCTTCTTCTTTCTTCTCAAATGAATGGGATCGTTTCATCTTGAAAGCAAAAAGTCAAATGACTCAAGTTCAAACACGATGAGCTACTTTATAGTCATAGCAGACCAGCGTATATAAAAGGGTGTGTGTCTTATCCTTTCACTATTCATTTCACTCTCAAGCCGAGCACAACGATGGAAGACACTAACCAGATGGAACGTTTCGTCAGAGCTTTGCGAGGGGTCATTAAAAAATTCTCTTCAGACCAGCCTACGGACTACTCTCCTTCCTTTCGAGATAAAAGTCAAGATACTTGCTATATCTGTCAGAAGAAAGGGCATTGGTCTTCAGAGTGTCCAGACCGTCAAAAAAGAACAAAAACAGGGACTAAAAAAGACAAAAGTCAAGATACCTGTTATTATTGTAAAGAAAAAGGACATTGGTCTCCAGATTGCCCAAAAAAGAAACAAGAGGAGTCAGAAGAAAAGAAGGATTCTTCGGAAGAAGAGAGGGATTCTTCAGAGGAAGAAGAGGAAGAAAAAAGACAATTCTATTTACAAGAGGCAAAGAAACAGGAGAAGAAGAAAAGAAGAAGGGAAGAAAATGAGGAAAAGACGGTGAAGAAATTCAAAAAACAGAGAGACTAAACAAGGAGAAAGAAGAAGTCAATGAACTTTTTATTAAAGTGTTGCGTTGTGAATTGTGAATTGGATTGTAAAAAATGGATAAAAGAATTAATGAATGATATAAATTAAGTGTCTTTGAGTTTTGATTTTAAAATAAGAACGTACACTCACGCACTGATACACAGACACGTACTATAAGGGTAAAATGGGTGGGTTTTTTTGAGTTATTGGCAAATTGAAATTGTATTTCTTTTCGAGAAATGTGGGTGGCCCTGAAAAGGGCCTTTTTCTCTTTATGATGTAGGGGTGAGTTTAAGCAATCAACTTTAACTGCCTTATGCCTTTGCCACGGCCAAGGTCTACTTCTGGACTGCGTAATGTTGATGATGATGATGATGATGATAATGATTGGGTTGAAATCACTAAGGGTGGTACGGTAGGCTTAGTCACAGGGTTGACGTGTTTAGCTCGGGAAGGTCGTATTCTCTTCGGTCGTGATAAAGAAGTCTGATACATTTGTTTCAGACTTCTTAACTCCGCTAAAATGTCCAACAGTACCGTGACCGTTGTATTTTCACCCTCTTGTTTCTTTGCTGCTACTTCTTCTTGCTGTTGTTGCTGTTGTTTTTTTTCTTACCTCTTCTTCTTGTTGCTGTTGCTGTAGGAGAAAAGCCTGTTCCGCTTCCTTTTGTCGTTGTATAAATTTCTCCAATTCTTCTTTCTGTCTCTGTCTAAAATTCTCCACTTGCGGTAATGAAGAAGGTAACGAAGGTTCCGGAACAAATTCTTGCGAGGAGAGAAAATCCACAAAATCCCAATTCACCTCTTCTGAAAGTAAGTCCGGGTTCCCTTGGGCGGTCTCCCCTGCTGGTGCACCCCATTGAATCGTTTTCTGAGTTTCCGTCATGTTGAATCACTGTCGCATAGATTGACTGCACACAAGCGCTAGCGAATCTATATAGACTACGTGACGTCACAGACTGCTCTCTTCGGATTGGATGCGGGCTGACTGAATTCTGTAACGCGTGTTCGGATTGGTGAATGAACTCAATCCGTTTCAATCCTACCTCTGCCTATAAATAAGCGCAGTTCAGTGCATTGATTCACCTGTTCTCGTCGCTTCAAGATGTGGACCACAGTTGAGTCATCCACCCTTGTGTCTTCCATGATGTTTAGGACAGACATGCTCATGTATGTCCGATCCAAGTGGACCGTTGTCCACAGGACAAACACCAGCCTGTGGATACGTAGGATCTACGTCGAAAGACAAGGATGCCTAAAAAGAGTGCTAATTTACGGGCCAACAGTGAGACGTAGCCTAAGGACAAGAAGAAGACCAATGCGGTGCCCTTTATGTTAATGAATACATTAACATAAACCCAAAGGCCCTTTTCAGGGCCAGCCATATTTCTCGAAAAGAGATAGCCTTTCCATTGCCTACCCTTTTTTTTTTTTTTTTTTTTAAAAATAGAGACCCTCCCTGTTTCAATTTTACATAGACCCTATACAGTCCCAGGGGTTTTTGGCCATGTTAAATTTACATAGACCCTATACAGTCCCATGGGTTTTTGGCCATGTTAATTCCCATAGACCCTATATTGTCCCACGATTTTTCTCCATGTTAAATTTACATAGACCCTATATGTTCCCAGGGGTGTTTTTAATGATAAGTCCCATAGACCCTATACTATCCCTATTCACTACTGTAAGTTCTAACACATACTCTTTCACCACTTGCAATTTTCGAGTAATGTTTTTGATTCCAAAGAAATCTCCCGGAATGAATCTTAACATGGGCATGAACATAACCGGAGATCGAACGGAGGCGTAATGTAAAAAGGAATTAAAGCCATCCATTAGTGTTCTAAACCTAGGATCGTCGTGGCTAAAGTGTCCACCGAAGACGAGATGTGAAATTACATTTCCAACACTTGTCTGAATATGCGGCATCATTTGAAAAGGCTTTCGGTTGAGATTGTCAATTTCAGAGAGAAAAAGCTTCACTTCCACGTGAATTTTTTCTTCGAGTTTTGACTTTCCAAATCCAAAATTCCGGAGAGTCATGAGAATAAATTTCCTTAGATTCTTCCACGTGTCTCCCGAAACTGCTACAATACCTGTTTAAAAAAATCAAGCAATAACTTTTTTTGTTTCTCTTTGGACGGAATGGAATTCAGCGACATTTATCATATTTTTGGAAGACACTTATTGATGCGATATAAGAAATCGTCTTTTCCGTTATGATTGCGACGGCTTAAACAACCAAAACAGGGCATTTGACTGCTTAAATTAACTAAAAGTTATTTTCCAGGCTATGCAGTTCGTAAAACTTAATCGATTTTCTTGTATCTTGACGTATGCGAGGGTGGTGTCATTTATTTATTGATATTTCTATTTCTACATATAACTTACCCGAACAGACTTGCTTAGGATTCGAGTGCAACTGAACACAATACATACCGTGATCAGTTCTATATTTTTTTACAGATTACTTATAACAAACTGCATAGACCGAAAACTGCCTGTACCAAATGCGAAGATCTGGATTGTAGCAAGTTGCAGTTGAAACCTACTTATAAGCAAGCATAGCCGTAAATAATTGTACGGTAGTTTGCGATATTTGCGTTGCACATCATTGAAAATAAACAACATTTAATCTGTAGTAAGTTTTAGTGTGAGCCTCTTCTAACTTCACGAACCTTTTAATCGTTCAATCTCATGTATGTGATCATCATTGGCACCGTATACGCTAGCTACAAATATGGGTCTATCCAATTTGCTAATATTACCTGTGGAACGAAGAACTTACATACATGAGGTAAATGCTCCTCAAAAACATACTGAAGAAGAGAGGAATAGCATGGAATGTTTGCATAAACATCGATAGATATTTCCTTCATAATATAAACTATAACACATGAATATTTCATAATGTTCTTGTTATATATTTTATCGCATGACTACTGTTTCATATCTGCTTGTAAACCTATATGTTTCCACATTACATGCTCATTTAATTTTGTATTGTTTAATATGGTGTTTGATACACATTTTGAGTCGATATTTCTACAAACATATCAAGAACAGATCTGTTAAATTATTTCACTGACAACCGTGCATCCATTATTATCGATGCAAAATATCGAACATTTTTAAATCCCTATTTGTTTTGAATTCATTTCGTTCTGTATCTTGTGTAGTCCAGTTCGATAACATTGTTTACTTCCCTTAAAGAATAACTGCAGATTTATCATTCTTGCAATAAACATACATTAGTTTCTTCCTGGGAGCATTGTAACAATATATTTGAACAAAGGAAAGGGCGATCAAACAAATACGTAACATAAACGCTCGAAAAAATACCATTCTTTACTTGTATCGTAAAACGTCGAGTGATTTAAAACCTCTCATGCTTCTGAAATCGTCTTTCAGCAGGAATTAATTGTAAAATGTTTCATTTGCCCTTATTTGAAGATTTATAATGGAGTCAGTTGCTATGAAACATAATACCTTATTGCTTACAAACTGGTCCACTTTTAAAAAAAAATTGGACTGCACGCGTAAAACATGAATCTTTGAATAAGATTTAAAATGTATTTTAGTAAAAGTACTAGAACTATATGTGTAGTTTGTTGGCTTATATAAATATTTACCCTAGTTTTGTTACAAATGATGGAAAGTTTGCATAACTTGAGAGGACGTACATTTTAAATATGTTGGAGAAAGAGAGATACAAATGCCATTTATAAATTTGCCAAAGCACTTATCCTTCCTTTTTGGTATTGAAGCAATAACATAACAAACTTGTAAAGAAATATGTGGTTTTAATTTATGTAAGTACATCAAAGAAAACTAATATATATTAAGATTAAAATAAAATATATATGAACCTGTTGGGGAAATACCAAACTTTGACTGGTTTTTGCCATCTCGGCGACAACTATATAGATGAAATTGCGCACGGTCAATTAGATACAAGCAAATAATATAGCGACTTTAATATTTGTAATTTGAGAAGTTATGCAACTGAATACATCAATTACACCGTTCCTTTTTCTTAACATTAAAATGTTTTCGAATGAATCTTGTACAGAGCTATAAACCACTAAGTACTTGCCACATAGTTAAATTGTAAGCAACGATACAAACCCCTGTGATTTTCCAGTGATTCAGTATTCATATGGAAATTTCACCAACTGGATTCATTAGACACTAGAGGGTACAATATCGTCTGCTCCATTACGTAGGAACACACTGGGTTTATTAAGTTCAGTTCTTGTTATTCACTCTGTCAAGGGCGTACTTACATTGGCCAAAAAGCGGAACGTAGTACTGCTGGAGGGTTAATATATTAATTTAGAATGTCAGTCGTGAGTACCAAGAAACTTTGTTAAGAAACTTTGTTCAGCATTAACATAAAGAGCGTTATGTATTTAGTTTGCGTAAGGTTCTTCATTCTTAATAGTTCAAATGGACTTGAGTCTTTAACAAAAACAGAATAGGATGATGTTGTATGAATGTTATATGATAAACTACAACAAATCATGCCTGCATTTAGCGTGGTGACACACCATTATTTACAATAGATCAAAGATGTATTTTCCCCAACTTGGCCCTTTCTCAGACTCACCTAATTTTCAAACATATTTACAATACGAATACTTCATGGAACCTCCTTTATAACAATTTTCTAAATTTGACTTCTTTACGAGTGTTTCATAGAATGGTATTTACTGCGTTTTAAATGCAAATTATCACGACATACAACGGAACACACTAAAAGATAACGTGTCTGACTGTTCATGTCTGTCTGTCTGTCTGTCTGTCTCTCTCTCTATATATATATCAATTGTCCTGTTAGTGTGTTGCAGTGTGTATGTAAACGTGTAAGTGGAAGTCCGTGTTGTTTTTCCACTATTCTCTTTACCAAAACTTACATGTGTGTTATTAGTTATTTTAGACATTACTTCAATTTAGTAAACAATTTTGTTAAAGAAAAAAAAATCGGTATCACGCGTAAAACGTTTTTTTTTTGTATCATTAAGAATTGTTTTCTTGGTGAAATTATACAACTAATGATAATGGTCAGTTCTAGTAAAGAAGAGTAGTAAGTATTCCTAGATTTACCTTAGTTAAATATATAGAAGTTACCATTATATAAATAAAACTAATTTTAACATTCTTCACCTTTGTTTCAAAACTGTAAAGTTCCCAACTTTCATATCAGAAATGGTGATATCACATAATCTAATTCATCTTCATTCCATCGGTATCTACCTGCATGATTCAAACATATGTCTGAATAATAATAATAATAATAATAATAATGATACTAATAATACTAACACACACACACACACACACACACACACACACACATATATATATATATATATATATATATATATATATATATATATCTATATCTATATATATATATAATATATATATATATATATATATATATATATATATATATATATATATATATATATATATATATATATGAATGTGTGGTACACAGATTTGACGAATGGTGAAACACGAGTTACAATATATCGCATTTGTTAACTTAAGATGATCTTGCTCTAGAAACGAAGTTTTGAATATTACACCCATTCATCAGCACAATACCCTCCCCATCCCTCTTTCGCAAATTCACGACATTGGCATTCATGGTCTGATCATTTTCTTGCTTTAAGGAAGCGTTATGATTGGTCTGATGTAATCTGTCACAGTAGATTGCATTTTGACAGTTTCTAAACTATCTGAACATATTTGAAAACTAAGCACGTCCGATTCAGCTATGCATCCCAGCGGGTCAATTGTTGTCAAGGAATTTTGGAGAAAAAGTTTCAGAGATACGAGTACAAGTCTTGTCAGATTTATTCATCAAATATTAATATGAATGTCTGAAGTGTATGTCAGTTTTTATTCCTTCGCTCTATTTCACAATGGCTCAAACTTTCTTTCTTAGCTTTGTATGATTGGAAATCTAATATTTTCACATGTGAAACAATAGGGATATAGGTTTACATATAAAAATATAGGAATGAAAAACATGAAAATTAATTCGAATACATGTTTTTATATTTCACTTGTGTTAATGCGTCTTTAATAGTAGCATGGTATGATTAGAAAGTGTCCGTATTTCACTGAAGTATATGATATGGAGTATGTTTGGTCACATTACTCGACCACGTAACATGATTAGTTTTCTTCGGACTGATAAAACTTCCCCTTAACATACATACACATAAAATTGTCTCGTTATCGCACTCTCTTTCTCTGTCACACAAACACACACACACACACACACACACATTTTCACTCATGTGCCACGCAGATAATGTTAGTACATACGACAATTTGCCTTCATCTCAGCTGCACTGTTTATTTTATATTATGTAGGTCTACATGTTTAACTGATATTTTCTATTTGCACCGAATATGGAGACCAACTCAGTGCACATTCATTCACTTAGGAATAGTGGACTTCTGATGATGCTAGCGTATGCATGTTAGTGTTTTAAAGTCGGTTTACGAACATATGAGAAATACGGCATTATGGTTCTAATGATGCACTATTTCCAACTTTACAATCTATGTTCTGAGTTCCATATTCTGAAATCTTGTACAAAACCGAACCAAATTATAGTCACGTTCCGGTACAAGTAAGTATACGTATTGTAATTTTTGCATTTTGTTCTTTATGTTCTATTATTTAATTTCAACAGTCCATTAATTGTCATTGGGAAAGAAAAATACAAACCATGTGCATCGGGACAGAGCCGGATTTAGAGAAAATTAGTAATAAGTTATTCAACTCTGACAATATGAACAGGTGTGGATTGTGGAGGGGTGTGAGGGGAGGGGGATCGGAAGATGATCATCGCCTCGGGTACAGATTATTCTAGGGCCTGTGTAAATTAGGATATTGACCCATATAAAACCTATGTAAGAGTGACGCTACGACTGAGATTAATCACCTTCTACTCATTGCAAAATGACATAGTTCTTTTAAGTTTCACCTAATGAGAGGGCTTTTTTCTACGATTAGTTCTTAGTATTACCATGTGAATAGATTTCAAATTGAATATCAAACGTAAGCAATCCATTAAATGATGTGTTCAGACTCCTTTAGCATGCGTACTTGTAAACATGTCCATGTATACATCAGTCGGCATAATTTATCGCGAAACGGGAAATGGAAACTTTATATCAAATATAAAATGTATGGAGGTTTAATAGCATCATAAATACTAGAATGTGGAAATCTTTCTCTTCGTATGAAATCAGGAACTGGGTTGACGTTTACGAAGCGAATTGACGGATACACTCACAATTATCACAGGTCAGACATGATCAAAATCAAGGTGGGCAATGTAGGTAAAATATAAAATGCATGATCCAGTCTATTTTCTTTATTGACAACTGTCAGATTTGGGACTCCATAAACAAACAAAAAATTGATAAAACCACTATTTCAAATTACTGCATACTATCTGCAAAAGGATACCCACCTAATTTTACCGAAGAAAGATTGAATATCAGGTGATCATGTTGTCCTCAAACTCCGAGACTGAAAGGGAAATATTAACATGGGCTTGTTTTACGTGCTGGAGCTATCCGTATACAATAAGAAATACTGTGTGTGCAAAGCAGAACATACTTTGAAGTTGATGAGAAAGTAAACAGTATGCTTGGTTAGCAGCAGAAGCATTGTTTCAGTTACAATGCTCAATAAGACATAATTATTCCGAAAGTGACATAAGCCTCAATCGAGTTCTGGATTCGGGAAGTAATTGGAATTGTATTCCAAACAATAATGTGATCGAAAAACGATTTTAAGGACAAAATAATGTTCCTTTCAAACAAATAGCCGATTCATAAAGGGCAACTTGCCTCCCAGAAAAGCTTACCTGTTTACATGGGAGAATACTCAATCTATGAAAGACAACGCTCGTAAAAGACGATTCTCTATTGAAAACGTACACCTTTTTATAAAAAAAATAAAATGATCCTTACAAGCACAATAACCGATACAGACACGGGCTTTTCTGCAAAGGATCCATCATTATAAATGAAAATATTCCTGCTAAAAGTAACCATGCACATTGTTATCCTTCGTAAGGATTGGTCCATATACATCCTTTTAAAGGACATTGCTGTTAAGTTGATTTTGGTAGTTTGTATATTTTGGTAGTGACAATATAATGGTTAGATGTGAAAGGTTAAAATGTTTCCTTACTTGTAAAAATATTTATCTTTCCTCTGTCGTTCGCATTCGTCATTTCTGATCTTACACCAGAACAATTGAGCAATCACGAAATCCTCCATTTTCTCGTTATCGAACATCGTCACCTGTTAATTATTTCGTTCATTCACATAATATTTTACACTTGTATTTTTTGAGTAATGTTTCTGACTTCAAATAAATCCCATGGAATGAATCTTAATATGGGCCAGAATATCTCGAGAGATCCAGCTATGACGAACTACAAAAATGAGCTGAAGCCATCCCTTATTGTTTTAGACCTGCTGGAGTGGCCACCAAAAACGAGATGTGAAGTAACATTTTCAACACTTGTTTCTAACGAGGCCATCATTTGAAAAGACCATTGGTTTAAATTTTCTATTTCGGACAGAAATAACTTCACACTCGTGGATATCATACCTTCGAGTGTTGACTTACCGAATCCGAAATTCCGAAGTGTCACAACAATAAATTTGATTCCACCACATATCGCACGAAACTGCAGTGTTACCTGTCAAAAATCGAGAAATAACTGTTATTGTTATTTGTTTTAGAATGGAATACATAGATGTTTGAGTTTGTTTTATATAGACGACAACCATGATGAATGCGATGAAATATTTCGTCTTTCCAGTTACGCTTACGACGTTTCAAGATAACAGAGACCCTTCGGTTTACTGAACTTAAATTTTTGTTTTATATGGATATGCATTCGATAGTCTTTAAATACCAGATACATTGTTGTCTACATACTGAGATTCCAAAAGAGGTAACTGTCAAAATATAAAGGCCGAGTTGTCATCTCGATCAGATTTAAGTGTTATAGGTGTTCAATATGTTCATTATCCTATAAGACTATGTTCTTATGTATTTATTCATCTATTTATAACCATATGTAACGGCATTTAATTGTATAATTGTTTGGTTCAACACTTGCATGTCATCAAGTTGCAGCACTGAAATCGTGATTTATAATTTTAACGTAGCTTTAAGAGTTTGTCAGTCATATTGCTACGATGTATGCAGTCTGGCAGTTTATAATGATGACCTACAATGCGGCATCATGCCGCAGACATGTAACATGATGTCCCACCCAGTCACATTATCGTAAGGAAAATGTGACTGGTTGGGACATCATGCTACATGTATGCTTGCTGAACTAGGCCGACCAGTTCTGACGTCAGTGAATCAGGGGTGTAAAACTGAGGGTAAAAAAAAACTTGGTGTCAGAACTGGGGGTCAAATAAAAAATGTGGGGGTCAAAAATATACTGACAAATTTGTATCCGACTCGTACTTTTTCAGCTTCAAAAAGGATATTGCAAATTGCACAACATACGCTCTGTCTCTCTCTCTAAACATACAAAATATACCAACATGTACAATTAACAAAATGCATTGTCCATTCAAAAAGTAATTTTATTAGTTCATTTTTCTTTTAAAATCGTACTTTTAATAGTCTCCTTATAATCTTTTTGAAGGAATATTATAGACCAACACATTACATACAAGCCAATACAAGAAGCCTAATAAATCCATTTAACCGAATGGCAGTCAATTTGCTGCCTGTCATAAAATGTGTACTATCATCGGTTTCACTGTACTTCGTCCTAGAACAAATTTATCCAAACATCAAGGAGGCTAGTGATTCATCTTGTTTCTGATAAGTTACATTTGAACTTTAAGGTCTTTCTTTGTTTGCAGCAAAGTTAAAAACCAGCAAAAATCTGCAATGACCCCCTGACCGTGTTCTCCAAATATCTTGTGGCGAACATGGGCAGATTTGTTAAAATTCGTAAACCTTTTCACGAAAGGATTTTTCACTTTTGCAGTCTTCTCAATCACGCTATCATAAGTCACACAGGTAATCCTAATGGATGTGCCGTATTCCAGTCAAGGGAATTATTAGCTTTATCCACTAGTCTACCTGAGTTATACAATAACGTTGGAGTAATGTCCAAGATGTATACAACTCTAGTATGACTAACACTTTCCACTATTCTTGGATTACTGCTTGTTAGTTTGTTCCCAATCCTATTCTTGAGACAGATTAACAGTTGCAAAGAGCTCCCTGGACCCACGTGGATCCCTCTGGTCGGTAATGGAAGGGAGCTGAAGAGTGACCCCGATATAAGAATATCCCTAAGAAGGCTACTAAAGAAATATGGCGACATCTACAAATTATACCTAGGACCCAGTCCAACGATTATCATCTGTGGTTATGAGGCCGTAAGAGAGATCTTCATCAAACGTGGGGTAGAATTTTCAGACAGACCAGCTGCCCATCTAGGGGGACTTATTATTATAGGAGGAAAAGATCACCCTCCTTTTTATCTACGTCTCTTTTTATATTTTTCTCTCGCCCTCTGTACATTTTGTATTCGCCTTCTTTTCTTGGATTTGGTAGTCAATGTTCAATAAAATTATGATAAAACTGCAGTAGCAGGATTTTACCTTTGTTTGGTCTGGAATCCACCACAGCTGCTGTATTTCACGTCCGTGTGGTTTTCATCACACGAAAGTTGGATCTTAGAGCTAACAACCTTTGACCTATGTTTTAGATCTGTTGTCGGTGTCGGCATAAACTGTTAGAAGAATTACTTTCGCACTCGTGTTATTTTTATTGCTCATTTGCTTTTGCTGCAAAATTATAAAATTACAAATTTGCCAACTAGTATCTTAGAGAGCTTTGGTTTATGGTAGATAACGTTCTAAGGTGCATGGAACTCAGAAACATATCATGTAATGGTGACTTATGCCATGCTTTTTGCATACAAGGACTGTATGCATGGTGATTTTGCAGAGCTGCTATCTAATCTAAATATAAACGTTATACTGGTGATAGTGCATCTCTTAAGCAACACTGTACATAGTCAGAGGTGTTTACTTGGGTTTCCATTACAATTAATCATTATACATACAGATGGAGTTTTACACGATTCCTGATCTTAAATGGAAATAACGATGTAAGTAAAATAGTATGTATCTTCTGATCGCTGTGACGAGCAACAAATAGTAAAGTATTTGACGGTATGAAAGCCTGAAAAGTATTGGAGGATTTGACAACCTTAACTTGTAACACAATGAGATATTGCTTGATTCAAAAAGATGTATTAGAAATGTTGTACTATATATGGAGCCAAATATTTAACAATTTGTTTACATTTCACGAAAATAGAGCTCATGTGCATATTTCTAACACAGAAATAAATTAATCAATATTTAATCAATGAAACTCAGAATAATGAAACGAAGTGACTTTTAAAAAAGTGGTTTCATTTTTCACGTGAAGAATGATTTGGAAAGAACTAATTTGATATTGCGTAGGTATATATTTAATCCACTAGTCTAATACATTCATAACTTGTGTTTGTTTGTTTAACATGTATTAGATGACACTCATATGTAATGTCCACATGTTGTCGCATGCATCACATACATTATAAATGGGAATCAGTACCAAGAGGGTAAACAGATGTTATATACATCCAGAAATTTCAGTCTGGGTATGGGATGCTGGCATATGAACTGAACATTTATCCAGAACTAGATCAAAGGTGCAGGCTTAATGGCTATGTGATTAAGAAACCCATAGGTATATGCCCTTAGATAAAACCGTATTCATTGCAATAAAATATACCACGTTATTAAAACACTAACCACGCAAAAGAGACTTATATTTAATGTTTTAGAATCGTTCACATTCTTTTCTCGTTTCCTTATATATTTCTAGTGGGACCACATAACTCATTTGACAAGAATGGGATTTATTTTGTTCAGTGCTGAAACTTAGCAATGATAAGATATGCCACGCGAGCATTCAGCCTAACAATTATAGAATTAAATATCTGTATATTTAGATATAAGTGGATGAATAAATACATGTGAAAAAATTACTATATAATTAAAATATTGAAGTATATACAGCCCACATGGAAACAAAAATGTTCCACACGTATAGTACTTAAATCCAGTCGAGATGACAACTCGACCTTTATCCGGTGACAGTCATTTCATTTGGAATCTCAATATGTAGAAAAAATATATCAGACCTAATAAGTCTATCGAATATATAACCTTACTGAATTTAGCGATTTTCAATTTCAGAAGTAAACCGACAGCGTCGTAATCATAACTGGTAAAGACGAAGTCTTTCACCGCATTAAACATGCATGTTGTCTGTATAAACGAAACTCAAACATCTATTTATTCCAATTTGAAACAAATCACTATAACAGTTATTTCTTGATTTGTTAACAGGTATCACAGCAGTTTCGGGATAAACGTCGAGGAATAAACGGAAATTTAATCTTGTGACTCTACGGAATTTTGGATTCGGGAAGTCAACATTCGAAGCTAAAATTCATACGGAAATGAAGTTATTTCTGTCTGAAATAAAACAAAAACTCAACCAAATGCCTTTTCAAATGATGGCCGCTATACAGACAAGGGTCGGAAATGTTATTTCACATCTCGTTTTCGGTGGCCACTTCAGTCACGAAGATCCTAGGTTTAAAACACTGATGGATGGCTTTAGTTCCTTTCTAAAGTTCGTCTCAGTTGGATCTTCGGTGATGTTCTGGCCCATATTAAGATTCATTCCAGGGGATTTATTTGGAGTCAAAAACATAACTCGAAAAATGCAAGTGGTAAAAGATTTTGTGAATGAACTCACTGAGGAACACGTGAAGAAATTCGATGATGGGAATATCGCTGATTTCGTTGATGCTTTTAGATCAGAAATGAAGAGGGTGGACGACAGAGGAACGAGGAGTAATTTTGCAAGTAAGGAAACCATTTTATTGCCACTACCAGAATAAGAAAACTAACAAAACAAACGAATACAAAATGCCATAAAAAGCAAAGGTATATAGACAATGTCTTTGATGAGAACGAATCCTTTTCAAGACGAACTATGTCCTTATGAATATTATTTTTAATTTGCTTGTTTTAGTAGGAATATTGTCATTTATGAGAATTAGTTCATTTCAGAAGAGGCATTGTCTTTTATGGATTAGTGTATTTGTTAGGACATATTTTATTCTTAATGCAAACGGTGTAGGTTTTGAACTAAAAATTTTCTTTCATGAGCGAGAGTCCTTTATAGGAGCAATATTTCCTCGTATAAAGAGGTGTGCTTTTTCTATGAGACACATTGTCCTTTATAAATCGGGGCATTTGTATGAGAGGAACATTAATGTGTCCTTCGAATACGTTGTCCAATCACATTAACGATAGGAGTATAAGTCCAACTAACTCCCGAATCCAGTCCTCGCAAAGACGAAAATTCATCTTTTCTTTCCATAATATATTGACGAAATCAAATCATTCTTGTTCACTACCTGCCCCTGCTGACTGCACGTGGCACTAGTTTTACAGTATCTGCAGTAAACTAAGAGATTCTTTCACTCGGACTCTCAAAACCGTCATGATATTTATGTTTGTTTCATCCCATCTATTGAGGCTTACAGTAATTTCCGTCTTAGTTTGTCTGCTTTAAAAGGTGACATTGCTATTTATATTTCATTTAATTGTGTATTACTTTATTCCATGATTATATATATATATATATATATATATATATATATATATATATATATATATATATATATATATATATATATATATATATATATATATATTAATCTATCTAGAAAATCAAGTTCATGACCAGCCTGTCTGAAGACATATATTTTGTATGCAACGCAATATCTACCTAATATAAATTTTACATTAAATATTCAAATCATTATTATTTAAAGGTAACATATGTATTGTAATCTGAGTCTAGGAAGTCATTTTGCAACTTATAAATTCTTAAACCTGTTAACAACTATGAATGTTTTAGAAATGAGACAGACCCACTTCCTGGCTCTTATATTGTGCCATAGCTTTATATATCAATATTGTTTGCTTGAAAAATTACTCATTCCTACCTTAAAATCCGAAGTGTAATCAATCTTATCTTCTGCTCAGATTTTAATTTTGGGCGGTATTTTTTTTATTTACGCTATTCACTTGAATTACAAAGTGCTGAGTAACACTTAACCAATATTCTGGAATTAGAGTGAATTCAGTCAAGTGCAGTTTTGGATTATATTATTATGATACGCCAAAAACTGTGAACACATCACCACATTCCAGGTCATTGGAACATTAGGACATTCAAGACTATTGACACATCAACACATTCAATATTATAATCTATTTGGAACAACTCCGGCATTGAAGTGGAACTCTATTCATTAGGACATGTGATAAAAGGTTTAGGACTGTTTGGGATTTAATTCACGATACTGTAAGTTCTTTTTCAATTTCACTTTTTATTATAGGGAAGTACATCATTGTGTTGAATTTTCAATATGTGTTGGTTTTCGCTCCTTTACGTTTCTGAGATTAAGACAAGATACTCGTAACAAGAAACGTATTGTTTTTTCTTCTTCCTATTTCGAGCATATTTAAATGAATTTGTTGTACCTAAGTGAACTTAGTCTCTGCGTTATGAGACATCAAAGTGCATGTCTTTATATCACTAGAAAAACGTGTTTGCAGTTCGTGTTCACGGACACTATTTATTTAACAGTTCTAGCACAGAGCGTGTCTCTGACATTGTTAACGTAGTTAACTATTAATCTTTCTTTATTTTGTTCCTTCGTCATTTCAGAACATTCAGTGATGATAAAATTTTATATGTGTAATATATTCAACGCCAGCGAAGCTTTACATGATTCTTGCTTCTCCTTTGCAAACTGTTCATTGTCGGATATACGCAGCATGTGCGTCAATTTCTCTGAGATTACACTGTTGACAGTTCTAAGGAAAAAAACAAAGAATATGGATAAAGATACAATGTAAAATGCTGAAAGTACTGATGTATTTATCACTGAAATTCATGATGTATGTAGTCCTGCCTGGCGAGTGACGCCATTGACCCCATCCCACAACGAAGATGCGTGGAAAATTACCTACTGATACTGTTACACCTAGATGATCGAGGAAGCTGTCACTTCCCCAACACCATATACGCCGTCTCTTGAGCTACTAGTGGGTTATTCTGTACAGCAGACGACATCAGAGGTGATTAGTTATAAATGAATGTTTCCCATTCCATCCGACTTATTCTGTTTTATGCGAGAATTTAGGCAGTCTGAGGAAGTTTCCACCAACTTCAAGGTGGTCCATGGTGCGTAAGTCCCAACGCCCTGCATGTTCGAGCACGGCCTTAGGCATTATAAGCAGGGGAGTATGAATGGTATGAATAAGCTGTGCCCTGTAGCATCATCTCCAGGTGATGACGTAACGGCTTTCGATCTTAACGTCTGACCATCAGCCCATACTTCTCAGTGATCGTATGGGTTATGTTGTGTATCATTTCACGACATGGAAATTTAGCTTTTCCGCGATCGTATAGATAGATCCGTGGTCTCTCCTATCATGACCACTTCTCTGGCTGTACCACTGCATATACTACCTTCCGTACGAGGGACTCCTGTTCCAATCGGTTCTGATTCGACATGCCCTCGGTACCGATCTGGCAACTGCATCCTTCTGATACGGCAAGCCGCTTGCTTCTGGTGCATCCTCTTGGACTGTACCGTTATAGCCTTAGAGATGATTGCCTACTCCTTTGGGAAAGCATTATCGGGAATTAGATCTTGATTCCAAACAGGATGACCCACATATTGGGTGTTATCATAAACCTGAAATTATAGATGTAAAGCAGCTACAGAGGAACTTTATCGAGTAGTGTCGAACTCAGAATGTCCACCATCTCACTCTGTTACAGCTGATAAGGACGATGAGGAAATCAGTCGCCCGCTTCATCTCTTGTAATCGCAAACCAAGGAACATGACGTCAATTTTATTCCCTTCCGTTCGGCTTAAGCATACGTTATGTGGCTTTTAAAATAGTATTCAACTCTATCGCCTTCATGTTCCGTGAGACAGCATTTACTCCCACGGCGGCGTACTTCTATGAAGTCCTCGAGAAACATACGGTAGATTGTATTTTATTCAAATAATAGAACCAATACATTTAACTGTAACATCATCTACGCTTTATTATCGGAAAAAATTGTCCGATATTGTTACACTCAAAGATGCATTTTAGTACTCACTTCAACCTCGTACGTCTTCCCAGCCTCGAGTGGTCTGAGACGTCAATCTAGCAGAGCATATATCTATCAGGAAATGGGTTACAGATATGGAGTTTCTGCATCTCCTCGGATTATTTAATACAGCAAAGGCTTTTTGTCCTGCTCGGTTGCATCTACACGCGCGCATTGCAGATGACGTGCTCCTGCAATAGCGACCGTTTCGAATAGTTCCCCAACCATGCGGTTGTTTACCAGATTTGCTTGCTACGGGGGCCACCAATGATCGATATTTTCGCAAGCAGCTGGAATCTAAAACTGCCCATAGTAGTTTATCCGGTACCCGATCTCAAAGTTTCGTCAGTCGACGCTCGATTCTCTCATTTGGGAGAAACTGGATCCACGATATTTTCGATCTAGCAATAGATCTACCCAATAATATCCAGGCGTAGCAGAATCTTATCATACAGCACCGGACCCACGTGTTTCATCCTTGCCCTTACTGCATATTTCTTTGTGTTTAGTCCTTTTCTGGAGAACCTTTCAGCAAAATAAATTTAGTCATCCAGTTTTAGAAAGAAGTACACTAGCTAGAACACCTGCCTTAAAGGCGTAGGAACTGAAGTGGCTTAGTTTTAGTGACTGATGCAATGGCACAAACATCGTCACTTTGGGTTTGTCTGCCCCACAAATAGCTAACTATTTTTTGTTTGTCTGTTCGAGGGGAAACTTTTTTCTCCTATAACTCTTAAGGGCTATCATTTCGGAGGCGTTCCATCATCATGTTTGAGAGGATCTTGGTCATGCCTATGATCCCTTGGACTTGACCAATCGTGAGGTCCACTGGCCTAAATCACTCACTTTGTTTATGAAGTGGAATTTTTATAGGTTCTAACGTGGCTGAATTACACATTTCGAGTAATTAGACATGACATCGCTGAAGTTCCTCTCATACAAAACCAGTTTCCTTATAGATTTAACATCTACACTCAGAGTCAATGTATCACATGCCCTCTGTTGATTTAATATACCTTCAGTCTTAATCAGATACCTCTGCGGTCTTTATGACGCAAATCGGTTTCGTCGCCAAAGAACGGGTTGCCGTCAGTGTCCAATCAAGACATCAGCATACGTCCTCTCTGTAGACCAAGCACATACGCTATAACTATCTGAAGCTGACTTGTCCAGTTCGTGGATCTAGTAGACGACTACCCCTTAATCCCTCTCATCGTGGCTGAAGTGTTTCAAACATAAGTTTATTGGAATAAAAAGTGTTACCAGGTTACTTTGCTCTCTGGCTAAATTTACAGATGCCCTTCTCTATAATAAGGGTCTTGTAAGTTTATTCAGATGTGAGGAAGACATTGCATTTTACCGATGAGGATATGGTATTTGTTACATTATGTGGGACAATGGCAGTTTGAGGTTTGCGAATGATAGGCTCACTCAGTGTGCTGGACTAATTTGCTGAAATACTGTTATATTGAAAGAAACATATAACCTCCTCAGATTGCAAATTAAAATATCCAATTTGAATTAAATTCATTTCAAGGGAAAAACCTACTATACCGAAATAATATGTCATTCAATGTGACAATCCGATTAAATTATATCAAGGTGGGTTTACGCAAAGAAAACATGACGCTATTTGTGCATCTCATTTTTATTTTTTTGTGTGTCGTTGATGCAAGCCAGTGATTTACAAGCACACATACACACATGTATTCTTATTGAAAAAGTCCACATGACACTTTGCTCACAAGAAATTTAAGTTGAAACGTAAACATCGATATAGTTTATAGGTATTTCTACGATGAACAAATATATTTTTCTTATCCGTTCCAAATTATCTCGATTTCATAAGTATTAAATGACCATTCATGTAAATTTCTAGCCGTCATCCATTCTGCGGATATTAATTATGCTCATTTCCTTGACCTATGGGTGTTCTTGCTTTCTAGACCCTTCATTTGGTTACCTCTCACTCAGTTGCTCACCATGTATGTAAGTAGACTGGTGCCAAAAGTCCCCCCTCTAATTTGAAAATGAAGATATTGACTAGAACGCACGATCGAAAGTTAATATTTGTAATGCGAAACGTGAGAAAAAGCTTTATCTCTATCGCCATTGTCCACTATCCAAAACATGCGTTGTGTTTTGCACTCTTGCACAATATAATATACTTCTTGTTGCATTCTTGCTTTCGAGATAGAAGAGAAAAGAATATTGCATTCATACCCAACCCACGTTTCCTTCACCATCTGCAGACTAATGAATGTATAATAATTCAAATACACTTAACGTGTTTGGTTGTATATATAATTCTTTCGCATAATGGTCATATTTGGTGAAACTTAGTTCGGAATGTTTAACTCATTAATGGTTTCAGTTTTATCCAGGGTTATTCAGGATCTCGAAATGAAACATTCGACTCCACAGGAAACGCTTTTATCATTATGTTCCTTTTAAGTGTGATTCACTTTCGATAAAATTAGCAGACTGAAAAAGTAAAATATATATTATGTAGTCAAATATTAATGACGTGGAGTAACTAATTATGTAATTCTTTCTCCTTCCGAAATCTCTGTCTCTTTGGTTCACCAAGTTTTCCCCTGTATGAACCATGTGCCATTATTTGAAGAGCAGTTACCGCTTAATGAATATTAATAAGACTTACGAGGCATTGTGACTATTTGGAATTTGCGAATAACATATCTACTATAGCTATATCAACAGAACACCATTTTCAATAATGTACGAAAAAAATGTTTGCAATAATATATAGTGAAACGTATTTTCAGATTCTTGACATATAAAACAAGTCTTTGAAGAATGTCGATTCTTTTTACGAGCTTGGTCAGTCTTTTATTTTCCACCAACACCTAGCATGACTATATCCTCACATCACAAACGCATGTACGTGAGCTTGCGCGCTAATCCGACAAAAAGTGTTTCTTTGCTGCGCCCATACAAGAAGATATTAACTTGGGGTAGAAGAATTTAACTAATATCAACATTGATATAAACTTTTATTATCATACCACTATACCACTCATGATTACGGTTTCAAATCCCAAAACCATACGGTGCAGCCTCTTACACGAAGATTTCATTTCGCTAATAAACATTCGAACCTTTACCCGAATTTCACTGTCGGTAAATCAGGGATGTTCAGAATATGTGGCCAGAGTCGCAAATTAAGACGTAACGAGATTACCATTTCACACATGTGTTTTCATTCTATTGGTGATTTCACCTCGTAGCTGTTGTTCTGATTCGAATATGCTTACGTGTAGTTAACAAAGAGGTTCTGCCATAGTTCTTCTATTAATAAGGTTATTATTAGTATTATTGTTTGATGGCTCGGCCTTCGTCAGGTGCAGCCATCAAACACACTATCCAATTATTGATATTACTTATACAACAGTCATCCATTCCTCTTTCAGGTGAACCGTGCGATTGTGCATTATTGAGGCCTGGTTTTACGTCTGTGTGAAATTATACTGACTAGGCCATGGAATAATGTCTGAAACGATCATTCTTTTCATATTCATTTGTATGTAGGGCGCCAATCATGAGCTTCGCAAAAGGTAACACATACACACTCGCAGATATATTTGGAGCTTTAGTACGTGTACTAAATAGCCGCTGTTAGTTCTCTGGAACATAACGAGTTTGAAGCGTTTCGTAATCCTGCGTCAGGTATCATTTATACTTCCGCACTTACACAAGGATATTTTGTGCAATATTTGTCAGCCTTTTGCTTGTAAAACCCTTGACAACTATGATGATTTATAACTCAAAGCAGATGCGTTTGGGCAATCTGGATTACTGCCATTTAAGAGTACAGGTATTAAACCGCTTACATCTTTCGTTACCGGAATTGGTTTGGCTTGGGTTTTTGAGGGAGTAGAACATACATTTTTAGATACAGATACAAATAGATTTTGGTAAATGCATTAAAGAAAATTCTAACTGGACGCACGTTTTATTCAACAACGCGTCCCAAGCTAAACCAGTTCCGGTGAAGAAAGCTGTGAGTGTTTAATGCTTGTACTCGCGAAAGGCCATACCTCAGATCTCATCAAATTCATTTGCTTTTATACAGCGTTTCTGGGGCCAGTGGGTAATTATTGTGGCTGCTTTGAAGATGTTCCAAGGTATTACAGGTCAATATAAAAGATGCATCCGAAGTTTCCGTTTTCATTATACTCTCGTATGCATTATTCACTTGCACTAATGATAATTCCGTTTAAATTCACTGACCGGCATGGTATGCATTATTGCCTACAAGCTGCATGTTTCAAGTAGATGGAGGAATCGTTTGGGACAGAGGGATCGTGTCCGTGAAATAGTGGATTGGTGGAATCAGCGTATGGGTGGCTCGCCATCAAAATCGCATCATAAAATCAACGTTTCACAAACAGAATTTTGTAAATGCATTCAACAACTTCAGCTGGACGCACGTTTTATTCAACAGTGCGTCTACGCAAAGCCAATTATGGTGAAGAAAGATGTGTGCTGTTTAATGCTTGTACTCGCGAATGACCGTACCCCAGATCTCCTCAAATACATCTGCTTTCAAATATAGATCATGATAGTTGCCAAGGGTTTTACAAGCAAAAGGCTGACGATGCATTGTCTGAGTTTACGATGTCTTTTGCAGACATACTTCAGGAGACAACCGCAAAAGGATTGCCTCTGTGGGTGGTGACGGGGTTTCAGCAGACTTGTACATCCGCGCATGTATTCGTACAGACACTCCTTTGCAGGTGAATTAACTGAATGATTTGGTATGTAATCTTTAAACAGTCATTGCTAAGGTTGCTAAATTTTGAAATAATATATGCAGTAAGTGAATCAGTGACAATAACAGCTGAATACTGGGAAGACGTTCTCAATCATTACCAACCACGTGTGTTTTTACGGCCTGCATAGCCCACGTGGGAATCTTGATATAATACTGCGATGCTATTTCAGGTAGTTGCTTCACGGTTAACTGAGGCGCCTCTGGAGAAACTCAGAAAATTACAAGTATGTCAGTTTGTCTCATTCTCTTTGGCATTTGTATTCCACGCTCTCGCCCTAGTTGCTTTAGTTGATGTTGTCGTTTATTGCTACAATCATAAATTCGGCGAGTCTTCGTCAGCACGCAATAATACTTGCGGACAGATGTTTCTGGTAAGGACAGATGAACATGCCGCTATTCTCAGTTACCACCTTTAAGACATAATCTAGAATCAAACCCAACACACAACGCCAGCAAAATCACAGACATGTGCGTATATATCATGTAGCTAAGTTATTCATTTATTGTAATCTGAAAAAGTGGGCAAATGGCATTCAAATAAATAGTCGCGAAGTCTGAATAATCAGTTACAAGTATATCTGCAACATTTTGTAAAATTTGTCTTAAAACAATGTCGACCCAATTAAACTCAATAATAGTTACCTGGCTAAAACCTTAAATGGTGTGTGTAAGAAAAGGCCTTTAATAGTGGTCGGCCGGTTTACCACCCGAACGTTGATATAAATCATGACATTATTTAGTGGATAGTGGATGCGTATGTGTTTGTATCTATACTCGCTTCATACTTGCTTCTTGCTAGTGCCAGAACTTGTAAAGACATCGATGGTTCTGTCACATTTCAGAAGCGTGTATATAATAACCAGTTGTTTGGTTACTGATCAACGCTGAAGTCTTCTAATCTACACAATTAACCTCTAATAGTTTCGTCTCATAATAACTATGATTGGCGGACATGAGTAGCCATGTGATGTGAGGACAACGTCATGAATTTGATGTGACACGCTTTGACCTTAATTACCAACACATGTGTATCATTTTGCATTCAATGACATATTTTCGTCTTTCAGGGGATTATTTAGCAGCTATAGTAATGGATCTTTTTATTGCAGGAACGGAGACTACATCAACCACAATCACATGGGCTTCATTCTACTTGGCAACAAGACCTGATATACAAAATCGGATCTCTGAAGAAATTAAAGACAATGTTGGGACTGAGAGACTCTCATCGATGCAGGATGAGCAGAGCCTCGTTTATACCGAGGCATTCATAATGGAAGTTTTAAGAATGTCCACCATCGTAATTTTAAACATAGCACATGCTCCAGTGACGGACGTTTGCATTCGTGGTTACAACATTCCCAAAGGCATGCGAATTGTACCAGACATCCACTCTGTTCTGTCGGATACTAGAGTTTGGGGTGATCCTGAGAACTTCAGACCGGAGAGGTTCGTCAGTGAGGAGGGAAGATTGTTGAGACAAGACAAATTCATTCCGTTCTTCACTGGTAAAGTTTGACTGAAAATTTATATTTCAAGATTCCGAACAATTTCCGTTCTTCTTCCCGAGCAATGTGTTTGAGCATGAAATCATATACATTAAATTTTCTACAAAAATGAAAGGTAATGATGTTAGAGAAAAAAATTAATCAGTTCTCTCCTTTGCAAATCAGCAAAAGATCCAACATTAACATTGTTTGATGGAAATGAATTTTATTTTAAGATAAACTTTGTATATGTATAACAATGCCGGACATTTGTTAAACGCTAGTTAGGTACAAATAAAAGAGTAAATAACAACTTGCTAAAAAAATTACTAGCTTAAACAGGAACCTTACATGGATGTCAAATTTTTCTACAGCATGGTGGGTTCGATTTTGGGAACAAAAGAATTTTATGTATGTATATATAATGTGTGTGTGTGTGAGTGAGAAAGAGAGAAAGAGATAAAGAGTCTCTGTCCATTTGCTGCAAACATCGCCGATTTAATGCGCTAATCGCATTGATGCATCGCCCATTCAAGTCAAAAGACCGTTTCAATTTATGAGTTCAAATAAACCATTTAATGTCTGACCAACCGCCTTATTGACCCTTTCTAAAATTTCACGGAGATGGAACTGTCTCGGTGAGTCCTTGGCACAAATGGAGCTGTTTCTTTTCATCAGTGCTCTTGTCCAGAGATTTGTGCTAATGCTAGAGAAACACGCGAAACTGGATATTAAAGATGTGTATGGAATCTTCGTCGCTACTCATTCACCTAAACCTTTCTACATTCGGGCTATTCTGAGACATGATGAAGCATGATACGGAACATTTTATGGAATTATGACACACTTTAATGTCTACAGGTTGTATAGCATATTAGGTTTTATGTATCATGATATATAGATTTATTAATGTTCGCTGTTCCATGTTTGGGTGCGTGTCTGTGTCCATTCTTCCGCTTAAACATTTTTGAGATGAGAAATATGTTTGCATTATGTACAACGTTTTAATAAACATTTAAAACACGTGTCTTGAAATGTTCATCCATTTCTTAACTTTATTTGCCTTAGTACTATTTTCCCTCACCAAACTAGATATTTTTAATTTAATTCCTTGACACCATCGTTTATGTCATCTCCCATTTACTGTTTCACTCTCTCGCACATGAGTATTTTGTACAGACATGTATTAGTATAATAATAATAATAATAATAACAATAATAATAATAATAATAATAATTATAATAATAATAATAATGAGGACTTTGTATAGCGCCTAATCTTTAGAAGCTCTAAGCGCTTTACAACATTAGACAACACCTATAAGATAATATAAAAAAAACATTTAAATATATGATTACAAAAACAATTACCGTGAAATTAGAAAACATGCAACACATGCTGAGAATATTTAAGGTAGGAACCATTATTAGGTCTTTAAGCTTGTTCTTGCAGTCGAAATAAGTGAGTTTTGAGAACACTCTTGAATGAGATCACTGTGTTTTTGTGTCTAAGTTCAGTGGGCAATTAATTCCACATTGCTGTGCCCCGGTACTGAACCACATTAAGGTTGTATCATGAATGCCAAATGCATGCTGGAGACGGTGAAGTAATGTATCATGGTGTGTTGTGTCAAATGCTGCAGACAAATCAAAGAGGGTGAAGACTTTAATCTCTCCACTATCCAAAGCAGAGAGAATATCATTAACTACTTTTAGAGGAGTAGTTTCAGTTCTGCGGCAAGGGCGATATGCATATTGTACATTGCTGAAAATACTGTTTGAATTTAGATGAGACACAAGCTGGGATAGAAAAAACCTTTTCTGAGATTTTTTATATGAAAGGGAGATTAGAAACTGACCGGTAGATCTTTAAATCGTTATGTTCTAGTGTTGGTTTCTTCAGCAGAGGCTTTATAATGGCAGTTTTGAAAATTGATAGAAATGCAGTTTTAGACATCGTGGTATTTTTCATATGCATGTCAAAACTGTCTAAATGCTGCTTGTAATCAACGCGAGTAATATTGACTCTTTTGATGAAAAGCTTTATCTCCATTACTTGTTAATGTTTAAGTAGATTGTAATATTCACCATTCTGTACATTCAGCATATGTCACTTTCTTTTTGCTCCATTTATTTTGTTACCACAGTCAGTTAATGTATGTGAGCCTGGAATACTAGTTTGTTTTTAATTAGCCAATTGCATAAATACTTACAGAGGGAACTGAACGCTTACTACATTATCTTTGTGCGTTATGATCAAACCATCAGGAATTCCACCTACTACCGGAACCTCTGCAATATACAATATATCCCCAATATACCTAAACATATATATATATATATATATATATATATATATATATATATATATATATATATATATATATATATATATATATATATATATATATATATATATATATATATATTGCAGATCAATGTGAAATGTTTCTATTTCTCTTTCTTTTATTAAAAACAGCAACTCCATCTATTAGATCCTTGTGTACTATTTTAAATCTAACCTTGTTTTACAGCAATTCTATTTTTCTAGAATCGTTCTTATTCCTGCATTTGCCAGTATTTATGTTTAGTTTTAATTTCAATTTCAAAGTTTTTCTGCCTGATTTCGTACTAACGTAGTTACATATTTTATCTCAGTGATAAAGGTTGAATTGTATTTATTTTTGTTGTCGTTGTTTTAACAATTGGTGGTTTCGACCCTCGATGGAATTTAGTTTTTGAATGTGTTGTCTCGCTAGCTATGAAACAAAGTCAGCAATATGTATAGGTGTCCTTTCAATGTACATAGTAGAGGGTGAGGGAAGTTAGAAAGTAGAGAGAGGAGTGACATTATAAGCATTTCGAAACTTTAAATTATTAATTTTAAATTCACAGTTGAACAAAATATTCCAAATGGTATCAACAACGAGTGAACTTTGGTGCATTGTATATATTGCATATTGTAAAACGAAATAAATTTATGTTTCGTCATAATTTCAAAGGTTTTGTTGCGTGATTTCGCACTACCGTAGTTAAGGTAATTATCTCAGTAATAAAGGTTGAATTGTATTTATTTCTCTATGTTGAAATAATTAATATTTTCGACACTCGATGACATTTAGTTTTTGAAAGCGTAGTGGCTCGAGCCATGAGACAAAGTCAGCCATATTTATCGATGTGTTTATAATATGTAAAGAGTAGAGGGAGAAAGAGAGAGAGAGAGAGAGAAAGAGAGAGAGAGAGAGAGAGAGTAGAGGGCAGAAGAGCGAGGGGTTACAGTATCAGCATTTTAAAACTTTAAAGTTATTAATGTTTTGATTCGCATGTTGAACAAAAAATCTTCCAACTTTGGTCAGCAGCGATTGAGATGTTCTGCTATGTAATAAGTTATATATTGTGAAACTAGATATTTTCACTCTCTCTCTCTGTCAAATCGCAAAACCCTCTCCGCGCACCACGAATCCATACATGTAATTATGGATTTCCAGAGCACTCTTGTACCTTCCATTGCCAGAATGTGCCTAAATAGTTTTTCAAATTAATGAGCAGCAAGATATGTATTTATTCTGCACCTTCAGTTTGCATGGCGATTAAAGTATTTGTGATGTTGCTTATGAATAGTTTGGCTAACTGATATTGTTTAATGTAACATATATGAAAAACATTTCCCTCTTAGAGAATAACATGGTGTTAATGTAATTGTGCAATTGAAGGATTTTTTAATGATCTTGTTAACTGTTTCCGTTGTACAGACTGCTCAATCATCTGGACATGCGGGGCAAACAGAACTTAAGGAATAAATTGCATATAAACTAAAAAAATTACAAATACGATAAGATGAATCTTTCTCGTAAGGAAGGACTGAAACTAGCATTTAGGAAAACGTGTGTAACACAATCGGCAATAACTATAATGATTGATATGATTGTATCAGCGTTTCGTTGTTTACCTGTGATATTTTTAGATTTATTTTCCCTTGGTCTCAGGACCAGAACAAATTCGCACATTGTGTACATTTAGACTCCTTTGTTTTAAAATGCACTGTTTACTACCTCTCGCACATTTCAGACATACATACATACATACATACATACAGATATATATATATATATATATATATATATATATATATATATATATATATATATATATATATATATATATATATATATATATATATATATATATATATAGAGAGAGAGAGAGAGAGAGAGAGAGAGAGAGAGCGTTCGGTATCAGACGCTAAATCCTATTTTCAAATGTTATTTAATTTCGTTTTGCAACCAATATTAATCAATGCCCGATTTATCAATCATTTGTTTTTCAAATTATATTGTGATGCTCGGTAACACTGCTTGTTAAAAAAAATGCATTACCGTAGTTATTCAAGAGGTTTTTTCACCAATAAATGTTTACCGTTTGTCACTGTGGATTGCAGATACACTGATTATTGTAAAGGTTACACATAACAAGTAGTCACGTACGTTTAGTCGCTGACAGTTTATAGATGAGGAAACTTCAACCCATAACAAACGAAGCTTGAAATCAAGTAAGCGTCGGCAATAAGAGAAGCCCCCTAAAATTGTTTTACGGTTAGATATAACTCATAAACTAGATACAAGCAATCAATACGATCTTATGTTACATTAAGAAAATTTGTATATTACTTGTCAATATTTACTTTTCGAGTTTACAAAAAAGTGTAATACTGTCTTGCATTAAACATCTGCGTTTTTGTCATATCATTGTAACAAAATATAAGGAAAACGTGTGATCTATTTGTAATTTACTATCATTTGTTTTCATTGGGGCGACAAAACAGTCCCCTTATAACCTATGCACACAGGTGCTCTTTGTAGATACATACACACACATTTGTTCGTTTTTGTTTTATGAATATATTTTAATGCGCTAAATTTGATTAATTTTTCCTGCGCTGCGCTTCTTAAGCATGCTAATATCTAGGTAGTTTCTACTTGTGCTGAGCTTGCATGTTTGTAGAGATGGAGATCAAAATATACAATATATGTACATTTCATAGTCCACTATTTCTTTTGGAATTGGAAACACATGATGATGACACCAATTAATTTGGTTGAAAAGATCGATTCAGTTTAATGACTTTCCATGCTAGAAAGGTTTGTCTGTGCTGTTATAGTTAAATTATACTCGTCATATATCTGTTTCTACAAAGATGTTAGGTATACCTGTAAGTAGAAATGTGTAAGATATACCTGTAAATACAAAGATGTTAGATATACCTGTAAATATAAATATGTAAGATATACCTATAAATACAAAGATGTAAAAATGCATATAAATACAAAGATGTAAGATACACCTATAAGTACAAAGATGTAATATATACCTGCACATATAAGGATGTAATATATATCTGTAAGAAAAAAGATGTAAGACGTGGCTCTAAGTAAAATGATGTAAGATATAACTATGGGTGCAAAGATGTGATATATTGTAAGTACAAAGATGTAAGATAGTCACATGCACGATGTAAGATATACCTGTAAGTACAAATATGTAGGATATACCTGTAAATACAAAGATGTTAGACATACCTGTAAATATAAATATGTAAGATATACCTATAAATACAAAGATGTAAGATATACCTATGAGTACAAAGATGTAATATATACATGTAAATATAAAGATGTAAGATATACCTGTAAAAAAAGACGTAAGACATAGCTCTAAGTAAAGTGATGTAAGATATACCTATAGGTCCAAACATGTGAGATATAAATGTTAGTACAAACAAATACGATATAAGTACAAAGATGTAAGCTGTAAGACAGTCACATGCACGATGTAATATATACATGTAAGTACAAATATGTGGAATATACATAAAAACAAAAATGTAAGATGTACCTGCAAGTACAGATATGTAAAACACATACATGCAATATTAAAGATATATATATATAGGTACAAAGATTCAATATGCACTAGTAAATACCAAGGTGTAAGATATACATACAAGTAAGTGATAACTGCAAACTATTTGTTTTCTATCACATGAACTTGCTCAGATGTCATCTTGTTGGAAATAAATTGCAACATTCCTGCACAGATTACAGGCACACATTCGGATGAAAATATATGCTGAACATACATTTAGAAGCAATGCATCTTGATTGTCTGCAAGTGTGTGTTACGTTCATTCAGTAAATACATGCTTTGTTATTAGAGCATGCAGTGAACGGAAAGCATATTGTCCCAACCATTAATGTTCCTATCTACGAAAATCAGTGGACAGAGCGATATATCGAAATGCTTTGTGAACTTTATTATCGTATTTGTTTCTTTACCACTGTTTGAATTATATAAGGTTATTACGGTTTCAATAATCGCCTATTTGCTTTCTCAATTTATCAATGAGATTTCAGAGACATAGGCCTAGTGTTCAGATAAGCTAAGTATGTTTAAAGGAACATAATCATGAAATGCCAAGATGCAAATGATAGGGGGTACTTTTTCGAATTAGAGGCATTTAAGTCTGGAACGAAATTTCAGACATGCAGTTGTGAACTTAGATTAATTTTCTACTATGTGAAACGTCATTGTCACAGTTGCTGACTTAGGTCAATTTTTTACTATGTGAAACGTCATTGTCACAGTTGCTGACTTAGGTCAATTTGTTACTGTGTGAAAAGTCAATGTCACAGTTGCTGACTTAGGTCAATGGTCATATATTCATTTGCACGAATACTTCATAGATGTTATATCTCCTAAAGTTTAGGCATGAGAAGTTGATTTCATTTTTAATGTGTGTATAAACTGCACATGAGCACGGTACGTAATGTGAGTCACCCAAACAGTAAGTAACCTTTCTTAAAACAATCGATCTGTATTACACATTTGCTCAGCTCTTGTTACGTACAATATAGTATATTATTTTTAGCCATCCTGCAATATCCATATCAGTCGCGACTATTTGATCTGAATATTTTGAACACCAAGCTGAACTGCTAGACCATCTTGCTGTAATTAATTGTTCGATCTCAAAAATAGTCTCGATCATATTTTCTTGGTTCATTATAAAGTAAATGTATTTCTTTAAGAAAACATTTTATCGAGGCCAATTTGACAACGTGTTGGTGTACCGTGTAAACGTATTGTGATGAGTCCATGCGGGATTTGTCTGAGCGTATGCGAAAAAGTACGAAACTTATTTATATTTATGTCTGATGAATATTCCGTATTGTATGCGTGTCAACACCGTTAAGAATAATCAACAAAATACAGTTGTATCCGATCACCTTGGGGGATTTTAGTGTACGTCTGTGTACCATAAATGACATCTGTGTTTTATGTATGCCTCGTGAAATACTTCCAGATTGAATTGTTTGTTTGTGAACCATGACATCATCGTAAACCACAAGATTATTCACACGTACACCCCCTTCCATCAAAATCTTTGATGAACGGCGCTTCAGTGATGTCAGTGATAAATTAAATAACACCTATATCGCCCGCGGTATCATTGAATGCCTTAAGAACATTATAGTACGGTCGGGAATCCACAGACAGTGCCACTAAATAACTTATTTCCAATTTGAGCTACCTCATTATAAGACGGAGCAACAACTGCGTTTTACCATGCCCAAATTTGAACAAATATAGTTAACATTGGATCATTCTTGACCAGTGCTGGCTTGCGCGTGTATGAAAGGTCAGTCTCATTCATATTGCACGAATACTGTATTATTTATAATCATGAGTTTATATTGTGCTTGATGCAAGACGGTCGCGGATACAACCGGGTAAAAGCAACAACGTCGTAAAGGCGATCACTTACCAGCAAGTATGCCAAATGTGGCTCTAAAAAAAAATTGTGAGAAGCTTCACAGTCAATGGCGGCGATATTGCTGAGACACTCGTAAAATTACCAGGTACGCCATAGGCTAAGGACCCAGGGGAAAAGCATCTTCCAGGATATAAGTATTGCGGTCATGGAACACGAATTGATATTAGACTTGACGAAAGAATGTCAACCAAAAGCAAATGGATTTCCAGTAAATGCGGTTAATTATGCGTGCCATACTCATGATGTCGCGTATAAAAATAAAGATCTGTATCAACGTCATATCAAGCTGATTCACATGTTGAAATCTATAAACAAAATAACATATTCGTGAATCACTCGCAAACTTGTTGCTAAGATCAGGGATGAGTGGTAAGTTAGCCGTGGGTGCAGGTAAGTAATTGTCAACTAGTTAGTAATAATGGAGTAGATTTATTGTAGTCTAAGATGAAACCTGAAGGGCACAACAGCCATTAGCAAACTCTCCATGCAGCAGTTGTCACACCTTCAGTTTCCGCAGATTGGTTGCCTTAATAATCAATATGGCAAATGTATTTGCAACGTACCAAAACTATCGAGTATGGAAGGTTTGATGTCAGCACGTCGAACGAAGATCTTGACGCACATATCATGATTTTGTCAAAATGCCGCCATTGGCACATCACGTAAACTGCACACATACAAATACGCGTTGACAGTCCTTGATATTGCAAGTAGATAATCAGAGGAGGATGCGGTATGGACTAATACAACAACTGAAGTCTCAGCCGCGTTTTAACGATATTATTTACGTGGTGGCCTGCAATGACCACAGCTATCATTGGTTGATCCTGGCAAAGAATTTCTCTGTGTAGTAAGATTGCTGAGGCGACACCATAACGCTAAGATCAGACGTGTACACATCGCGGTACATCGTGCTAAGTTAATCGTTGAATGATTTAATTTAACACTTGCTCAGCCATTGTCTGGACATCTGTACGCACAGGAATTACTGACCATGGTCAGATCTCATGAATGGGCTACCAGACTACCTCATGTGAAAACCGCTCTCAACAGTGAAGTCACTCGTGAAATTCCTATAAAACCCATCGATGTGATCCTGAAAAAACACATCCTGAGTATAAGAATCTGTTGAACTTGAGGGTGATGCAAGCTACTGATCTCGTCTGGACTGTAAACACACATGAAATTTCGAGGATGGCAAAATCAATTGGCAGGCCTTCAATTTACAGACTAGATTCAACAGCTCCTCAACGTGGATTTTGTCCGTGGACGATTACAGGTAATTCCTGAATATATACAATTACCACCAGTTTGGATTCGCTCTAGGAAAGAAAGAAAGATCGGAGGTTGTTACTCGAGGGAGTTCGCTCCCCTAAGTCTGTTAAATTCAAGACATGTCATTGCGAAGTTTTCGCGTGTGGCCGAGACAATTATCAATTATGCGCACGGTAAGTTGTCATACTTAATTAGAAAATGTTGCCACAACATTATTATGTTACAGCAGGGGCAGTGATCGTGTTGTCGTTGTTTCCGAGTCATGATAAATTAAACATCAAAATCAAACTGACTCATTTTGTGTTCTTGCGCATAACCAGCTAATTGTTTGTTTAACGTGGATAGACGCACCAGTCGTTGGCGGAGCCAATAACGTCTTTACAATCACTCGACGATTGTTGTGACAGAGCCCGCTCAATAAACTGCGGAAATTTGAACACTTTCAATCAGAGCTAGCTTTCCTTGTGTATCCGTTCCTGGAATCGTGACTTAACTATTTTGTCTACCTGTATCATCTGAACAATAACACAGTAGAACCGGCAGAGATGGAAATCGTTCCCGTTAAAGCTCAAATAGTCTACGTTGAGGGGAATAATTAAGGTGAATAGTCTATTGGCGACTCTACAACGTCAAATTGAAATTCGTTAAGCATCGACAACAGGTTTATTGACGAATATGCCATTATTGAAGACCATGAAGTAAATGAACTACAGCTAATCACAATCGTAGTAGTTAACGACCGTGACAGTATTTGTACCGTCGTGTAAAAACGCATTTATTGACATCAGTACACCACGCGACGCCGTATTTACAGTTCTGCTGGGCCCATAATTAGCCTTGTACAACGGCGTTTATTATCAGATATATATTTGGCCGGTGTTCGACGAGGCAGTGCTGGACAAAAACGTTGCGTGAACTGTGGAGTGTGCATTAACGTGAAAACATTAGTATGTGTATCTTGTGGAGGCAAAAAATACCGAATGCTGATAAGATATATTGAAATAACAAACGCCTCATAAGAAAATAAAATAAACGACGCCAAAGAATATCTCGACAGATACATTAAAGATTGCAATTAAGAAAAGTTAATAATATAATGGGACACGTTGAAAACAAATATTTATCTAGATGAATTTAAGAAGCATATTTACTCTTGATGGAGCGAATAGAGCTGGTGTTATCAGTTATTGTCGACTAAACAACCTTTTGGGTATGTCATTGATAGTGATTATATGCGAGTTTGTATCGAAACAATATCTCCCACATATTTGTTTATGACTGCTTCCATGTTGTGATAGGTGACCGTCTTGTTACTGATCATTTTAGTTCCCATAAGCGAGATACTATATTTTAACAAACGTGAAAGCCAAAACCAAGAGGGAGAACAGCGGACGAGGAAAAGCAAGGAAACACCAAACAAAAAAAAGAACAACACAACTACAGATTAAAACTAGTATTATTGATATAGGAAAAGCACAAGAATTAAATTAATCACAGTTGCTGGAAAGTATATTAATAGTAAGTCAGATTTTGTATAGAACATAGAAAATTCTATATATAACTCGGCCACATCAAAGCTGTTTAATAAAAAGAAATAATTCAGTATACACAGTAATGTAACGTAATTGTATTAAACTACAAATATATATCCGATAAAGCCCTACGTTCTGCTTGCAATGTAGGAATTCACATGACGTATTATTGACCTTAAAGTAGCGTGTTATATTATACATGTACACGCCTACATATATACTGGTGCATTATGCGATGGGAGATGGGAGACTTCGCAGCTGATAGCTGAACCATTCAAACAATCCTCTCCGCGCGAAGTGTGTTTTAAATCCCTTATAAAATCAGCCAGTATCAGTACATATTTACAGTCTTATAAGCTGTACAGGCCAATGAATAAGATTATAACTGCCACTGTAGTACGCTCAACAAACGACAAGTTCTACTCATACTAACTGTCAAGCAGATGAAATGTAAATAGTCCCACGAGTATGTTTCAAATGCACGGATATTGACAGACCATTGTTTGAGAATAGCGCAATGCATGCAATGCACAATCGCCCAGAAAGTTTCTATTGAAGTCAACAAAAAACAAAAGAAAAAAAAGAAACAGAGTGTATGATGAGCAAGCAATGTTACCGTGACAGTAATTTTCAAATTGAGGTCAGAATGAACAGCAACCAGTACCAGTAATTTCCTATTGAAGCCAAAACAGACCAGAGTGAGCGAACATCAGCAATGTACACGTGACAGTATTTTTGCAATTGAGTTCAAAATAAACAGTAACCAGTAGCAGTAATTTTCCATTCAGCTTATAATGGTGTTAATGCGTACATTAATATTGATCAGTACATATCCTTTTGCCATTTGTTTAGGCTTGGATTACAAAATGACACCTTGATGGGTGGTCCTCTCAAGATCGACGCCACCTTTTTCGGGGTCGGTCGCTTCATTTCTGCTACTATTTACAATTCGCCAACTTCATAGAATATTCCTTGTTAATGTGACTACTACGAGTACTTAATAGAACTGTCTTTCGTACAATTTTTTGAATGTGACTACTATAAGAGTACTTCATAGAAAACTCTTTAATGGCAGTGTTTTATTAATTTGATTACTAGATGAGTATTTCAAAGAATAGTCGTTACTGGCAGTTCTTTTATAGTGACTAAAATATGTGTACTTCGTGTAATAGTCTTTGCTGGCAGTGTTTCTTTTTATTAATGTGATTGGAGTACATCATAGCATGAGCACGTTCGAATCTTCATTGAGTCAGTCTTTTTCAAAGGCAAATACAAAACAGAGACAAGACAAATAAATAAAACAGACAAACGGTTATGTTTGCAAAACAATACATGACTGTCCCAACAGGAATTAAACCTTTAAATTTGTTATGCTTCAACTAGTTTGTTTTTAGTGTTGCCTTGCAACCAATAAATAAATCACAGGAAAATATAAGCTGCGGCCAATCCATATTCATAATGAAAAGTAATTGGATCCCGCAAAAAAGTCCAATTGCAAATCTAGGAGCCTTTCTCAGCTCAGTGGTTATCTGCCATGTTAATGGCTTGTCATGTTGTAGCCGTCTCAAGACCCAAAACCTTCTCAACTTCAGAATGAGCAAACAACACTGAACATCTATTTGACGGACACGTGGTCTGCAAAACTCATTAAATGTTCTTTATGCTGTGCAAATAGGTCGCCATTTTCAAAGATAATATGGCACAATAATGGACGTACAAAGAAAACGAGGAAAGAATACAATTAATAACTCTATATATGGTGACAACGAGAGGTAGGAAATACAGACGCAGTTGTTTATACTGAACATATAAAACATAATGTTCGTGATCAAACGTTGTCATGTCTCCGAATAGCGCGGATGTAGAAAGGTTTAGGTCCATGAGTGCCACCGAAAGTCCCGTCCACATCTTTAATATCAAGTATCTGTCCTTCTGGTGGCATCAGCTCAAAACGCTGGACAACAGCGCTGATGAAAAGAAGTAGTTCCATTCTTGCCAAAGACTCCCCCAGACAGCTTCTTCTCCCTAGAAATTTAAAAGGCTTATTGGTAAAATGCATGCTGTTCAACGCAAAAACGTTAATGCAGACAGCGTAGAACCAGCAAAAACGACTAAAGCATTTTGCAGCGAAACTTTCAACACATGCAAATAAAGATACACAACAAAGTGAAGATTCCTGCAATATAAATATGCCCTTTAAAAACAGAGTTTTCTCAAACTAGATATCAAGTTCTTTATTTTACCTTGAGTATTATTTAAGAGATATAAAAGTTTATGCCCATGATTGGTAAAGGTCGTTATTTTGACCATTTGAAAAGATCGATTTGTTATCGTTCTGCAGATATGATTAGTTATGTTTGTAATAGTATTAGAATTAATTTTAATTGCAAAAAAAATAATATAGGCCTTTCGATATTTTATCAAACAGTTCAATGAAATGACTCAAAATAGGATGATTCAGACCTTTCATAATATCAATCATGCCTTACCAGTGAAGAACGGAATAAACTCATCTGGTTTTAACAGAGTTCCCTTGTCACGGACGAACCTCTCAGGTCTGAAGTTCTCGGGGTCACCCCAAACTTTAGGGTCCGACAAAACCGAGTGTATGTCTGGAAAAAGTTGCATTCCTTTGGGAATGTGGTAACCCCGAAAGGAAACATCCGTCACAGGAGCATGTGGAAAGCTTAAAAAAAACAACGCTGCTCATTTGCAACACTTCCATTATGAAAGCCTCGGTGTAAACCAGGTTCTGTTTATCCTGCATTGATGGGAGTCTTTCCGTTCCAATGCTTGTTTTGATTTCCTCAAAGATCCGACTTTGTATATCGGGTCTTGATGCAAGGTAGAATGAAGCCCATGTTAATGTGGTTGATGTAGTATCCGTTCCCGCAATAAATAGATCCATTACGATAGCCGCTAAATATTCCTCTGAAAGACAAAAAAAGAAAGAAATGATATAATAATAATAATAATAATAATAATAATAATAATAATAATAATGAGGACTTTGTGTAGTGCCTAATCTTTAGAAGCTCTAAGCGCTTTACAACTTTTGACAACACCTATAAGATAAGAAACATAATAATATTATTACAAAAACAAACAACATGAAATTAGAAAAACATTTAAAAAAAATAAAAATCATGCTGAGAATATTTCAGGTAGGAAACATTATTAGGTCTTTAAGTTTGCTCTTGCTGTCGAAATAAGTAAGTTTTGAGAGCCCTCTTGAATGTGATCACTGTGTCTTTGTGTCTAAGTTCAGTGGGCAATTCATTCCACGTTGCTGGGCCCTGGTATGCAAAAGAACGCTGTCCATATGACTTTGTGTTCATGCTTGGAATAATGAGTATACGATTGTCAGAAAAGGAGCGTAAGTATCTCGCTGGTGTGTACACATGAGTGAGGTCAGATAGGTATGTTGGGCTAGAGTCCGACAGTGAAATGTAGCACAGAGAACAAATTTTGTGTTTGATTCTGGATCGAATGGATAGCCAGTGTAGGGTACAGAGCAGCGGGGAGGTGTGCTCTGATCGTGGTACTCTAAGTATGATCCGAGCAGCTGTGTTTTGAACTTTTTGAAGTTTCTGGAGTAGATATTGAGATGAACCAGACAAAATTGAATTACAATAGTCCAGTCTTGAAAGTACTAATGAACACACAAGTGTTTTAGTGGCATCAACTGAAAGATATTTGCGAATTGAGCTGATGCGTCTCAGCTCAAGATATGCAGCCTTGCATATGTTCATGACATGTTGGTACAATGTGAGAGTACTGTCCAGAGTAACATATAGATTTCGTACTGATTGTGTGAATTTAATGTTGGCGTTGCTGATATTTATTGTTTGAAGTAAAGGATGTGAATGAGAAAGTCTTTGTGTTATGATCAGAATGGCCTCAGTTTTATCATCATTCATCTGCAGCTTGTTACAAGTCATCCATGATTTCACATCAGAAATGCACCTCTCTACACCTTGGATGGCAGCATCAACTTCAGTTGGGTGGCTAGTTTTGTATATTTGCGTGTCATCAGCGTACAATTCATGAGACACTGGATGATGATATATGACACTTCAGAGAGACTGAGTGTACAGAATGAAGAGAACAGATCAAAGAACAGACCCCTGTGGAACACCACAACATAGATCAACTGGGTTGGAGTGTATTCCATTTGCAGATACAATTTGTGTCCTGTTGACCAAGTAGGACTTGAACCACAGTAAGGCTGCATCATGATTGTCAAATACATGCTGGAGACGGTGAAGCAATATATCATGGTCTATTGTGTCAAATGCTGCAGACAAATCAAGGAGAGTGAGGACTGTAATCTTTCCACTATCCAATGCAGAGAGAATGTCATTAACTACTTTTAAAAGAGTAGTTTCAGTACTGTGGCAAGGACGATATGCAGATTGTACATTGCTAAAAAGACTGTTTGAATTTAGATGAGATACAAGCTGGGATAGAACAACCTTTTCTAAGATTTTTGAAATGAATGGGAGATTAGAAACTGGGCGGTAGTTCTTTAAATCGTTATGGTCTAGTGTTGGTTTCTTCAGCTGAGGCTTTACAATGGCAGTTGTGAAAAATGATGGGAATTCCCCAGATGAGACAGAGGTATTAATAACATCAGTTAGTGAAGGCAATACTGGATCTAAGCACTCAAGCAGCAATGATGCTGGAATTGGATCAAGTTCACATGACTTTGGTGCACACTTCAAGGCGATTGTACGTAAGAAATCCATAGAGACAGGTTCAAATGCTGCTAATGGTTGCCGCTCAAATTCTGTATCCCAACTGTATGGTGACGACGAGTCAATTGAAGTTGTGGTGTCAAGCTTATCTCTAATGGTTTGTATTTTGTCACGGAAAAAATTTGCAAACATGTCCGGAAGGTCGACTGGAGAGGAGGTAGTTGGAAGTGGTGTTGATTTGTTCCTTGACATTAGCTTGTTAGTAATCTCGAAGAGCTCTTTGCAGCTGGAACTTACCATGATCTTAGTAGTGTAGTGGGCTGATTTCGCTGCATGGACTATATTTGTGACGTTCTTCTTAGCGACTTTATATAGATTTGCTAATGACTAGTGAGTCTGGTGGAAAGCCAGAGCCTCTCAGCTTTACGGCGGTCTCTTTTAGCAGTGCGAAGCTGGTCCCTAACACTGCTATACCATGGAGAACACTTTTTAATTGATACTCTGCACTTGGTAGTTGGGGCATGTTTGTCAAGTAATGAACGCAGACAGTTATCGAGTTGTTCTGCGGTAGGAGGTAAGCAATTTGTTAGGTTGGCTTGGACGTCGTGCAATAATTTGGTTATATTTATCATACGGAGGTTTCTCTTAGTAGCAGATAAAAGTGGAGGGTTGGGGACTGATACGTTAAGATGGCATAAAATGCAGAGGTGATCTGATGCAAGGTCATCGGATACCAGGGAGGACCGTAGAATGTTATCATCAGATCTATGGAAAATCTAGTCTAAAATGTGACCATGTTTATAGGTGGGTTGGTTAACTGACTGTTTGAGGTTGAAAACATTAATGAAATCTAGGAGTTTTGATGTATTTGAGTTTCCGGGACAGTCAAAGTGAAAGTTGAAATCTCCAAGAACAATTAGGTTGCCACCTATCGAAGTTCCATAGTCCGGGAGAGTCGGAAACTGCTCCAAAAAGAGAGAGTCAGCTAGCTTGTTTTTATCTACTTGGAGGAGGGCGGTATAGGCAGAAAAAATGTACTGATCTTTGCTCCAGTGTGAGTGTGGTTTGGACTAGTTCAAACGATGAATGTTATGGTGTAATTCAGACGTTTTATCATGGAGTTCTTTGTGCTGACAGCAATTCCACCTCCGCGAGAATTACGTGGAAACGACTTGATGGAGTAACCAGTGGGTGTTAGATCCGCACACTTGGGCTCATAGCCTGATGTTTTTAGCCATGTTTCTGTCAAGAACAATATGTTAACATTTTCGTCGTTGATACAATTAACTATTTCTGTGCGTTTTTCCGGTGGTCCTACTGACTGGGCATTGAATAATGCAATGAGCAGAGGTATTTCTTCGATAGTTGACATAAAGGTTGACGAATTAATTGGGATTTAAATTAGGTTATCTAAATTAACGGTTGAATTTCTTTTAAATGGTTGTGTCGAAATAAGGGAGATAACTGGAATTCGTCTTCCTGTTCTACGCCGGCCAGCTTTGAAACAACGTTTCTTTTTTCGCTTCTGTTTACATTTAGTTAATGATGAATGTAGTCCCAGTTCGTTTAGTCTAGAGCACAATGTAGTGTGGAGAGCCAAAAAGTGAACATTTAAAGCAATTAATGAGGGTCCATCGTAGCATAGACGGGTTGAGAGTCGAGTATCACGTGATGGCGGTTTGTTCAAAAACAGTGGAGCAAGACAGCTGAGAAAAAGTCTATTCATTCTCGTTTCCAAAACAAGGAGATGAAGAAACACATACGAATTTAACAGCCAATACATAATGAACACAATAACATAGATTAAAACAGGCATAAGCACAAATATCGTGAAAATGGCACTAAAAAAAGGAACAGCTGTTCAAGCCGGTTAAGCGAAAGCGGCCATCTTGTTTATATCCCCTTTTACAAGTATTTTGTATTTGTCAGAAATTACTCATCTTTTGCCAAAGACGCGAGGTCCTGGAAGTATTGGAAAGGTCTTCTCTTTTGTTATATGTATCGAGTACAAGTTGTTCATTTTTTATTTTCGTCAATTTACAAATTATAAAAATCTGATAGTGTATATACGAATTTTCACACATAAATCCTTCTCTAAATCAATACGTTCAGAGGTCGGCTTATTTATAAAGGAATTATTTCGCTGTTTCAGACTTAAACTGCACTGACAGGTGAGACAGCCTGTCAGGTATGTTTATTGGCATGGACCCCTCTGCGCCCTCCACCTATGGTTAAGGTGGCAAGCATTGTTGGAAATTTTTAGTCCGAAAGATTTTAAGAATTTTATGTCTGCATATTGAACCAACAGAGTCTGTACTTGTGTGTTTTACCGAAAAATCAAAACTAATTTAAAAAATGTTAACATTATTTTTGTGATTAATGATCTAGCTGCTGTTCAGAACTATATGTTGATTCAGAAGGCTCGTACTTCCATAGGTGCTTTTCGATGCCTTGTTGCTTTACTTAGTGATCCTTACCAGGTTTTAATGTAATTACTCTGTATGCTATATGCATGTTGCTATCATGTATTGTAGTTATATCCCTTGTGAACATGTAAGGACTGACTTAAAAGAAAGGATCAAATTAATATAATAGTGGTCTTTATTTGTTTATTCAGAGACATATCTACAAAATGTAAAATTAATCTTGCGAGAGGAGCCCATGATCCAAATGTGTTAGTGACTGATAGTAAATCCGCAAGCTCCCTAATGGTTTCGGCCCTTTCTGTTTCCACTGAAGAGGTCGATCCCTTTATCCCTATGACTCTTATTCCTCTCTAAATATGATATGTTGCTATAATAGACACAAAAGAAAAGGAATAATACAAATGGAAGAAAAAATAACCCCCAAAAGGATGCTATGTTAGATTAAGAGTTTACCAGGGAAACATGGCATTAATTCAATACACTGGTTTATAATAGGCTTAGGTTCCATACTCTTCAACGACTGATCAGCGCCTGTTATAACAGGTGACTGGAGATCTCGACCCATAACGGCTCGTAACAAAATCGGCCCATTACAGAATCGGCTCTAACAAATTAAATAATGAAATCTGCACATAACATACTCGGCCCATTACCGAGTCAGCTCACAACAAACTCGGCCTTACCATTGATATTGTATGTCTTTGTAACACGTACTGTTACTGAAAAAAGAAGCAAACAATGTTCATTTCGTACCAAAGTTTCAAGTCGCCATCGTTGAATTTACTCCTTTATGCCTTCGAAACATGTGATTATGCAAACGTGACGGGTTTCATTTACCGTGAGATCAATCGTCTTCTTTTGAGTACAATCATAATAGAAACTGAAATGGAATTTCATCTTTGCAAAAATCGATATACACCCTGTCCTCATCCTACCCCTTCCCCTCAAATGAAATGACCAAAGATCAGTGTGGTAATAAATATTGTGGGTATTTTTGTTATAGGGTTTAATGCCATTTTTCAGCACAAGATAGGCTATTCATGGTGGCCAGTATTAATACTGGAGGAAGAACCCGGGAAAACCCCGTAAAGAACCACCGATCCACGAGAAGCTACCGGTAAACTTTCGAACATATCCAGATTGGCTGAGCCCGAGACTTGAACCCACACAGACAGTGGTGATCCGGCTTTAGACCACTCGGTCACTCGAGGATCCGGTAATAAATATAATTTGCATTTTAATGTTAAAACCAAAACGTTGCTAAACATTCTCACTGTTGTATCAGTGACTAATTCATTGCGACTGATCACTGAAAAGAACGTAAAATTATCGCATGTTTCGATTGTTTATTCAACTGTCTACTCTTGAAGTGAATTAATGTGTTAACTTTGTCACGTAAGTGCATGTACTTAGATTAAATTAAATATTAATTGTTGTTCTACAATGAAAAATATTTACATCTTTGCCAAATTAATTCCATCCAGATTGTGAAATGCTTGGCACCTTAAATATCGTCGAAAAAATGTCGAGACGAAAACTGTTCATCCTATGGACTTTTACTGCACCTTATTTCGGGTCAATGAAAAGAGTACGTCGACAACTTACGGCTGATATTTAATTTACAGAATACGGATGATAAGTGCGACAGAAATCAGATTCACGCATGTGAACACGTGTTTACAATCACAAGAAGTCGAGGAGACACGTGTTACATTCTACTCAGTTAACAACAAGCATAGCGACAGGGAAAATGCAGTTTCAAAATTTTCATTATACAGAATATAAATTAATTAAACTGGGTCGATTTGGGTAGGGCGAGTTCGTTATTGACCTAGAATGTGAATGGGCCGACTCTTCAATGCACCGAGCAGTTCCGAGTTGTTATTACAATTCCTCAGAATACGTATGACTATTCATTAAGCCAGAGCCAATCTCAAAATAACAATGACAAGTGATTGTAAGAGCTAAAATGTTGGTGAGCTAAAGCACATATATCTTATGCTGTGAGATCATAGTAAGAAGTGATCACAGTTCCATGCCACTGGTATTGACGACATATTAATTTACCGTATCACAGTTTGATGACTTTGTCGAATGTGACTTGCAATTAATGGAACTGAAGCTGTTTGAAACGGACCATAATGTTTCCTTTGAGAGAACAATATTAATATGGACAACAATGAATCCGATAACTTGTCTAACATTATGCACATCAGCAGGAAGGGCGGACAAGCCCTAATTGGTTCACTCTCTGTTTCGCAAAAAAGCTTTCTTGAAAAATCGCAAAAACATTCGCGATTGTCTCATATCGGGTATGAGACAACCCTGTCAACGGACTTACCCAGCCTATCGCAAAAAATCGCAGCGATCGCGTCGGGTATCAGTATTATCTCGTTTCCGCTATTAATTAAAATTGTTTATCAAGACCAATTCGATAACGTGGTCGAGGATCAATGAAGTTTATTGATGCAAGTCCATACGGAGTTGACTGAGCCTGGCTAAACTTAATTATGTGCATATCGCCGTTACACCAAGTTTAATGAATATTTCGTAACGTGTGTGTATCAACTCCATTAAATACACCAAGAATGTTACAATTATCTCTTATCACTTTTGTAATTTGAGTATATCGCTGGGTTACATAAATTAAATCTGTGTTTTTATGTCTCCCTCGAGAAAATATCCAAGCAGGATTTGCCTGTTTGTCCAACATCACATCGTGATACACAACTTTATTGTCAATGGATCCATCAATATCATCTACAGACGGCGCTTCACTAATATCAGTAATAGACTCGATAACACCATCGCTATTTAACGATTTTACACTTTCATTAAAGTCTTTCAGCACATCCTAACACCTCTGGTCATCTACCGACGGAACAATCAAATACAACGTATCCCATTTCAGCCACCTCTTTATCAAATTAAGTAGCAGTTTTGACTTACCAGATTCAGACGGGCTTATGATAATCATTGGGATATAATTTGATAACGCAGCATGATGTTTAACTGGTTCTCTTTTTCTTGTCGCTGAGAAATCAATTACATTCATGTTATAGAAATATATAAAATAATATGGATCTATATTGTGTGAAATGCAGGGCGCGTACCCCAACCAGTGATCTAACAACTATTACAACAAAAAGGAACAGATCAGCGGTTACTGGTAAATGTACGCGGTGTGGTACAAAGGAATTTAAATTTATTCCCCCGAGTCAGTTGACAAACCAAAGCCAAAGTCAAATAATATTTTTTTTAAAGGACGAGGAGGTGATATTGCAGCAAAATTAACAAAGTTATCGGGGACTCCATGGGCTAAATAACCAGGAGAAAAACATCTCCTTGGATATAATTACTTTGGCCCTGGAACACGACTTGATATTAAACTTGAAAACCAAGACCAACCAAATACAGGTGAATAACCGATAAACGCTATTGATAAAGCTTGTCTTGCTCATGATGTAACTGATAAAAGTAAAGATCTACAGCATAGGCATATCTCAGATGCAAAATTAATTCACGCGCTAAATTCCATTACAAATACATCTTTCAAGGAATCATTGGCTAATTGGTTAGTAAGATCCGCAATGAAAAGTAAATTAGCGCTAGGTGCTGATAATTAATTATAAATGGAATTGATTTATTCCCCAGTAGGATATTGGAAAGGTAGAGCAGGTATTAGTAAACTTGCAGAATCAGAAAAAGTTATATGTGTTACTGCTGAAAATGATTAGCACGACAAGTAATATGGCAAATTTACCTACCACCGCCTAAAGAGAATTCACTTTGCACATTTTGATTATGGCGTTCCAAATGAAGTTCATCAGGCTGATATTTTATTTTTACCATATGATACTATACGTCGTAGCACTTACCTATACGCGTTAACTGTCGCTGACATTGCAAGTAGATATAAAGAAGCAGAGCCGTTGTCAACAAAGACAGCAACTGAAGTAGCCTCTGCGTTTAAGCAAATTTATCAACGAGGTGGTCTACGATGGCCACAGCTGTTGGAAATTGATCCTGGCAAAGAATTTCAGGGTACAGTATCATCTTTAATGACGGAAACATAACATCACCATGAGACGAGGACATACTGCAATTCATCGTGATCAGGCAAATAATTAGCGGTTATTTGGATATCAGTACGCGACGGAATTCATTCATGACATGAGATCAATTGAATGGGTTGCAAGATTGCCAAGTGTGATACCTGCGCTAAATAATGAAATAACTCGAACATCTGCGTTGAAACCAATAATGCAATCAAAAGCGCGCGTATATCAATACAACTACGTGAATTTTCAAAACAACCGGTACTGGGCAATGTGATAGATTTAGCGTCAAGATAAAAATCGCGTTTATTATTTTTGGCATTTTGTTTATAACCGGCTAATTATTTTCTTATTATATAGTTGTCAATATCATCAGTAATGGTTTCTGATTCATCCAAGACAATTCTTCGTAGCTGAGATATTCTTCTGACTCTGGACACATTAAGATAAACTACGTTTGACCATTCGATACGATCATCAACGATCCTAACAACTGTATCAGTAATAGTTAAGCTTTGTGATGAGTGAATTGTCATCGCGGATCCTAGCGTCCACGGAGATGTATGTGCGTATAGCGCATCCTCAGCAATACTGACATGAACCAAACAACATCATTTAATATAAGATTATGTTTTTCGGTCTGTCCTGGTATATCAACGTCGATATTATGTCGTCGTGTATCATTTGGTCTATAACACCACGGTACACGTAACGCTGGGAATTTTTTTCTTTGAATTACATGTGCCACCGCTGGATCCAAAACCGCTGTGATAAGTACTAAATTAAACTCCTCGTTGTTTCATCTCCATGACGAGTCTGCGTGTTGGTGTTTGCACAATCATGTCATCACAATTCTGTACAAATAATCCGGTCACCCGAGTTGTCTGATCAGAACCTCCCGGTCCGTTTAGATAGACCGTCTTGTGTCTGGATACTGGATCATACACGGACGCGACAATTCTGATAGCTTATCACTGTGGCAACTATCGATAGTCGTAACATCAGCGGATTCTAAATAATCACGTGACGTTTCTTCTTTTATTCTCCACGAACCCCGTGATACATCATTGGTTGTTAAACGAGCCAGTAATTTTGAATATTTTGTATCGATATAAAATGAATCCGTGGCAACTCTGGCCGCGGTGTCATGAAATATATTTATCATCGATAATATATTTATACACACAAAAGCGAGCATAGAAGATCTTAGATGTGTGTAGTGCGCTGATAACCCATCAATGTAACTAACAATTGTGCCGAACTTTTTTTCCGTTGGACATGTAAGCGTCTTCCCGATTACAAAATATATTTCTCGCTGTTGCATCAGGGATTTTAAAATCATATTCGGTATCATCCATAATCAATCTTGCACATTGTCTTCGGTGATCATATGCTCCACCTTGGGTAAATTTACCGATTATTTCTGATTTTTAAACACTACAAGACCAACAGGAGGAAGGAGCATACACGCTACCATCTCGCTATAGACCTATAAAGAAGATTCAGACGGCGATGTGTCAATCACTAGCCACAGTATAAGAAAGAGTAAAGGAATTCATGAGTCTCTCTCGGGCCATTGAAAACATTAGATTATAATTATCTCGTGAATATGAAGCACAGAAGATAATTAATTCTCGTGTAAGGAAACTAAGAAAAATTATGTCTAATGAAAACGAAAGTTAGACTTAATCGTGGAAATGAAAATGAAAGTAGTATGTCAGGTTTTCAGTAAAACAATATAAATTTCTGACAGATTTCACTAAAATATTATTATTTTTGTTTTCCACTGAGAATTGTTGGATTTACATGATTTTTACTACCTAAATACCCTTCAGAATTAACAAATCAGTTGATTTACACGATTTTGACTACCTTAATACCCTTCATAATTAACAGCCTGATTTTCAGCAAAAAATAAATTTCTTATAATATTTTTGTAAACAGACAGATTCAGTACAATATTAAATTAATTGTTTTTGTTTATCATTGAGAATTGTTGGATTAACACGATTTTCACTACCTAAATACCCATCAGAATGAACAAATCGGTCGATTTACACGATTTGGACTACCTTATTATCCTTCAGAATTAACAAATCAGCCTGATTTTCATTAAGAATAATAAATTTCTTATAACATTTTTGTGAAATCTGAAGAATATTTGTCAGTCTATCTCGCTGACTTTATCAAGAACGGATAATTATTTTTTTGTACTGTTTCCTCGAGTCGAGTGGTCTAAAGCGCTCTCCGTTACGGACCACTGACATTTCACCTCTGTCCGAGTGGGTTCGAGTCTTGGATTCGGCCAATGTGGGTATGTGAGAAAGCTTGCCAGGAGCTTCTCGTGGGTCGGTGGTTCTTTCCGGGGTTTTTCCGGGTCTTTCTCAACCATTAATACTGGTCATCATGTATAGTCTATCGTGTGCTGAAAAATGGCGTTAAACTTAACAACAACAACAACATCCGTTTCCTTGAAATCATATATTATTCACGATTGGAAATCTTTGAAAATCGTAGGTTTTTACGATTTCACATACAAATTTATATTTACAGTGTTATTTCTTAAATCCAGCAAATGCCCGGATTGGTCAGTTAGTCTGAAATGTATTCTCGATAACAGTGGATTATGACATCGCAAATAGACCGGATTGATCGGTTATTGTACAATCATATATCCGGGTGGTTCTTTCGGTGTGAATGAATAAATAATAAATCCTTGCTGCGCTTGATTTGACATTTTTTAGTCTGTGCTGTAACTTCCGTCAACTACATCACACACAAAATTGACCGCGACCACCTGGGTTATATTTGCGATTTCCGGGGATACGTGTCGTCCTTCTGCTTGTGGATTATTGTTGTATCGGAGAATTGTTGGTAACGGTAGTGTTTCCTTATATCGCGTAAGTATTTCAGTGAAGAACTCATCAATGATATCGTTGACTGATTTTTTTATTTTGTCGATTACGTCATACCCCAGAAATTTAAATGTCGGTAGATCAGGTTTTGTTATCTTGTATTTGTTATGAAATATGCTGCTTTAGTTTATCTTCTGAGTTAATTACCGCTTGTAAGCAACTGTGATTAAAGTATTCGATATCGGCAATGATTTGATTAAACGTCTCAATCAGTTCAATATTATCCTTGTTATTTGATATTGTATCGGCGAGGTGTTCTGCAAAATACTGACGTAAATTCCTTAGTAAAGTTTTTGCAAACTTCAGTAGAATCTGAAATAACAAAGTTGATTTCTTCATCAGTTATTTTTACATTCGAGGTTGATAGATTCAAGTTAACTCAATGGTAGGAAGGACTAAAGGTAACATTGTGATTTTTACCCAATATGACAAGTGCTAGCCCATGAACAAATAATCGATATTGACTATAAACACGATCCATTATGTTTCGAGTATGATTGTTTGTCAGTTATATAATCAGACTTTTTGGTTCAGGTGGATGCGCTGGGACTTCAGATGGAATTTCAGGCCATCCTAACACTGTTCTGATCGATGGCTGATATATATCCACGACGTAGTCCGGGGAGTATATCTCGAATGCAGATGATAGCGTTGGTTCATCAGCTGTTACTGCTATCTTGGATTCCTTTACTGTGATATTTTTTATTCTCCGCGCTAATTCCTCATTGATTTCTTCGATTTGATATCATTCGGCTTGTATTCCAACAACATTCCAGGCGGGAGTACCATCTGGTGTATTTATATTTGCAAACACAAACGAATTATTTGCTGGTAATGTGCCAAACGACGTTGACCTGATATGTTTGCCAGCTATGGTATACTCGCAAATGTGCTAGCTCGATCTCGCTTACCGGAATCGCAGTTGGAAAATTAATACTGAATTCAGGCTTGGTTGAGCATACCGTTATCAGTGTTGCTTTTGCCGGAGTTGTATTTGTGGCTATCTGTTGAAGTATTTCTGTCATTTTTTATTTTTTCTTCTTTCAAATGGTGTTGCGTAAGTATTTTGTGAAAGAACTCATCATCGATATCGTTGACGGATTTTTTTAATTCGACTGTGTTATACCCGGGATGTTTAAACTTTGGTAGTTCAGCTTCTGTTATCAAATACGCGTTTAAAAATCGTTGTTTGTGATCTATATTTTCAGCATTAATTATTGCTTGAATTGCTCGCTGGTTAATATATTCCATATGAGATACGGGTTGATTTAATATTTCAATTTGCGTAATGATTTCGCTGAAATCAGAAATATATTCCTGAAAGCACTGCCGTAGTCGTTGTAGTTGTGTTTTATGTTCTTGATTAATTCCTGTAAAGAAACCAACAATTTCACTTGGAATAGTGATAACAAGATAAGGTTCATCGGATTGTTTATAAAAAGGCCAAAAAATACGGTCCATGCTGTAGAATTCAAAATCACTAACAGACGTTGCATTTCTTATATCAAGTAATCGTTGTTTGTAAAATGGGTTAACATCGTGGTATGATTTCTTGTCCGTGGTAAAATCAGACGTTTTAGGTTCCGACGGCATCGATAATGTCTGTGGAACTATTTCAGACCCCTCCAATACTGTTCTAATCGATGAATGATCGTGGTCGGCGGAGTTTATCCCGATGACCAAGTTTGGAAAGTATTCAGGTTTGGTGAAGCTTGTAGATATTGATGGTCCTGACAGAGATAGTTATGTCATTATTTGCATTTTCGTCTTTAAAATGGAGGTTTACTTCATCGTATATCTTAACCATTAACGCGAATTCGGAATCTGATATTTTTTCGTCATTGATGCTTGATGATATCAGCGACGACAATTTAGAATATGCTGTTGTTGCCGTGTTTAATTCTACAACCGCGTCGTTGAGTTTTGTGCTAGTTCACGTGGATATCTTTTTCGCGATAATATTAAAAACACCAGCGATGGCAGTCGATGATGAAACACACATTGTTACCGCGATTGCAGTTGTTACTGGCGTTAGTGCTGATAATACTACCCCAGTGGACTCAACTACCGCATATACTGAATAAACTATAACATCCAGCGCGATTACACGTCGCTTGTCTTTTTTTACTTTCAGCGTATACTGGTCGATGATGGTTTTTAACTCCGATTGCCATTCGCGTGCTTGATCGTATGTATAATGGTGTGCATCTAATGTTGTTGTTGACATTATTTTACTCAGTAACCAATTGAGTTGTTTCAGCAACAAATTATAGACACCACCAGTAGGATGCTCTGGTCAATTTCTTATCAGCTGCTTCCAGTATAATTGTTTCTTCGGTTCCGCTATTTAATATGATAATCACAACCCCGGAAAACATATCAGTTGAATGACGCAATGGATATGTCGTGAAAATCTCAAATTTTGCAGCAATGAACACTGACAGTCTATACACACAAGTAACTGTTGCGGTACGTTTGATATTATTATTTTGTTTTGACCATGTTGCGAATCCAGATGACACTGTGTATACTATGTTAGTAATATGCCCCGGAGTTACTCAGAGTGGGATTTTAATCAGACTAATTTTGTAAACGATATCATGAATTCCACTTACGATATCGTCTTGTGTTTTCTTAATCGTATACAATATTTGTTTTTTTATAACAGAGACCTTCATATCAGCGGTGAGCGGAGTACCAAAGAAATCCTCTGCAGTTTCATTAATTTTTCTAAAGTTTCTGCGGAGATTTGTAAACATATTGACGTGACCGTCATACTCGGCCCGCAACGTGGATAATTTACTACCAACGGTGCTGTAGTTAATGTCTACATATTTTTTCGTCGCGGCATCTTCTTTGGATGTTGGATCTGTTGCGGATTTTACTTTACTTCCGCTCATATTGAATTCATCTGTCATTGTGTCACCGGCATTGTTTAAGCGATTAGCAGCGCTTCGTGCAATTTCTTCTCTAATGGTTGTAAACGACATACTTGAATCTCTGATTCTACCGCCATCAGTAAACACAGGAATGTTATCCGTAACCTCACCGAGTACTCGTCGAACTATGTCATTCCACTTAACGTTACTCGTTTTCAAAACGCCATATTTATCCTGAAAAACAACAACCTCATCTAGGTCGACCCCGGACAAGTTCACGAGATCAGATATTTCATCTTTAGTCGCGCATTTTGATAAATCAATATCATCGCGTTTTTTTTTTTTACCTTTACTAGTGCTGAGAGATCTTCCGTAAATATCAACCATATTATCTTTAAGGGTTGTTTATAATGTTAAATCTTGCTGCGGTATACTCGTGCATATTTTTGTTGTTGTTGTTGTTGTGGGGTTTAACGCCATTTTTCAGCACGATAGGCTATACATGGCGGCCAGTATTAATGGTGGAGGAAGAACCCGGAAAACCCCGGAAAGAACCACCGACCCACGAGAAGCTACTGGCAAGCTTTCTCACATGCCCACATTGGCTGAATCTTAGACTCGAACCGCCGCAGACAGAGGTGAGATGGCAGTGATCCGTAACGAAGAGCGCTTTAGACCACTCGGCCACTCGGGGCCCCCCCATATTTTTGTGAGGTGGTTTGTTTGATTTTGATAACGCGTCAAGTACATTGATTACTTCACGGCCGCATATTGGTGGATCGGTTAATGTTTGTGTTGGTAGCGTTGAGTACCAAACTGGAATTTGAAACGGAGTATTTTGTACTCTACCGATATAGTTTAGACATTCAACTGGTGGTGCTAACCCATACGAATCGAAATAAACAATTCCACTTGGATCAATCGCGTAAGCAACCCAATGAGTTCCTGGACCATCGCTCTTATCAAGAATAATAATTCCTGCTTCTTTGGTATTCGGTTAGCTCGGTAACTGATTTCGTATAAAACACATCTGCATTTATTTATTTTAAGATGCTTAGCAGCATCGAGTAAATCAAAATTAGACATCGGTGAAAAACTTTGTGTTAAAAACGTTTTGGGTACCATGACGGCGGAGTTCCTGGAAGTCTTTTTATATCCCTTCTCGGTTGCTTTCTTTAATGCCATTCCAGCACCGGTTCCAATAGCACCTAACGCGGCTGCGTTTGCAACAGCTGGGGCCGCAGCAGCAAATAATGCTGGTATTACTTCGAGAAGTGGAAATATACCACGGGTTTTAATCATGTCTTTGATGGCACTTGGAGCGAAATCAAGTTGAACTCCGGTTTTTGCTTTTTGCGCTTTATTTAAATGGTTTAGTTGAGTTTTAGTCAACGATAGTTTATTTGGACCACCACTAGCAATTTGATCTCGCTTCAATGTTAGTTTTGTCCCGCATGCGCTCCCATTTTTTTATTGTAGTTTTTTCACCTGACCGGGAGTCAGAGTGACATTAACGTGATTATATGACAGTTTTTTAATTAATACGGTCGGTCTAATTGTCTACATATGTTCCACTGGGGAATCAATAACTTTAATTCGTCCACCAACACCTTCAAATAACATTGATTTATCGCTGAGGATAGCTGTGATTGCTCTGTAATCACCATATTCAACTGGTGGACCATCTGCAGTTTTAGGCAATGCATTTACACGAGCTCGAAAATGTATAGGAACGACATATTGCTTTGTTAAATCAAGATGTTCCAGCGAAAAGTAATAAATCGGGTACAGCGTTTTCAAATCTGTGATAGTTGCAAACGAGTATCAATATTTTGATCACGTCCAGTAAATTTCATCAAACGATGATATACACGTGCTACATTATTATCGAAATCCAATAATATATCTTCAGATGGTTCTTGATGGCCGTTTATTCTTAAAGATACTTCAGTGACATCAAGTTTCTCAAATACCATTATATATTTTTCTTGATTGTTTAATCGTGCAGCATCATGAAGAACAATGACGATATGCCTTGCTGCAGAACACCCAGCTGTGATGCTATATTCCATGTAATAAACCAAATATTTTACTTTGAGCACTATCTGTAGTTGTTGTTAACCATGATAATATCGATTTACCGCCTTGATTCATAAAAGAAAGTAATTTTTATTCTTCAGCAAGTGATGGAGTCAGAATCGGCATCCACATCGAAATTTTAAATAATGTTACTTTACCAGCAGTAGCGCCATCTTCTCGACAGATTCCAAAACCTAAATTGTAATTTGGATTAGCACCCTGAACTAACGACCCCACTTCGGCGTCATCGATGGGAGTATTATGCCTTTTTGATCTTTTTTTACTATACGGTTTCCCATCAGGATGGTCAGCATTATCCTTGGCGAACATCGTAGTCGGACCATCTGATCTAGTATAATCATCGAATATCTTGCTAGACCCATAATCGTTGTAGCAACGTCAAGATTATATTGGATTGTCTCAATTTCTTTTCCATCGATCATATATGTAGTACTTTTGAATAACGCCATGATGCCATTATTAACAAAGCAAACTCTCACATCAGCTCCGTATTCTTTATTATCGACAACGTCTGTTACAAGTTCACATGTGACTTCAATAAATGTTTCAGCGGGCAAGAAATATCTACTTGTATCCTGAATTCGTAATTCAATTCTTCCACGTTGATTTGGCGATACTGCTTCATAAGAATAATACTGATAATCACGCACAGACTCATTCTTGAATACTGGTGCATCAGTGTCAAACGCTGGGTCGGATATACGCTTAAACATTTTATTATAATTTGTTATTGTCTAACACGAATACCACTTCCTGATATCAGACTTGTATTTATTTGTCCACCCCTTGATTCTTAAAGGCCGCTCGTTTTTTATTTGCGGCTAGATTTATTTACAGACATGTGCAGGCATCACTCCAGTGCTTGGTAATTTCACTGGTTGTGGTTGGATCGCTTTCGGTCTGCGTATTAATCGTGCTAGTTTGTCCTTGATTGCCAGGAAGGCTTTACTGGCAACATTACCAATAGCACCAAGAGCGTTATCACGAACAACGTCAATAGCTTTCATTGATAATTGTTTTGCGATCGGTATTGCTTTGGGGACTATCCTTCTGAATACTCGCTGAAGAACATCACCGAGTCCATCTCCGTAAGTTGTTTTATAGGTTGGTAAGTGCGAATTTATCACCCTAACCGCTACAGGTCAACGATGAACATTATGTATAATCATCTTATTTGTTATTCATTTATATAATCGAGATAACAACTAGTCACTATGATAGTCATCAACGATTTCATCAATGAGTTCACGATAAACGTTAACGTCCATGATGCCGCCTTGAAATAATCGTCGACAAAAATCAGCTGCTTCATTGGTTATTTCCGGATAATTATTTCCAGCTCGTTTACCCGCAACCAGAATTTCTAACCGTTGCACAACCTCGAGAATATTATTAGGACAAGCAATGAGACGACTTCCCAAACCACTACCAGTAACACCAATGTCAGGCTCAGCGTAAAATTATTATTCTGTGTGTTCTCCATGTAATTCGCGAAATTCTTCCACCGGTTATTAATCTTGTTGCTGTAATTTATTTTCTGTTTCCTTCCTCGTTTTTTTTTCTGTTCGCGCTTTTGTTCCCTTTCTTTTCGTTTCTGTCCTCGCCCTTGTTCGTGTTTTCGTTTCTGTTCTTGCATCATTTTATCATATTTGTTTACTCCTGATAAATATGTGATATAAAATATTTCTCGTTTGTTTTTTTCACCAACATTTTGATTTGTTTTAAACACCTAATTAATCCATGTATCACGACTTACATATTTATCTTATTCGGGTCTTAAAAACTTGTTCTTGAATGATAACCTTTAGCAGCAAACGTGCAATGTTGCATTGGTCGAGTTCTTCTTATTATATGTATACCGTTTATAGTAAATTTTTCCATAAAACCAGTCCCCTTTTTTTCCCTTTCTTGGTTCTTCAACAGCAGCACCTTCAGGTGTTTTTTCTTCTTCTTTACGTTGTGGTTGTGCGGCAGCCGTCTCAGTTGGAAGTGCTCGTAAAATCTTCTTTGTTTGTTTAGTTCTTGCTGATATTTTTTTCAGTTTGCTCATCGGTTTGTTTGGAAAGTGGAAGAAACCTTCTGTAGCTTTTGCAACTCTTTCAATAACCGATGTAACAGGATTAAATAATTGTACTGCACCCGTTGCAAATTCAACTTGAAAATCTTGTCTTGCTTGTAATTTTTGTTTGACACTATCTCGTACAAGAATTAAAAAAATGTATTGTCTCTAGTCGCTCTCGAGCTAATTTAGTGGTATATGCTTCACCGAGGTTAGCCATTATTGATATAATAATGATTTAATTCATAGCGGCAACGATAGAAAGCTGGAACCGACGCGACCGCTGCGATAGTTTGCGATAGGCTGGCTAAGTCCGTTTACAGGGTTGTCTCATACTTGATATGAGACAACCGCGAAACATTTTTGCGATTTTTCCAGAAATCTTTTTTTTGCGAAACGGACAGTGAACCAACTAGAACTTGTCGGCCCTTCCTGCTGCTTACACTGAAATGATAACTGCTTTTTATGTATTCATTCGTTTGGAAAAAGTAGTGACAAAAGAACAGGGTTCGGGAAACAGTTAAGCAGTTAAGCATGTTAATTTGTTGTTTAAATCAATAAGTACGAAACCATTTTTCCGAGTATGAATTTAACATTGTCTTGTCATAGTTTGAAAGAAGAATGCAGCACAGGTGTAATATATAGTGCAATAGTTCCAAACAGGATACATATTCTGGCAGTCAAACAATGTGGGGTTAGATATAAAGTATTTTGTCCACAAAGGGCTTATGAATATGAAATTCTAAAGATGTATTATACAAAAAATATCTACGCTCATGGTCGAGTGTGAGACTTTGGGATCGAGTCAACGTCCAGAGTTTGTGAGTAATTCACTGACAGACGAATTGATGAATGGCGTGGAAAACATGGGTACCCAGATTACGAGAACATAAGTATTCTCAACATCGGCAGAACATAGGGTGACTACAGATTTACTGTAGAAATATTGTACTATTTTGGAAATGAGAGAAATTGGAGTTGATGATATAAAATAAAATGGACAGTTATTCGTTGAAGCACGTTGAGACAATTGAGAAATATATCCAACGGAAACATTTTTGCACATTTTGTATTACTATCTTATCCTTTTTATCAGAGAGCTAAGGACTTATTGTATGACATTTACAAACATTTAACATGTATATGGGCTACCGCAGCGTACGTCAAAGAGTCACATGACCCCCATAGTGCGTATATATATATATATATATATATATATATATATATATATATATATATATATATATATATATATATATATATATATATATATAATTAGAAAAAATTCAGACAATTTAATCATGATAATAAAGCTGAAAATATGTCACAAGAATATGCACAAAAGCTTAGTAAATATTAGCTTTAGTCTCAGACTGCTTACTACACTAATTATACAAAAAATTATCCCGGCTGTGACTGAGTGACCCACTCTCCCCGCAAAAAATCCTTCGGGCGCCCATGCACATGCAGGAAAGATATAACATGTATCATTAATGGATTATACATCAGACTGTTCTTTTTCATGCACACACAAAATTAACTAATCTTTCAAATATAACTCCATCTCCGAAAGGGAAATGTTTCTCCTAATATGGACAACTACTAGTAAAGGATACCACCTCCTTATAAAGAAGACCTACTTAATGAAGGACGATGTTCTGGCAATAAAACTATTCTGATATATAAAGGGTATTGTTCCTACTAAGAAGTGCACATGCTCGTATAGGACAAAGGTATTAGTTTATTCTGTGATTTTTCATTTTTTAATATTGACACTAACATTTTTTCGATTCACTATTAAATATTTCCTTACTTGTAAAAATATTCTTCTCTCCGTCGGTCTGTTTCTTCATTTCTGATATAAAAGCATCGATAAAATCATCGATATTTCCTTCATCGAATTTGTTCATGTGTTCCTCAATTTGTTCATTTACAAAATTCTTGACAACTTGCATTTTTCGACTTATGTTTTTGATCCCAAAAAAATCTCCTGGGACGAATCTTAATACGGGCATGAACATAACCGGAGATCCAACTGATACGTAACGTAGAAAGGAATTGAATCCATCCATAAGTGTTTTGAACCTAGGATCATCGTGGCTGAAATGGCCACCGAAAACGAGATGCGAAATCACATTTCCGACACTTGTCTGAATAGGGGCCATCATTTGGAACGGCATTTGGTTGAATCCTTCTATTTCAGATAAAAAGAGCTTCACTTCTGCGTGAATATTCTCTTCAAGCTTGGACTTTCCAAATCCAAAATGTTTAAGTGTCACCAGAACGAATTTCCTTTGGTTTTTCCATACGTCTCCAGAAACTGATGTGACACCTGTAAAACAAAAATTAGAAATAACTACTGTTTGAGCTTTTGTTTGATAAACACATTATATATGTTAACTTTGTAAAGACGACAGCCATATCTGAGAAAGCGAAATATTCCGTCTCCTCGGGTTCCTTACGAAGGTTTAAAATATACAAACATGCTCTTTTACTCCTTACATTAATTGAAAATTATCTGAATATTTTTTTAAGGTTATACAAGCTGGGTAATAATCTCAATAAAATGAAGAATTACCACAATTACCCCAAATAACTCATATTACCAAGACCTAAAAGCTATGCATGGGATATTCATAAGAAGTCATCAGATACGAATAAACTGTTTAAACAAACAAAGAAGCAAATGAAAAAGCCATAAAATTCTTGTCAACTTAAGTACTTTGGATGTGAAATATTTTTTTTCCACACGAAGTACACGAGCGTCATATTTTGTTGGTATTTCATTCTTTTCCTAAGGACGTAAGAGAGTGTTCTCACGTTTATTTACTTAAAATTGTATTTCTACTTTTATATTTACTGCATATAATCGCTAATAGATTGGGCCTAACCGCACGCTGCTCAGACCCAAACCTGCGGTGAAATATTGCGCAAACGGAGATGGATCTGTGCACTTTGCTAGAAGTGCAAGATCAAGAAGCAATATATATCCTTATATACGGGTGCGTTTTGGGATGGCAGTTCTGGATCTATGCTATTTGCAGTTTGAAGTATATATAAATAGAGATAAAGAGAGAGAGAGAGAGAGAGAGAGAGAGAGAGAGAGTAAAATAAATATACACCAAATAGGACGAAAAGTGCTAACCCTGAATTCTACAGGTAGGTGATAGATAATACTATAGTACAAGTCGCAAGGTTCATGTAGGCATTCAACACCAATTATTTCAGTAACGGGGTTTACATTTTAGAATTTGATTCCACGTACCTTTAAGTTGCAGGTATTCATTTCATTTGGAATGGTTTTCATCCATATTCCTTTGGAAGGTCACTATTTAGATGCCTCGATAGGTGCATAAGGGAAATATAATGTTAAATTACGTAGGCATATTTGGAAGAAATTAACCAGAAGGTGTTTTCTAGTACAATCCGGATTGAAAGTCGCGCGATGTGATGTCAGTAGTTAATGGGGGCGATATAGGGACAAAATGGGACATGCTTAAAATACACCACTGGGCGATATAGGGACAATAGTTATATAGACAATGGGACTTACCATTAAAATATGCCCTGGGGCGATATAGGGACAAGATGTATAGGGACAATGGGTATTGAACATTGGAAATTTTAACACGGATGGGACAATAGAGGAACCACATTTTCGTTAATAAATGGTCCTGACAAGTGCCTTTAGTTTTTATGTTTGCATCATTCCATTAACAATGAGGGCATCGCATAGATCTTTATCTCTTCATCAAACTTCTTCTGGACCGTACACGAGGACACACTTCAGACAACCTTGTCTCTATGCATAAATTATTCTTTTCCAAATGCTTGTATCGGTGATCCGGACGATTATCCATGATGAGTTCACATACATGGGTGAGTCGGTGCGAAACAGCATCGACAATACGAGGGTAGATGATTCAGCATTGGTCCACATGTTTTGACGAGAACAGGTGAAGGAAATGAAGTGATCTGCGATTATTTCTAGTGCAAGAGCGGATCGAAACAGATTGAGTTCTTTAACCAATCCTACCACGCATTGCAAAATAGAGTTACAGTGCGGAGTCTGTATTCCAATCCTAAGAGAGCTGACTTTGATATTACATTCCCTATATAGGTGCGCTAGCATATGTGCACTGTAAATCAATGCAGAAATAAGCAGAACAAGCTTGCCTCCGTCAACAGCAATATCGACAAGAAGAAGCGGAGAAAAGGTAACGACAGGAAGAAGAATCATCAACGAATAAACACAAGCCTAACAGAAAAAGAGAACAGTGAACGTCTAACGGTGACGCTACTCTTAGACATTTTTCCTGAGTTAAGGAGTCTGAAACAAATGTATCACGCTCTTTTAATACGACCAAATATAAAAAGTCCCTCCCGAGCCAAATAGCCCAAACATGTAACTACGCATCAGAGACCCACCCTAGTGATTTATACCAAATGATCGACAGGTGCAAGTCGAGAAAAAGGGCTTGGCCTTGGCAAACGTATAATGCAGATAAAGTTGATTACATCCCGTTCCTAAATTTTTGTTTTAAACACTTAACGGTCCTTTTCAAGGCCTCTCACGTCTCTCACCACGATGAACGTGTGTGAACGCGTGGGGTAGTTTCTAATTCTAAAAATCAAAACAAACAGACAATAACATTTTCTGTCTGGTATATTCTGGTACAAAGTTTACAAGCCAATTCAGAACACAAAACTTTAAAAAGTGCATAGACTTCTTCTGTGTGTTTGTTCCTTTTCTCCTTTTTGAATTTCTTCTCTTTCATAGGTAGTTCCTTCAATTCCTTCTCACTTTCATCTCGTCTTCTATTCTTCTCATTTGTTTTTTTTATTGTCTTTCTGGACTTGTCATGGTTCTTCTTTGTTGGAGGATACCTTCCTTTTCCTGTTCAAAACCCAACTTCTCTTCTCGTTTATGTTGTTTTGAAGACAAATGTACTTTACCTTGACAATGATAACATGTATCTTGACGTGTATCTCTTTTGACACCTGCATCGCTTTTTTGACGGTCTGTACAGTATGTCGGCCAATGCCCTCTCTTTTTACAAATATAGCAAGTATCTTCACTTTTATCACGAAAGGAGGAGGAGGAAACCGTCGGCTTGTCTGAAGAAAACTTTCGTATGACACCTAGTAAAGTTCTGATTAGAAGTTCGATCTGAATTGTCTGGTAGGTTTGAGAGTGAAATGAATACTGGGAGGGAAGACAGGGACCGTTTACATACAGAAGACACTAGTCTGAGATTGATATTGGGACTCATAACATTTAAAATGTAGTCATTTCACCTTTTGTAGTCGAGATGAAACGATCGCATTATTACGTGGACAACGGAGAAGAAAGTAAAAGGCAAAAACGTAATTTATCACCTCGCGCAGTAGCGGAAGTCTTGGCTCAAGTTCAAGCCAGGGATTTCAAAGATGACATCAGTGAGCCCGAATCCAAACCCAGAGAATCAACACCCAACCAAAGTCCACCACCCCCCACTAATAAAGCATTTAAACACATTCGAGAGACGGACAAATGCTCGTTTAGAAAATTTAGAACCTCGGCCTACACGTACGCGGTGCAGTTTAAATATTTCAAGTCATACGTGCCACTACAGAAAGCAGAAGAGGTTATCACCGAGGTGTGGGATTCTTTGTTATCCACATTGAAACAGCAGCGTGAAACCATAGAGGACGACAGTTTGAAATCCCCCGTTTGGATCGAGTTTAGCAACCAAGCAGAATTAACACCTTCCAAAGTCATGGACAAGATTCAACACGTGCAACAATCACCGATGAAAAAGTGACACTGTTATTGACCCACGTGTCTCTTCCCAAAGAAACCTGACAACACAAAAAAGTGTTATTGGTGGACTACCTTCTCAGCATCAAGCGTAGTCTTGCTCAAAATTAACAACATTCAAGACCGGATGTGTTTACCCTGTGCCGTCGTGGTTGGACGAACGTATGCCGAGCAGAACGACACGGCATAATGGAAAAGATATGGAAGAACTTTCGAGATCAAACCGAGTCAACCAACCAAGAGAAGCAGAAGTCGTGTCTCAGCTACCGGGACAATCCAAAGACACACCCAGTGACATTCCTGAAAGGCAAAAATGGTAAGACGTCTTGGCTCCACGCTAAACCTTGAAAGTGCATCATCAAGACGTTCTGGGAACTCTGTTGTTTCGAAGCAACAATTTCATGATGAATGTTTCGATGCCATAACCCGTACCACTGCATTCTTGGGATACAGATATTATTGTGAAAAATGTTACCATGGCTATAACAATCGAGACCAAGACAAGCATTGCGGATCGAAATGTTCAAGATGTTTGACCTCTCATTCCTGTCTAGACGAAGGAAATTAAAGAGTGCTTTTCACTGCTTGTCAGCTGACTTTTATCAGCCCTACCTGTTACAAACAACATCTAAAGACACAAGGTTCACAGAAGAAGAGTGCTTGTCAACGTTTGAGATTGTGCTACATTAAAAATACCATTGCAAACAAGATGAAGATAATGAGAACAACAAGAAAGGGAATTTCATCTTTTTCGATTTCGAGTGCATGCAAGAGACCAGCATTCACATTCCTAATTTTTGTGTGGCCCATCGAACGTGCGAAAAGTGCATACAAGAGTCTTTCTCTAGTCATTTCCCTCACTGCAGCAAGATTCATGGAGGACGTGACAAAATCTTTCGTGAACCTAACACGCTAGACGATTTCGCCAGGTTTGATCTTAGACCCCATCGACAAGATGTGAAGCCAAGAGGACATCGAACATTATGGAGATAGTCATAGCCATGTCACGGTAATGGCTCACAATTTCTCGGGATAGGATGAACAATTTATTTTTAGATACTATAAGGAACAAAGTACCGAAGGTCCTAAAGTGACCTTCAACGGAGCCAAAAAACGTTTGGAATAACAGAAATGGCCAAAGGCTATTTCCACACTTTTTCAAAACCGAAGCCAATCAACACATTATTCTACCCTATTTACCTCAGGATCACAACTATGACCCCGATAACATGCGCACCGAACAACGAGAAATTTTCTACGCTTGGTACTAAATTCACGCCTTGGACCCCATCTGTTTTGAGGAAGAAACGTGAAAGTAATGTTGTTCCGACGTATACATTAATCGCCATTGCTGTGGAAAATTCGAGAACTGTTCTCTGAACACGGATGAATTGATCCTTTGAAAGAAGCCAGCACCTTTGCCAAAGCGTGTTCCTTCGTGTACCCCCAATGATTCTTGCCCGAAAACACCCTGTCTGTCATATTCCCTCAAACGACGAACTTTGTCAAAAGTCAATACTCGGTCAGAGCCCTATGATGGCTACATTACTTGTGTGACAAGGAAGGAAGACAAATGGATATAACATGCCCGCACCTTAGCAGGCAAAAGAGCATCGGAAGGTATTCGCTGGATGGCTGGGACAATTAAAACCCCATGAGTATGAGGTTAACGGATGTTTATTTCACATATGTCCTTGTTGCTACTTTCAACGTGACACTAAACAACAGTTTTTACAACGTACCATGAAAGACTTATACAAGGCCAATTGTCCTCGGCGCATGAAGCTAGAACAGCAAGGATATCAAGTGGTGGAAATGTGGGAAAACGAGTACGATCACCGTTTGAAAAATTATCCTGAGTTTAAACGCATCGGAAAATTACTGGTTGGTGGACCCACTGAACCCGACGGATAGTTTGTACGGCATGTTAGCTTTACCAAGCCGAAATGAAGAAAGGATAAAAAATCGTATACTTGGACGTGTGTTCACTGCATCCTTACGTGAGCGAATATTGCCACTTTTCCGTAGGGCACCCACAATTGCGGACGAAACACGTTAACCTTGACAACATTCGACAATACGAAGAATTGATCAAGTGCAAAGTCTTTTGCCCACTGGCTCCTACCATACCATTTTACCTTACTATTTCAAACGAAAACTGATGTTTCCCTTGTGCCATACATGTGACGAAGCGTGCAACAAATACCAACCTTAACAGCACACCCAGGAAGAACGTGGGTCCGCGTGGAATTGTTCAAAGCTCTGGAGTTGGGATACCAAATGTGTACAAGATTTACTGCTTTCCCAAGACAGAACAGTACCACAAGGGCAACGAGACTCAGAAAGGCATTTTCGCAGACGACGTGGATGCCTTTTTTAATACTGTCGCCATTCTCCCGAACCAAAAAGCAAATTAGAGAGAAATACTGGGGGCAGGAAGTCATCACATTAGACCACATTACTGACTTGTTTTCTGGGATTTCATTTACCACACGATTCTTTGTGGGCTTGGTACGTTCTCTTTTGTACCAAACAAATAAAATGATGGTGTTTCCTTCAAATGTCTACGAGAAACTCGTTCTGTTAATTTGTTTCGCTTTCATTTACAAATTTCACTATCTCTATTTGAAGAAATGTTTCTTTGAGAAATTTTTGTCACCCCGGACGCTTACCAAGATGTGTGTATAGTTTATGACTTACAGTGAAACTCTTATTGAAAAGTACGTGACTGGAAACATTCGGGTTTAGAGGCTTGGACAACAGAAGAGGCTTAACTGGACTAGATTTGTGTTATACATTCAAAGGAAAAGGTTAACTTAAAGTGTCCAGTGGAAAATTAATTTTTATACCTGTGTTAGTGATATTGTCAGAAGAAAAGAGAACCCGACACCGAGGACAACAACTCCCTTCAAGACAGGATGGTCATTGACATTCCCAAAAGACCTTTTTGGGAGGACCCGTATGACTGTCCACACTGTAGAGCCAGTAATAACAGTACACGCTGTCCCTAGGACACCACACGTTGATTAACAAAATACATGTTGTACAGTGATTTGTTTATATCTATTTGATCGCTTTGATGTGTATTTTGTCGTTTTACTTCAACCTTTGGCTTTTATGTATTCTTGTCTTTCGATTTGTACCCTTTTAAACATGTGTTGAAAAAACGTGTCCTGAAAAAAGTATAAAAACTCTTGTCTTGTTTGTCTTCGTGTCGCAAGTGACATTCCCAGCAGTATGGCTGATTCTACTGTTTCTAAACCCTTTTCCACCACTTTGAAAGTCATCGACGAACACATCGATTGTGCCAGTTATAAGGCCTTGTATCTTTGCTTTCCCTATAACATGTTAATTGCCGGACCTAGCTCTTCAGGCAAAACCGAATTTATCAAACGTTTGATTGAACATAAGCATCATTTGAACGATCGTACACCTCGACGGATCGTGTGGTGTAACAAAAAGTGCCTATTGACGTGCAGTCAAGGCGATTCCGTCGTGCTTGTAGAAGGCATTCCTGACGAACACGACGGGATCATGTCTGACTCCAGTCAGATACATCTGGTCATCTTCGACGACATGATAGGAGAAGACGGAGAATAAATCAAAATGGTTTACGCACAAAGGGCATCATCGTAATGTCAGCGTCACATACATCACCCACAATGTTTTTCAACAATGTAAAGCCCATCGAACCATCAGTCAAAATGCTAATTATGTGGTCTTGATTAAAAGCCCTAGAGATAAATCGCGAGTGCACATCTTAGCCAAACAGTTAGGAACGCCTTTGCTGACAAATGCGTCCACCGATGCCTCTCAAACTCAAAACCCATTTCACCCGTGGATTTAAAACCCACCACCCTTGATTATTTGCGATTTCATATCCATATGTGTAACCTCTGGTGTAAGACGTAGGGCCTGTCATGTACACGTCCCCGTCGTCGGCTTAACAAACAAATCTATTCAAACCTCAGACACTTTGTGCTCTGTCTCATACAGCGTCAACATGACATCACTACAGTCTCATCTTTGTCAAATTGACTCGTGGCTTTTGCGGCATGTGTATCAAAAAAATCCACAATACGTCCTCGATTCTTGGAAGCTAGTCTCAAGGAAGTCTTACCTTGGTTTACGGCGACATCACGTCAATTACTGCAAGTCATCATTAACATTCCAGCCAGCATCAAGCCAAACTCTTTTTGTGACAGAAACAAAGTAGCCTTGACGCAACTTGCTTCTCTCAGTATCGTCACTCGAACCAAAAAGCAAATCGTTTTGAAACCTGGTGTAGTCGTTCTCTAGGAGGTGTCAGTATTCGCTCCCTCATACTATGGGATCCTTATGCCCCCCAAAGTCTTCCCCAAAGAAACACAAAACACTCACAAAAAAGTCAAACGGACAAAAAACGAAGAAAAAGAGCAACAGTGTCAAAACCAGGTGACAGACCCCGAAAATGAAAAGTCCCCAGAAAAAAGAAAGCCCTCAGAAAACAGCTTCTTTGTACAAGTGGCCACGACCTACAGCAGTCTCCGGTTCTTCCACATCTCCGTTGCTAGTGATGCCGGCCTAGACCAATTCGATACCCGTTATTCCACCTTTGATGAAACAATGGAAACCCGCGTCTTCAAGAATTTCCTCTCCAGCAGTGACTCCCTCCTCATCATTAGCAGCAAAGCAGCTGTTCAAAAAGTACCTGCACCAAAAGACAAAGCACATGAGAGGCTGGGAATATTACAGGGCTTTTTGGATTTGTCCAAGCAAGAACTGTCCCAATTTAGTCCGTTGCGAACACCTCCACGACGTGTGATGCCTGTTATAAAGTTAATACGACAAAAAGACAGTCAGTGGCGACCTATTTCAGTATAAAACTCCTGATGTAAACGACGGGGATCAGTGTTTTTTGTGATACTGAATGCTCGAATATGTCATACTTATAAAACCAACCCTCTTCTAACCCAAAAGCAAAGAAGAGGAATGGACTTCAAACTCGTTTAGCCTAACATTGGGACATTTCATCCGTCCTGTCAAAGCCACATGCGAGAACAACATATTTAAACATCCTCCAAAGACGTCGTCGATACCGTGTGTGAAGGTTGCCTGAATGTCTTGAAAGGCATTATACCTTTGTCTACACATCAGAAAGAATGCTTAAGCATGCATCGACACTATCTTTGCCAAATGGTCAAGACAAATACCCATTCGTCCAAAGAAGATCTTGGTACAACGCTGATGAATTTTGCCCAACTTGTAAGGACCTTTGCTCAAATGAGTATTGGGAATAATGCTGGGAGGACTCATGGGAACAAAATAAAAAAGGCCCAATAACATAAACGGGACCTCTGGAGTCAAAAGATCTCAGATGTGACCTTTGAAAACGAATGGGAGGAAGCATACTAGCTTTAGTGCCTTAAAAACGATGGATCGAATACCATCGTTGGCAAGAATAACGGACCATGCATTTGTGTCCGAGTCCTCATTTCACCAAGATGTCAGAGATACAACACGAATTGAAATCGTTGATGGATCGCAACGATTTGTCCGAAACAGAAACTCGCAAAATTACGGTCAACTATTGCAACGACTGCAACTCGTTCAATATATATTTTTAGACGAAACAGCTCTGACAAATCTGAAAGATTAAAAGACCCTGGTAAAAAATCCATCACCAACACCACCTCCACCGCCACCACCAGCTGTCAAGTCTGTCGCAGTGCTTCGAATGCCGGAGAAGGAAGATGTACGAGAGGTCTTTCAAACACAGTCTGCAGATCCCATTAATAGTACCATTGCAGCGTGCTTGTTGACCCTTTCCCCACTCAACAACGAGAAGTATTTAAAGCTTGGGTTAAAAGATTATGTCCAGTCGTCCGTCAACAGACGTCAAAAGGAAAGGAGGGAAAATATAATTGAAAAAAGAAAAAATGACCAAAGCCATCCCATCACAACCACCACAACTTCCACCACTATCCTCGACTTCTACTCCCGTGGCACATGGGACACGTAAAGCCGTTTCCAAACTACCATTTTGCATCAGCCACAAGTGAGTGACATATTAAAAAATGGACAAGGTGTTAGCCAACATTTATTATGATCCTGCCCATCCTGCTGGTTACGGAGGAGTTCACTTACACTTTACACAAGCCCATTCGACGAAATGGAGGGCATCGATCATCAATGTCAAGCCGATTAAGCCGATGTCTCTCATTTGGCCACTTACAGTCGTGGCTACGAGTATTTGTTTTGTGTCATTGACGTCTTTTCCAAATTTGCCTTGGTCGGTATATTGACTTCCAAATCCAGCAGTCAGTTATTGCGAGCCCTCAAACTGGAGCTGAAACAAAGTGGTCGTCACCCTCCTCGATGACAAACTGACGATTGCACCGAATTTCTGAACCAAGTTTCCAGAGAGAATTAAAGATACGTTACATTCATTTATTCACCACCGAAACCAACGCCGTAATCATGGAACGTTTTCAACGCACCATGAAAAAACGCATGTGGAAATATTTTACCCATCAACACGCTCTCAAGTACATCGATGTCGTACCGCACCTAGTCCAAGCGTAGAAACAATCTTGCCATCGTAGCAACGGACGTTGACCCCAAGAAGTGACTTCCGACAATGAAGTGACTGTTTTTGACAGTCTGTTTGGTACGGTCCGGACAGTTTTCTTACTTAATTGGACCACTGAATTGTTTCGTGTCACTTTACAAGTGCGTGTCCGTCATCATGCCATCTATAAATTGAAAGACATAAACAGGGAAGTGTTAAAAGGAACGTAACAATGAAATTCAAAACACTTTGAAGGTCGAAATCCTGAACACCGCATTGCAAGAAGAGATTAATAAAATCAGGTTTTCAGGTGACACAATGTCAGCAAGCAATCCATCATCACCATCTATACTGTCAAAATTCCTATTACTTTAGCGGTGAACATTTGTTGAACACAACTGCTGACATGTTCGAGGCAGCATTTGGGAAAGCCCTGAACAGAGCCAAAAAAATTTAAGATTGAGTACCATGAAGTAGCTATTAGCCTACTGATGATATTTCAGGATACCAAAATGTTATCAATCAGCATTAATGGTATTTTGTTTAATGTGCTGTGATGTGATTTTGATTTTGTACGTAGCTTTAACAATTTTTCAGTCATATCGTTACGATGTCTGCAATGTGGCAATTTATAGTGATGTCTAGCACTGGGGCATCATGCTGCATACATGTAGCATGATGTCCCACCAAGTTACATTATCCTGACACCAGGCCGACGAATCCTAACACTAACCTCTTAATGCTGAACGCAAAACGAGGCAGCTGTTAGTACCATTTTTATAAGTCTCTGTTATGACTCGATCGGGGATCGAACCAACGACCTCCCGAATCCGAGGCGGACTCTCTAATTTTCTTTGAAAGTTTCGGTGACATTCACAGATGGTTACACAGAAACTGAGCGCAATGACCGACAGTAATACGTATTTTTACAAGTATTTTGTATCCCCCGTAGAAGTAAACCAGGACTCAATTTGACCTTTTGTACTCTGATGTGGTGGATTACAACATTATGGAACACACTTAAGTACACACTTAAGTACCGTTACTGAGTGTCATTCCTTTCAAAGTGGATTCAACCACGACCACTGACCTGGAAGGTGGAAACACATGTCACGTTCAACGCGAATTTGTACATCCTCACTATGTTCCCGTCAGTAAGTCGTATTTCGACACTGTCAAAATTGGTATAAAAGTAGATCTGGAACAAAATATTCCATTCTCCAAAGGGACAGTCACGGTGGAACTCCACTTTCGAAAAAGATTTTCTAAGGAGTTTCAAGTCATGTGTCCAGTGTACCGATGCGTCGCTCAATAGCGGGGACATGGTTTAGTAGCTATGTTAAAATCAGCTCCGAGGCCCTCGTTTTGAAACCAATCGTGACACTATGATTGCTCGCCTTTAAAGTAGCCAAATTGTCACACGGCAAAGAATTTTTCAAAATTTTCATCATCGACAGGCACAAAAGTTTTGTTTGAAACGGGCAAAGACATTCTGGGTCAACAAGAAACTCCTATAAATGGCCTGTACGGTGCCGAGTAAGGCAGTCATGCTACCCTGACATCACAGCAAATACAAGGCAGAATGAGACGAAGAAGAAGCCCTTTCAGAGGCCTTTACACCCCCAGAGCTAAGAAATGATGAACTTTCCGAAACTTTGATTACGAAATAAAAATCACAGAAAGAGAATACTAAAGGAAGAAATGATGCACCGAGAGTATTGTGCCTGTTCCAAGCTGGAACTGGATATGTTTGCCATGCCATGCCGCCCCCTATGATGACAATACAAGAATTCCGATGGGTCGAATTTCATCCCGTCTCATCTGTTAAGGACTCAGGATCAGCTCCCATCGAATTTGAAATCAAAGGACAGCCCGAAGACTATATCGATCTGAATAGCAGTTACTTGTACTTGAAAGTGAAAGTGATCGACACATCGACGGACGGTCCGGATATAATGAACATATATAAAGTAGCCAAAGTCAACAATTTCATGTATTGCTTGTTCAGGGATGTGGATGTGTACTTTAATAAAAAGAAACTGGTAAGTAGGACAGATAAGCAAATGTTTGATCATTGGCATCGTCAAAAGTACAGCCTTGAATGGAACCTTCGATGAAAATCCTTTTGAGTTTCTGCTCTACAATGCTTCCAAGATCGAAGTCAGTCGAGATGTCATAAAACCTTGTGCACCAGGCATTTCTAATCTGACTTTAATGACTAGAAGAAGAATTACTTGAGATCGTACTTATCCTTTGGACGAAGCCCCGAGTCAGTCAGGGACCAAAATCAGTTACGGTATTAAGTAGGAGGATTATATAGAAGGTTACACTTTGTGGACCTTTTATTTTACTCCATACCAAGGCAGTGACAAGGGACATTTTTACCCTATAATATCCGGTCAGATTCATGTGGAACTCACGTTTGCAAAGCCAATACCCGTAAACATCACAATGAACGTCATTTTGCATGCCGACTTCGATAATAACACAGAAATAAACAGTTTAAGAGAAATCGTTCTAGGTTATTAGATGCAATAGGAGACTATAATCCCTCTTTGAATCCGAATGAATCTATGGCTATGGAATGTTACATCAGTGGTATAAAGACTTGCGTGATCGTTTCTTTCCATTGATGTTTCTAGAGATCCACCACATCGAACCTCTCTTGTCTCAGTGTGCGAAGACGGAGCGAAGAAACGGTTACTTGTCATAGATTTTCAAGCGAACGGTTCGGATTCAGTTGATGACTTATCATTACCTGTATTTAAAAATAAAACAACACAGAAATGGATATCTGGGAACATTATTATATTTTCAATCAAAGTTGGAATCATGTCATGTGTGATAAGGATGAATTGCCTCATCGCAAACCTCAGGATCATCAAGCTTATGTCATCAACACGGACGACAGTCAACTCCCAGGAACCCACTGGATGACCGTATACATTCCCCGTGATGGTTGTGTGGAGTATTTGGATTTGTATGGATTGCCACCTTTCGAAGACGACATCATGAACTATATGATAAGACTACCCAGACGACACGATTCAATAATGTGAAATTACAAGGCACATATTAAATAGTGTGTGTACAATATTGTGTGTATTTTCTTAATCAATGCAGTCTTGGATAGTCATTGGAAAAATATAGTGACTTATTTTGGTAGTCACCCTTCTAGAAACGATGACAAAGTAGATCGTTGAATTTGTGACCATTATGGCTATCTTTTGTCTTTATTTAGGAAATGTAGTGTACATCGATGACCCAATGACTTCCATTCGTGGAAATCTCACTTCACTTCACAACATTGTCAACCTTGTACAAAATAATGTGCTTGTTTTATTGTTAATTGTTGGTTATTTGAACAAACATGTTTTTTTAAAAAATATGTCGGTAGCTTGATTTCAATTTTTAAAAGAAATGTACATGGTATTTGACTTCTCTCTATCCCTCACTCTAAAATCAACTATCATAGCATTCCGACTGAACACAAACAGTCTTAGGGATCTTTTCTATCGCGTACTCGATTGAACGATATAATGCGAAGCAGTCTCCAGTCTGAGCATCCGCTGCTGACTTATCCTCCTGTGAAGATGTTTCCAACAGAGGATTTGTCGACTGCCGTGTAGACGCCAATGAGTTAGCCTTCTCTTTCCGAAGAAGCAGGTCCTATCGTGTGGGAAAGCCTGTCGCCAGACGTGGAAGCAATCTTAGACGACACAAAATTGCCATAACTTCCCGTTGACAACAAACTTCCTTTTACAGGGCTTCCCCAAAATTCTAGAAAAGAGATACTATTTCAATTGCAAATTGTATGTTAGTAAGTCAAAAATAGAAGTTTATCTATATTTTGTTTATATTTTATTTAAAGTGTGTCTATAAGCACTTCATTTCTTTCTTTAATGTAAAACTATAATTGTGTCGATAATCAGATCGCTTACGTAGCTTGTCAAATTATAGTCTGTCAGGTTTTGTTTGTAGTTAGTGTTTGTAATTACAAAAGTGAGTCACTGATTCTTTATGGTCCGCGCATTCCATACTATTGTGATAATATGGGTCTTGTAAGTTTTTCTAACAGGGGTTGTTTCATTCACGTCCGCGCTTCATAAATATAAAGAGAAAGCATTCGTCAGTCTGGCTACCCGTCGTTGATTCGTGAACTACAAAGAATGAGTAACATAATTGCAAAATTGTTTGAACACCAAATGCACCTGGACTATGCCAGGCGCCTCCTGGATGTGCTGGCCATGGAGGCAATCCAGAAAAGTGCAAGATTCGAAGAGGGAGGAGGAGGAGATGAAAGAGAAAGAGAAGGAAAAATTAATCCTTCCTCATATCATGCTAAGGCTTCGGTGTGATGTCAAGCCTGAAATGAGGACGTATTAAGGACAGCTACAGCCACATCAACAACTTCCACAGCAGCCACAGTAACCACTACAATCAGTACCAGCACCGCGGTCACTATCTGCACCACAACCTCATCGCCCACGGGTGTAGCATAGGAGAAGGAGGAAAGTCTTCACTATTCCACAGATTAACAAGTGCGACGATAAGGACACATATTCCCCTTCTGCGCTTCCAACTACTCAAATCAACTGGAACAACGATTGGAGCCGTCGATGTGTCTGTGATGTCCTACCTGGGAGGTGCAACAATTAATCACGTGCATCTGTAGTTCATAACAACGGCCTTTATCATGGCTACACAAATACTCTAGAAAAGAGACTATTCAATTTGTGTGAATGTGGAATATGTGACTAAACACTCACTCATTTCCGGATGTGATTATTTGGGTGTGGGTGTCTCCGTGTGTTTGTGTGTGTGTGTGTGTTTGTTTGTTTGTATGTGTTCATGTACGTTTGTGTGGAAAGTAGCAGCAGAGAGGGTGAACAGACCATAGAATTCCGACAAAATAAATAAAACAAACAAATAAATCATCTCGTAGAAAGGTCCAGATTTTACAAATGAACTTTCCTTGAGATGTTTATTTTTGCAATGACCGATTGTACTAATAAAACCTCAGTTTGAAATAGTAGCTGAAAAAATAAAGTACTCTACGTGTTTATTTATTTCTTGTTTACCTTTTTGACGACCAACGTTGGTAGGTACCCTCTCTGCTGCTATTAATTTACCACCATACCAAGTTTGATGAATATTTTTCAACGCGTTTTCGTTGTCGTTTTTCCTCATCTGTTTCATCTTCATCTGAATCTTCGGAATTTGTTCTATGTTTCAAGTAATATTCAAGTTCTGATGGTGGTTTTTCTACTTTGGGATTTATGTTTTTTCTGTGTTTATAATATATCATCAAACTTCTGTATTCCTCTTCTGCTGATATTAATTAAATTATCATGTTATAATAAAAATGGTACATCCAGAATCTCATACTGCAAGAACAGCACGAGAACGATTAGAAACAATTAAAAAATTTCTTCCTGTCAGAGACTCATTTAGAAAAAACTTGCAAGCGCAGCAAGAAGCACAAGTTGAGTACGAAGAAGACACTAAAAAACTATTTAAACCCGTCACTGCAGCTACTGAGAAAGCTGCGGCGGCTGCTGAAAAAACTATATGGGGAGATATTGCGGAGGAAGATGAGAGGAGGAAAAAGGGTATTTTTCCGGTATTAGAAAAAACAGCAAGAAGAACCAAACAGACAAAGAAGATTTTACGAGACCTTCCAACTGACATAGCTGCAGCTCAACCTCCACCTGTTGATGAGGAAATACTTGAAGGTATTGAAGAACTTCGTACTGAAGTCGCCGGTGTGAGAAAAAAACTTGCATCTAAATCCAAACCAGCAGGAGAAAACGTAGAATTAATTGCAAAATTTAAAGAAGGAGTTGTTGAGGAAATTAGAAAAACTGAAAGAGAGAGATTACCTGAAGCAATATTAAATAATATATCTGATAAATCTAGTATTTTAAAACCCCGTTATGAAAAAACAAATGACGATAATTTCATCAAGTGGATATATCGCGTATATTACGACAAAAAACAAGCTAGAGGTTCAGAATACGAAAGACTTAAAGAAGAAGTAAAAAGACTTTATAGAGAGAGATGGGAACAACCAAAACAAGGAGAGTCCTTCCAGTATCAGCTTCCTCCACCTCTGCAACAAATAGAACAACAGCAATCTTCTTCGCCACAGCAAAGGTTGAAGTCGGAAATTAAAAAGACTGAAGAGCTAATTAAATCACTATTCCATGGGAAAATTTCTGCACCGGATGTAACATTTACACCGACAGGTTCACCATCTGGATCACCCCCGCCCACCACTGAAGTACTTACTCCGGTAATGCAACCACCAGTATTTAAAACACCTCAAGATGAACCTAAAACAGGATCTGGTTTATGTCCTGATAATATCATCAATGACGTATCACGGTTAGAAGTTCTCATAGGAGGAAAACGTGCTGGAAATAATTCACCAGAAATAATTAATGAAGCAGCTGATATTTGTCGGCGACTATTTCAAGGTGGTATCATGGATATTGGCGTTTACCGAGAACTTATTGATGAGCTCGTTGATGACTAGTTGTTAGATAAATGGTAAATAAAATAAGATGATTGTGCATGATAATCATCGTAAACCCACACAGGTTAGAGCGGTAAACTCACGATTACCAATCTATGAAGCAATTTACGGAAATGGACTTGGTGATGTCATTCGGGGATTATTTACAAGGATAGCTCCAAAAGTAGCACCTGTTGCAAAACAATTATCGATGAAGGCTATTGATATTGTTCGTGATAAAGCTCCTGGTGCAATTGTCAATGTTGCTGGTAAGGCGTTCTCGGCGATCAAAGAAAGATTATCACGATTATTGCGACGAAAACAACAACCACCGGTGAAACTGGCAAGTACTGAGGTGATGCCTGCAGACGTAAGTAAAATAATAAATCAGGCTGCAAATCAAAAACTAGCGGCGATATCTGAAGAAGCAGAAAAAAATATAACAGCAAATTTAATAGCAGGAAGTGGTCTTCGTCGACGATGATCATCATTTGAAAAAATGATAATTATAATAAAAATGTTCAGGCGCGAATCAGACCCAGCATTTGATATGGAGGCACCTGTCCTTAAGTACGAGTCAGTACGTGATTATCAGTTTTATTCTTATGACGCAAGACTACCAAATCAGCGGGGGAGAATCGAATTACAGGTTCATGATACTAGTAGATATTTCTTGCCAGCTGAGGCGTTTATTGAAGTAGAAGGTAGACTTGTAACGAATGTTGTAGTTAATACGCCATATGCTGCTAATTTGCGTGTTGGTTTTGTCAACAACGGGATCATGGCATTATTTAGTGGCGCCACATATATGATTGATGGAAAAAATATTGAATCAGTTCAGAATGATGTCGACGTTGCTACAACAATAATTGGTCTAGCCAGATATTCTGACGACTTTACAAGATCAGCTGGTCCAACAATGATGTTTGCTAAGGATATTACCAACAACGCTGATCATGTTCAGTATACCAAAGTACTGGCAACACGAGCTACTTCAGTTGATCCACAACCAGCTGATTTTGAGCACGCAGACAGACCAGGTGCTGATTATGATATTATAAAAAGCGTTAATGCGACTTACAACCTGGGATTTGCAACACGCCGATCAGCGCTGTCGGGAGATAATAGAAATTTTTCGTGTGCAATTCCATTATCACACATCTTTGGATTCTGCAGAAATGTTAGAAAAGTCATCTTTGGAGCTAAACACACAATTGTGCTCGTAAGAAAAGGTGATGATAATGATGCAATCTGGCGAGGTGCTGGTGTTGCCGAGGGTAAAGTAAATATATCAAAACTTTCATTGTGGATGCCAGTAATGACTCCATCTATTACTGAGGAACAAAAATTACTATCTTTTATGGATCAAGGCGGTAAATCATTGCTATCATGGTTAACAGTAACCACAGATGCTGCTCAAAGCAATATTAATGGTTTATTTACATGGCATATAGCATCACAACAGGGTGTTTCTGCACCACGACATATTTTTATTGCACTACAAGATAATGCTCGGACGAATAATCAAGAACGTTCACATATGATATTTGACAACCTTGGAGTTAATGAAGTTTCCTTACGGATAAATGGACATCAAGAACCAGCCGAGGATATACAACTAAATTTTGTTCAAAATCATGTAGCGCGCGCATATCATCGTTTAATGTCATTCATGGGACGTGATCAAAATATAGATACCGGGTTGCAAATATCACAACTAGATTTTACAGGTCTATATCTGATTTATTATTTTTCACTAGAACATCTTGATTTATCCAAACAATCTGTTGTTGATATACACTTTCGAGCTCATGTTACTAACCCTCCTCCTGATATACCCGGTCCACCAATTGTTCCCGGCTTCTACAGAGCGATAGCGGTCATACTTAGCGACAAGGCCATGTTACTTGAAGGTGGCAGTGGTCGAATGAGGGTCGTTGATGCACCGGTGGAAAATCTTTAATCGTGTTATTTAGAAAAATATATTTTATATAAAAATGTCGTATAGTCATGTTAATGTTACTCTGACCCCCGGTCAGGTAAAAAAGCTTCAAACAAAAACCGCCAACAAATGCGGAACTAAAATATCACTAAAACGAGATCATATTAGTGGTGGTCCAAACAAATTATCGTTGACAAATAATCAGATTAAACATTTCAATAAAGCCCTAGAATCAAAAACTGGAGTTCAATTCCATCTCTCCCCGAGCGCCATCAAAGACATGGTTAAAACGGGTGGTATATTTCCACTTCTTGCGGCCATTCCGGCATTAATAGCTGCGGCTGCTCCAGCTGTAGCAAAAGCGGCCGCGTTAGGTGCTGTTGGAACAGCAGCTGGAATGGCACTAAAGAAAGCAACAGGGCGGGGATACAAAAAAAAGGGACGCGGTCTAAGATTACCGGGATCTCGTTGGGGGAGAGGCCTAAGGCTTCCAGGGTCATTTCGTTAGACGTTCCATCATCAAATTTTGATTTACTTGATGCTGCTAAAAAATTAAAAATATCCGCCTTTAGAGGTGTTTTTATGCGAGATCAATTACCGAAACAACCAAACAAACTTGAAACAGGTATTATTAATCTTGACAAACGTTCCGGACCCGGTACTCATTGGGTATCATACGCGGTTGATCCGCGTGGAATTGTTTATTTTGATTCGTACGGGTTAGCTCCACCTGTTGAATTTATCAAGTATGTCGCACCACTCCACGCAACAACTAGAGGTTCCAAAGTTTGGTATTCAACGCTACCCACACAAACAACGACAGATCCGCCAATATGCGGCCGTGAAGTAATTAATGTACTCGACGCTATATCAAAATCATCCAAGCCGCCACATAAAGTCGTGCACGATTATACAAGCAACCGATATGTTGCGCGTAAAGCATTTTAAACAACGGATCTTATTATAATGGTTGACATTTACGGAAGATCTTCACGCGTTAAGAAAATAAAATCCGACGTTGATCTGTCAAAGTATGCGACTAAAGATGACCTCGCTGATATTATGAACCTTGCTGGAGTTGATCCAGATGAAGTTGTTATCTTTCAAGATCGATATGGTAAACTAAAAACCAGCAATATCAAATGGAATGATATAGTCCGGCGAGTACTTGGTGCAGTTACGGATAATATTCCCGTGTTTACTGAGAGCGGCAAAATCAGAGATTCAAGTACGTCACTTAAAACCATCAGAGATGAAATTGCAAAAAGTGTTGCTAATCGCGTGAGAAACACCGGTGACACAATGATGGGTGAACTCAGCATGAACGGGAACAAAATAGTAGTTTTAGCGGATCCAACATCTGACGAAGACGCAGCAACAAAAAAATACGTCGATGTCAACTATGGCACCGTAGACGGTAAATTATCCACGTTACGGGCTGAGTATGACGTTCACGCAGGAGCTTTTGGAAGATTTCGAAGAAATTTTCAAAAAATCGATGA